>JAJAGP010000388.1:94674-329674 GCA_025084515.1 Ancistrus triradiatus
CAGGAGAGTATTGGGACGTTCACATGCAGTCCACAGTTTTAACTGTAACAAGTGCACAATAGAAAGTTAATGTAATTAATGTATTACATGAATAATTGAATTTTAATAAAGCTCACAATGCTATGTTGTACATCACTTGTGCTGTGATTATTTATTCATGTAATCTTTTCTATAAGATGTAAATACAGTACGATACCTTTCCTTTAAATTGGCAGTGATTGGGGCTTTATTTATGTACAGTCATGCATGATGTTGACATGCTTGTATAAGTCGGCAATACAAGATGAAAACAATAAGGAAAGCAGAATTATTTTGTTTACATAGTGTCAGGATCATGGGCGATGGAACAGCCCGGTAGCGAAATAATGCTGCATGACTCTCTTCTGAACATTTTCTCTTTCCACAGCAGGCTGCTTAATTATAGCCTGCTGTGCTTTCCATATTTAAACCCTCTTCCTGTTCACTTCCTTGTCTCCTGGTGTCTCCTTGTATCATGACTTCTGGTTCCTGCTCCTGTTCTCTCTATGCTTTTTGTTATGGTTTGCTCTTGTCGCTGCCTTTTGTATTGTTTCCTGTCTGTTGTGTTTACTGTTTGCTTTTTTGCTTGTAGCACTGTATGTTAGCAGCTCTGTTAATATTAGCTCTGTCTCTGTCTTAGCCTTGTTAGCATGTCTGTTTATATTAGCTCTGTCCCTGTGTTAGCCTCTCTGTGTAGCACCCATCTCTGTATAAGCATAGCCAGCTAGCCCCTCTGTTATTGTCCTTTCTCTTGGTTAGCTTTGCTACCTAGGCTTTCCTGTGTACATCTTGTACCCTATCTCCTCAGTGTGTTGTTTCCAAAATGTGTAGCTACAATAAAGCACTTGCACATACATCGCTCTATGCCTCCCTGCCCTGCACTGTGTGACAAAGCAGTTGTTTAATGTTGGAGTGACTGAGAGAATTTCTCTATCCTTAGAAAGTGGAGGGAGCTTTGTTTCAGTCGTTTTTGTGCAAAGTTGTCGGTATTGAGAGTATTGTGTGCAAATAAATAAAAGACAAAACTGCAGCATCTCAAGAGACTGAATTGGATCCTCAGAAGGCCAATATCCAAGACTGAGACAAGACGGAGTCCAAGATATCAGAAAAGCATCTTAAGTTCAGTCTCAATACTACAGCCCTCAAGTACAAAGCTACTAAACTACTACTGTTTTTAGTTTTTGCCAATTTGATTTTTAAGAAATTGGCAAAGAATGAATTTGAACAAATCATAAAAACAAGAAGCAGTACATTAAGAAGACACTACAGTTTTATGTAATCTAAAGTATTTTATAACGCACATAAGACGACTGAAGTGGACAAAGATGGCTGATAACTTATTACCAGTAAGTAAGTAATCAAACCAGCCTAGCGGTTAAGGTACTGGACTCTGCCAAGCTGCCACATTTTTTAAAATGTCATTATGTCCTACACTGGGTGAGTTTACAAGGGTGAGTTTTGATTTAGGTTGATTTGATTCGTTATTTCAAATACATGACATAAAGATATTGCTTCTGCAATACATAGGGCACCAATATCAATTCACTTAAGGTGATTCAATAAAGGATAACACAGATTTTGCCACTAACAAAACCTAAAACGTGGTACGTGTAAAAAATAGCATCCTTCAGGTGGCCATTGTGGTTGTGTATGGTCTCAGAGTTAGTCTTGTTAATTGTTCATTTTCAGCATAACAGCTTCATGCACACACCGAGGTTTTACAGGCATTGATGCCAATATTATATGGAGTTTATTTTTCTTCAGTAATCACCTATTAAAAAGGACACATGACCAGATTACATTTGTTTAAATGAAGCTGAAATGCACTGCGCATGCGCTTATGGTGTAGGCTAGTTGCCATGGCACACATTCCAAACAAAATAAAGTAGTTGCGATTTCGCTCCGGTTATAACACACTTAAAATCAACCTGGTAAGCTTTGATTTTATAATATTTTTACTGTTTTAGCTGTTATTAAACTTTAATTATGAATGGTTAAGGTTTCAAAAATGACATAATATTGCCGCTACACATCTCAAAGTTTTTGTTGTAATCACCAAATACGTGATCAGTTGTGTAGTAGTTTAATATATTGTGATTATAGAAAGTTAAGTAACTAAACTGCATGCACGAATGAGAGAGGAGAGCGAGAAGTACTTTTAACCCATAACATTTTCATTCAGTACATTTTTTCATTTTTATTTAGGCTATTTTTGTATACTTTTCTTTTCGATTTAGGTCATTGTTCTTTTATTTTGCATTACTGTTAGCTTTAATGACTATTTTGTTTTTGTTGAACCATATTCGCCCGTGTTTTATTTACTCATTCATTTATCTATTTATTCATCCATCCATCTGTTCATAGGGCAAGGCAGGAACAACCCTAGACGGGGAGCCAATCCATCGTTTTCCAGTTGGGGTTATTGTCCTTTTAACTACATTCACATTTGCTAAACCTTCTCATTATTTATTTTTATTTTCCCGCACTTCATTATTATTTTTTAAAATCTATTTTATTTACTTCACGCTACTGGTCTCAGGTGCACTCAGATTGGTTACTCATACCTCAAGGTCAGTGCATGAGACTTTAAAATGGGACTGTGGTAGCCTAGTGGTTAAGGTACTGGACTATGGACCAGAAGGTCCAGGGTTCAAATCCCACCTCTGCCAAGCTGCCACTGTTTGCTCCTTGAGCAAGACCCTTAACCCACAATTGCTTGGATTGTAAGACTGTACCAATTGGAAGTCGCTCTGGATAAGGGTGTCTGCAAAGTGCTGTAAATGTAAAATACAATACTTTAAATACAAGAACATTTATTTAAAAACTTCAACATGATGTACTACCAATTTCTACATGTCCGCCATTACATAGTATGATGTAGTACCGACATATGGCCACGAGATGTCCCTCATATTGCACAGCATAGAGTAGTTACTTTTGCGGGTATCATTTGTTGATCTAAGTAATTAGATTTCAGTTTTCCGTCTGGTATCACCGTGGGAACAAATCAAACACAGTCAAAAACAATCAACCCGACGCTATTGGTTATTACAGCAGAGCTTTTTGTGATGCCTGAGATTTGAAGAGTTTGGTATGAGACCGTGAGATCTGGCCCTACTGTGTGAGATCTCATGGCAAACCACGGCCACATTAGACATTTGTAACTCGCATGGCATTTTTTAAATAGATGCTGCATTTTGAAATGGGCTGTATTGCCTGACCATTGGCAATACAACAGTCGTCCATTTTGGTGCAGCTAGCACAACCTTGGTGAGCCATACTGTGAAGTAGTGATGTGTCGGTCGCGACCGATATGAATGACGGGAGCCGGTTCCTGATTGGGAGCCGTTTGGGAGCCGGTTGTGAGGAGGGAGGGATATATATATATATATATATATATATATATATATATATATATATATATATATAATTAATATATATATTTTAAGCTACAAACAATCTAAAGAGCCACTAGGGAGCCAAAAGAGCCGGCTCTTTTTAGTGAGCCGAGCCAAAAGAGCCGGAATTCCCATCACTACTGTGAAGAGAAGTTGAAGGAGATTTTCCTTGCCACTGCTGTTGTAGGCTTGCTCAATTAGGGCTGCAGGCTAGATACTTATAAAGCCATGATTTGAGACAATGCAATCTTGTAAAAAGTGCTACAGAAATAAATTAGTATTTGAATTTCAACGATGCATTCAAGCAGTACTACTACCTTTAGGTCTATTTCTAAGCTGTGGTTGTGACAATAATCATTTTGTTTTTCAATTTCAATACATTGTTCAATCAATTACATGAGATATTCAGCACTTTATTATAAAATAAGTTTTGTGTTAATGATTTTGTCCAACTGTAGGTTAATGTAAGTGTATTAAGCATATTTAAGGTAGGCTATGCTATGATATATACAGTTTATGTTAGGTTTACGAAACGTTCACCTTATGCTGGATTGTTGGATTGTGTCCCCATCATATACATGTTTGGCTGATGTTGCTTGGTAAACTGTCTATACTGTAACATCTTCCCTCGCTCTGATCATAGGGACAGCATTGTGTAGGAACCGTACTGAGATGTATAAGGGCGACATACCAGTGGACGAGAGGACAGAGCGGCACAGGGCTGCAGAGGTTGCACGCCAGAAACGTATCTTCAACACACGGAGCAGAATAATGGGGCTGGATGTACATGCCCTAGATCAGCAAGTGGCAGAGAAACAAGAGCGGGTGCAGACAGAGCGGCAACGGGATTTGGCATACGGTACAGCAAAAGCCTATTGTACTTCTGTCCCCTTACATCAAAATTGTGTTATTCAGCCAAGACATATTTGGTGTCCAAAGTTTGCATCACTACATGAACTACAAAAATGTGTACGTCTCTTAAAATCTTGAGCTATTTGTGCCTGTCTTTCTGTGCACGACGTAGATGCGCTGTGTCTTTCCCTGGATCAAATGCTGATGAAGGAACAAAGAGAGGAGGAGGAAAGAAAGAGAGAGTTGGCTCAGGAGCTTGTGCAGTTCAGGGCCATGTACCAGCGTGCTGAAGACTCTCCTGATGCTGACATTCGTTATAAACACCGAGAACCCAGTGTCAGCTCAGATGATCTGAAATCTGTTGGTCCTGCCAGTATGCAAGTGTTTCAGGTACTGAGAGTCACTATGTCTTTTTTTCTTTTCACATTTTATCCCCACTTTTCCTGGTCACAGTTGCAGCACCTATCCATAGAGATCGCGGTGTCTGCATGTGATGCCTGACGCAGCTGGCAGCCACTGCCAGGACACTTCTGTGCCACCCACTTCTGTGTGGAACTGAAGTGCAGCAGCAGAGCCTGATCTGCATGTGTGTGTTCAGGGTGAAGGAGGTGATGAAGATGAAAAGAAACGATTACAAATGGAGCAGAATGAGAAAACACTCAGAGCTCAAAGGGAAGAGCGAGAGAAACGCGAGAAGGAGAAGAAACACTACGGTAAACACACACAGTACAGACTGTCTTATAGCTATGTTGATTACTAGCTGTGATTTACTGTGATGCATCTGGACTACACATACAGGCATGCGCTGTTCAACACTGATGCTCAACGTCTTACGAATTGTAATAGGAAATAAAAATCTGTTTTATATGTATCTTATGCACGTCTGAGTGACAGAAACTAGTATTACTGTATTGTACAGTACTAAATGTTTTCATGTGTTTCAATTAATATTATTCACAGTGGTGATTGAAAGTTGTGAACTCTTGAGAATTTTCTATATTTCTGCATAAATATGACCTAAGACATCATCAGATTTCACACAAGTCCTAAAAGTAGATAAAGAGAACCCAGTTAAACAGATGGGACAAAATATTATACTTGGTCATTTATTTATTGAGGAAAATGATCCAATATTACAGATTAGTGAGTGGCAAAAGTATGTGAACCTCATGGATTAGCAGCTAATTTGAAGGTGAAATTAGAGTCAGGTGTTTTCAGTCAATGGGATGACGATCAGGTGTGAGTGGGCACCCTGTTTTACTTAAAGAACAGGGATCTGTCAAAGTCTGCTCTTCACAACATGTTTGTGGAAGTGTATCATGGCACGAACAAAGGAGATTTCTGAGGACCTCAGAAAAAGGGTTGTTGATGCTCATCAGGTTGGAAAAGGTTACTCCACCAATCCACAGTCAGACAGATTGTGTACAAATGGAGGAAATTCAAGACCATTGTTACCCTCCCCAGGAGTGGACGACCAACAAAGATCACTCCAAGAACAAGGCGTGTCATAGGTGGCGAGGTCACAAAGGACCCCAGGGCAACTTCTAAGCAACTGAAGGCCTCTCTCACATTGGCTAATGTTAATGTTCATGAGTCCACTTTCAGAAGAACACTGAACAAGGAGAAAGCCACTGCTCTCCAAGAAGAACATTGCTATTCGTCTGCAGTTTGCTAAAGATCACGTGGACCAGCCAGAAGGCTATTGGAAAAATGTTTTGTGGATAGATGAGAACAAAATAGAAATTTTTGGTTTAAAAGAAAAGCGTTATGTTTGGAGAAAGGAAAACACTGCATTCCAGCATAAGAACCGTAACCCATCTGTGAAACATGATGGTGGTAGTATCATGGTTTGGGCCTGTTTTGCTGCATCTGGGCCAGGACGGCTTGTCATCATTGATGGAACAATGTATTCTGAATTATATGAGAGAATTCTAAAGGAAAATGTCAGAACATCTGTCCATGAACTGAATCTCAAGAGAAGGTGGGTCATGCAGCAAGACAACAACCCTAAGCACACAAACTCACTATCAAAAAATCGCACCCATACAACAAAAGTACATCAAATTATGTGATAGAGAAATGGATGAGGTGCACATAACTCTGCATTTTATTCAGCAGGGGATTTGCCTGTCTGTCTGTCTGTGGTTGTAGAGTTGTTGAGAGACAGTGAGCAGGTGAAACAGGACCTGAGAGCTGTGCAGCTGGATGCCCTGGAGGAAGAGTGTAAGCAAGCTGCCTGCATCGCCCTCAAAAGCTACAACCAGGCTCAGGTAGAAAGAAAGAGAAAATGAGAGAGAGACTGTGAGATTGATCGATCTATCCGACTGTATTGTGTTTATGTTTAACATTGGAAAGACAAACCTAGTTAATGTGGCAATCTTGATTTGATTTGAGATCCACCACTGGGCACAGACAAACAAATTAGTCATTCACTCACTCACACTGGGAAACTTTAGAGGCACTCCTGTGAGAGGAAACCAGAGTACCCGAAGGAGACCCACACAGACAAGGAGAGAACATGCCAACTCCACACAGACAGAACCTGGTCTCTGGAGCTATGAGGCGAACAACGCTAACCACAGTGCCACCTTAATTGTTTTTATTTTAGCGCAAGGCCTCAACATAAAACATGATCAAAGCGAAGTGACTTTATAGCATTATAGCATTGCTAAAACAATGGTAATCTAATCTAATGGTGGCCTAAGACTTAACAAATTAATCTTGATTCTTAAGCTACTCGACGAGTCGTAAAGTCATTTTGTTAGTCATGTGCTGGATGAAAGCACCTTCAAGATCATGACAATCGTCTGTGAGCTGAAAGGCCCCTGTTCTGGACTCCCGGACTCCCCTGTTTGCAGGCAGAAGAGAGACTGGAGCGAGAGAGGCAGGAGAAGTTGAAGCAGGAGGAGGTGGAGCTGGCTGAGCTGCTTCACATGGTGACCTCTGACATGCTGACGGAGTGTCCGGAGGCTTCAGAGAGAGGAGCCACGAGCAGAGCTCGGACATCTCAAGTGCTGCCCGACCGCTGGAAGGGAATGAGCTCCGAGCAGCTCGGCGCCATCTACAGGCAAAGAGCAGAACAGTGTGCCGACAGAAAGGTGGGGAAGGATTCCCACAGAGTTCTTGTCTGCACTCATGGTGGCATCACATCCCTCAGACCGTCCCACTGTGTGTGATTACGCAGAGGCACAGACAGCTGGAGAAGCACAGGGACCTGGTGTGGGGGTTTCAGCAGCTGGAGCAGGCCAGGCAGCAGGTGGAGGAGGAGAGACGACTGAGAGAGCTAGAGAGAGAAAGGAGAGCACAGCTGGATCGCTACAACCAGCAGCTGGCCGAAGAGCAGCGAGCACAGTAAGAGTTTCTCAAAGATGCTCAGCATATAGACTGAAAGCTGTTTCTGTTTCTACTTGTGTTCTAATCCACCAGGGGTTCCTGAGTCTCAGCAGTGCTCAGGGTGTGGGCTGGGTCTGTATCACATGATGCAGCCAAGACATGGCCCAACTTACAAATATTGTGTATTCGAAGTCCTAAAAATGAACAAATGTTTATGCTTATCTTGCATTCTGTCTCTTGCAGCCAGCAGTACCTCAATAATGAACTTTACACCAACCGGCCCAGCGCTGGCTTCTTCAACCAGTTCAACACCAGTTCACGCTAGAAGCCTTCCATCATCTCTCCAGCAACAACCACCCTGGACGTCTGAATTTTCCTCAACTGAGCTTGCATGACCTTTTAATAATGACTCTGTACTTGTAGAAGCCGACAGATTTCAATATTTGTGACAAATTCCACTCATCACATGTCAGTCATAGACAACATGGCAGAAGGTTTGGATTGTTAAATGGATTTTATTTTCGAACGGTTTACATACAGTGGCTGATTCATGACTCAGATACAGTACTATCTTCCAGTTCCACAATCAGAGCTCAGTCTCCATTCAGCATCATGGCACAGACGAACACAGAAAAGAGACATGGCTGTTCCTGTCAACTACAACTCCCGTGTACACTCAAGACCTTCCGTTCAGATCCACTGAGATTTTTTTCATCACATTATTGAGATCTAGATCGCTGTCATAAACAAACCTAGGATACATATGATCAAGCAATGTCTAGTCCTGGACCTAGAACTGAGTTTACTGATTACACAAGTCGAGTATGTCAACTAAAGTACAGTAGGATTAATATAAATACAGAAAATGGTCAAACGTAACATGATGACTGCGAAATCTGTTTGACGCCGACGCAGACGGGCGTAACAATAAATCTCTGTACGTTGAACAAGCCAGCGCATGCTCGGACGTTACCGGAACACGGGGGTCTAGCAGCAGCTCTCGACATGTTACACCATTTATTCCTCTGGGATGAAAATCGACTTTTTGTCCTGAGTTTTCTGGACAGCGATGCAGGAGGCTCAAAACTCAAAAACCAGCAGTCCTGTCTCACTGTATCACACAGCGTCTAACAGCACACATCACTGCAGGAGGCTGAGGATTTCAGTGAGTCAGCACGTCCGGAGTGCAGGGTGGAAATGAGACTCGGCTATCTGCGGCTCAGTGCTTAAGCAGGTAATGCAATGCAACTCATTTCACAAAGCCAGATGCGATCTCGTAATGAGGATGCGTCTAGAGAAATGTCTAGAGAGAACATGCATCGGATTCCCCTCTGTAATCTGTGTTCTTTTAATGTCCGGAAGAGTTGCATCCTTAATACAACTCCCTAATAAGCATGGACTGGAATCTTTTGGGGCCACTACACAAGTTTATTTGCCCTACCTCCATTAATGCAAAGATAAAACCACCCCAGCTCTCCTCCAGATCCATTGACTGTTAACTGCTATACAGAACCACTCTAACGAGTACCATTCCCAGAAATGGAACCTATTCACAGGGGCAAGAGCAGAGGTACACCCTGGACCCAGGGTCCTTGCTGTTTCTAGCAGCTTCTTCTTGCTGCCAACTCACAGGAAACGATTATAAAGAATGTTTTTTTGAAAATCTGATCTTTAACAACTATACGATATAGAGAAAAGTTGGTGGACAAGCCTTCTAATTACTGAGCTCTGCTATTTCATAATATAAAGAAGACATTTCTGGATTCTCCATAGACAAACAGTGGCAGTAGAATGGATACCCCAGAAACTCTTATTATAAAACATTAATAGGATTTCGCTTCCAAGAAGTCAGTTCATGGACTTTCTGCCTTATTGTCCTTAAACAAAGTCCACAAAGAAATGCTGTTCCAGCTTCGATTGAGAACTTGGCTGGCTTGAACAGAACCCTGACCTAAAATTTATCAGAGACCTTGCAAATGCACTGGAATCAGAAGCCGATCTCACAGTCATGTTCCAAAATCTAGCCCTTTTAGAACAAAGGCTGTTGTGGCAGCAAAGATGAGGGACAAACTCCATACTAACATCCATGTTTTTGGATGTAATTTTTTAGGTGTCCACAAACTTTTGTCTATTATATATATATATATATATATATATATATATATATATATATATATATATATATATATATATGTATGTATATATATATAGTGGAACTGTGTGTCTGTGTAGCAGTTCCAATGACATCTTGCCATCACTGAGCACATTTATTCAGCGGTTAACTGCATTTATGCTTCTTCTCTTGACGTGTACTCCGTCACGATGATTAATGAGGCTCCTTTTTCTGTCTTCCCTAAACAATCTTTGTGGTATGATAGCAACACAAAGTGGGGCTTCTGGTTTTCTCTGGTAGCTGCAGGACCCTAAGATTAGGGAGCACACTTAAGAAAAACCCTTCACATGGTTCTCCAGACTTGTCTGACATCACGTCTGGCTTTGTGAGACCTTGCAGCGCACACAATACTGAAACTGGGAAGGTCAGCTTGAGTTTTCTGCTTGTGTTTTGACTGGATCGATTAAAGGTCAATGGCCGGTGAAGTTTTATTATTAAAAAACAAAAATTCACATTTGTACTGCAGTGTTTGATTAAGCCATTATCAAAGGACAGCTTGTTTTTTTGAGTTTTCAAAATCTATTCACTACTTATCTAGGACAGTTTTCTCACAACTAACATTTTAGCCAAAAGGTACCAAGAATTGAAACGTTAACGACTCCAAAAGCAAGATATTCAACGAGACACTGTTACAAATCGACGCCGTAGCAAAAAACAATCATTTGGGTTTTATTTACATTCAAATAAAAATCGAGAGGCTTCTTTTCCACGGGGTTCCTCTCAATTTGTTCGCAACAACACGATGTCGGCGTTCGAGTCTCTCGTCTTTTACTGGATGTTCTGCTCATTTTTTCCACGTAACACTGCTCATCCAAACTTAAAGACACCACACAGCTAAACAGGAACAGATGCTATTTGGTATCCAGGTATGGAATCGTGATTCCAACCCCAACAAAGCATACATTCTCTGTCTAAGACACATAATTCCACGTATGATTGTGTTTTACATAACCTAGCTTGATTCTGTCAACGAAAAAGGGCTTGACGCGCATGCGTACACGGTGTGCTCTCTCACAACCCCATCAAACTCTATTCCACGTACCTGGTTACACAGCTGAAGCATGTGCTCATATGGCTTTATACCAACAGGACTGCAAGAGAGGATTTGTCGGTATATATCGTTTTCATACGCTAAACTGAGTACGAGAAAACGCGACACGTAATGAACGTACCTGAAAATCGCGGGCGAAAATAAGGTTCTGATGATATTGACTAAGCACAGCGACCAACGGAGAGAAGAACTCGCTAATACTGGAGATTGCTAGATAACTATGTACAGCCTGATAGAAAGCACCTCATGTCGGCAGATCATTGCTTCTTATATATTAAGTACTGATAGCTCGCAGACCTGGATGCGCATTTTCTCTAGAGGTATGCAGACATGTCCACACGTGAACCACGAGAAAGATAAAGATGATCAACCTTTAGTTAAAAAAAAATACAAAATGCATAGTTCTTACAAAAAATGAGGCAAGACGATGAAATGGCGAGCCACACGCCTATATAATAATTATCTACAGCTATGCAGTCCATATGCATGCATGACGCACTTTCCAGGATTATAAGGCCCTCGATCTCCCTGCTTCGGCTCCTGCCCACTCTCTACGGTATTTGGCTTGAACTGTGCAGTGTGTGTGTGTGTCTGAGTGTATTATCATTAATACGGATTTCAGTAAGCAATTTTAGCAGGCAGATAAATGAGATGTCTGTTACTGCTACTTGAGCATAAACTATGAAAACTATCACAAGGATTGATCTGTAAACAGTTTGAAACTATGGCAGTCCCTATACAACGTCTGGTCAGAATTAGCACTGTCTGGCGTGTCATCACTTGGCTTTATGTTTGAGTGTATTGGAATTGCACTGGGCTGATTGTTTGGTCCGTCGTTCAGTTAGCGGGCACATGGCGTGGATCCGGGTCGGACACTGCTGGTCTGGCTAGTCGAGGATCACGGCGGAATTAGTGGCGGGGTTGAGGGGGGAAGTGTCCTGCATCTCGGCCCCATCCCTGACGCCGCTGTACTGACTGGCCAGAGACTCGTCCATCATCACCTCGGTCTGAATGCTGTGGCCGTTGCCGTAGTCGTCCAGGCCTCCGTCGCTGCTGCACAGCTTGCTGTTCTCACACAGAGACGGCTGGCTGGCCGTGCGCTTCTCCTCGTTGTCACTTCGGCGTGAAATGAAGCGGGCAGATATTGTTTAGTACCTGTCCTCTACTTGTGTATAATGAAATTTATGATGGGTCTGGTTGGACATTAGGGACAGAAGCAGCGAACATCGGGAACATGCAGTTACACAAACACACCAGCGCTGGGCAATATGGGGGATATTACTGAGAATGCAGTCAGTTGTGGAACATTTATATGCAGTACTGTTCAAAAGTCTTAGGCTCAAGGCTCTTAGGCTTAGGCTCTGATGGAGGTGGGTTGAAATCCCACATCCCCCAAGCTACCGCTGTTGTGTCCTTGAGCAAACCCTTAACCCACAATTTGGATTGTAAGACTGTATCACTTATCAATTTGGACTAAATGTAAATATTCAGTCTCATGCAAAAATCTGGACATCCCTATCTATGGGAAAATACCTTAAGACAACTTCTGCAGGGAACAAACCTAAATATATTCGTGCAAATTGCAAGGCAATCATTTTGAAACATGTCCGTAACAATTTGGCATGTGCAAAGGTTTGGGTATTGATCCACTAGGGGTCATGTAAGGTCTCATTTATCATGTTTTAGCCCTGCTTTTTCCTGGTCAGGGTCACAGGCACTCCAGCACTTAACCTCAGTTTCTGCTGAATGCCTATTTATGTGTATTACAGGATTCCCTTTGTACGTCGAATGACCCCAAGTCAGGCCATCACAAAACAGGGACTACCTGTATAAACATGACCATAACACGATCTCATGGGTAAAGCACTAAAACGTCAGCAAAATATAATAACCTCTAAACCACCATGTTGCCCATCTCTAAAAGAATCTACAAATCATACCTCTCTAGAGATCTGGTAAGCATTTGGGGGAGAGCATTAGGGAGAGAAAGGGAAAGTGTGAGGCAGCAATTCACATTCAAGCAATGTGTTTTACAAGAGCAACGATCAGTAGCTCATCACGCCACACCTGTACTCCCCAAACGTATCGTCCTTCATCGGCCGCGCCTCCGAGTCCACCTGGCCCTCCTCCTTGTCTTTGACTGAAACAGAGAGCAGAATCAATCTTCCGCTTACATCACGCATGCCGACAACCAACTGTTTGCTCAACGGTCAGAGGTGTAACTGCAGATTAGAGGGACTGAAGCAGCTGCTCTACCTGAGTACTTGCCGCCCTTGCTACGCTTGATAAAGCACAGAACAATCAGGATCAGCAGCAGCAGCACGAGGGCGCTGATGAGACCAATGAACCAGCTTTCAGTAGCGAAGCCATTTCGCGCCTCCATCGCTCCTGTGGAAAACAGTGCATGGCAGTCTTCATTACGACGCCTTTTTTTGAAAGCTCTGTTCAATACAGTACTGTGCAAAAGTCTTAGGCCAGCATTAAATTACAACCAATAAATACAGGAATTGTGTGTGCACTATTTAAAACACTGAAAAACAAATCAGAAAAAAGCTTCTATAGGCTACAGTAGCAAGTATTTAGTGTGACCTCCCCTTACACTTGAGGATAGCAGTGTACACAGCACAGGATGGGACTGCGGAGTTCTGAAGCATGTATAACAATTTTACCAAGCTGCAAAAGAACTGCTGTCCAACCTGGTTCTCTGTGATGTTGGGCTAGCGTACTGGACCACTGCATTTTCTTTCACAGATTTGAATTTTGCAGCCTTTCATTTCTGGGAAGCGCTAAATATTGATGACATCCTGCACTCTGTGTGTACTATGCTTCCAGTGGAACACTCTCCTGTGCAGGTGAGCCTTCCTCCATTAAGCATACCTTCTGCCAAATATTGATCAATTTAGCAAGGGTTTGGCTTCTCAAGAACATGTCTGTTCTGCTAATTGGTTCAGTCAATAAGCCACTCGATGTTTTAAAAGCTAAAACAAACAGAACCCTATCACTACACAAGTTGTTTCGAAGGAGTTTAACTACCAAACGTGGCGCTTACTATATAATGATTGCAAACTTTTAGAGTTACCTGGATTTCTGCAATCATTTATTCATAAAATGTGGTCTGACCATCCAAAGTGCAAACTCGAGACGTCCATTAGTGTGTTTGGAGAAGATTTATTTGGTCAGTCATGATCATGCATTAAGGCCACGTACATTTGGTGTCTTATAGTGGACAGAGAGCTCTTCTTCAGCACGGCACATTGCGTTTTAGGTGTAACCCTTGCAGGATACCCTACTAATAGGGAAAGCCACAGTGCTGAATTCGCTAAATTCCCAAGTGTTAGGTATTTTGGTTAGACGCCCAAGTAGGTTGGGTCCCTTTTTTTCGAGTCTTTTGAGACAATACTCTATTGTAAAAAGCTACTCTGAAGTAGGAGCTAAACAGTTCCTATACATGGTGTTCTAAAAACTACAATCGTTCCCAGTTCCTGCAGTCCAAACACACGAGAGAGGATCCACTTTCTCCAGTAGTCCTAAGGATGATGAAAACGTTCCTCCAATGCGAAAGCGCCTAATATAAACAATGTACAACTACGTTTTGGACTTTGTACTGTGTAGTGGGCTCAGTACTATTAATTGTATATTATAAATTATACTATTATTATGTTATATATAATCAGATACATAATCTGATTGGCTGACAGAAGTTTTTCCAGTGACATTATTGATGATAACGTCACTCTGATTGACGCTCTATAGGTATCACTCCAGCCAACGGTTTATCACCTTTAGGATTTGGAAGTGCTGGAAACGTGAAATGAAGTCAGTCCTTTAAATCAAACATCCAGCTCTTAATGGATTCACAGCTCGACTGAAGAGCAACGAGACTGAAGATCAGGTTTAGTCCCATCAACAAAAATGATGAATCAGCTTCATCTCTCACAAAGACATCATTTGCTGGAGTTAAACTCGGCGTCTCTCATTAAACACCATGCACGGCTGATCCGAGCTTCATTCATCTGACAGGTTTGTTATCTGGAAGTCCAGCTCTAACCCAGAGAAGCTGCTTATGCTCTGTAACTCTGCCCTTCCATTTCTGACTGATCAGTTTAACATTAAGAGCTTCATCATGCAGATTTATAATCGCTAATCAAACTGGATCCTAGACTTTGGTTAGAACACCGGGATCTCACTCCGATTTACTTCAGTCGGTAAAACAGTGGATCTTAGGAACAGCCTGCCTTATAAACCCCGCCCATTTTATGTGCTGAATGTAAGTAAGCTTTCTTTTTAATAAATTTGATATAGTTGTGTTTATTGTCTGTATAATAAACAGTTATTGGTAATTCTGTTCCTCGACATTAATGACTGAAGGGCTTAGCCGCGGGGTAACGATAGAATGGGACTATTTTACCACGCAGAAGGCAAATCGTTTGTTCTGTCCTCTTTATCCCAAAATCTAACAATAAATGGTGATAACGGCACTGTGGTATCATCGCAGTAACACACTCGAGGTTGTGCTTTAACGTGAGATATTGGCACGGGTGTTGCTCAGGCTACGACCGCCTCACACCCATGCCAATATCTCACGTCAAAGCACGACCTCTCGTGTATTATTGCTTAAATAATTCTGAGAACAGATTAAAGCCTTAGAGATTCATTACCAAACCCAAGCTGTTCTGCCAATTCCTGACTGTAGTTTAATAGCATGTTAGTGTGTGCACTGACTCTACCTTGTCCTTCTGTCCTAATGTTAGTCTCCCAGAAAGTGCCATTACTGGAGACCAAGCGCAGATTGTACTGAGATCCAGGTTGCAGACCCTGCAGGGAGTAAAAAGACTGGGTCGAGTTCACCTTTTCTGATTTCATCCAGCCTGTGCCGCCTGAAAAACAAAACACACAGAGCACAACACATGAGATCTACTAGACTGCACTTATGGAACTGTCAGTGAACATAATTGCACAGAACTTGTACAAACCATAGCTACATGATGGATGCATCTAAGTGACTTGTTGTATTTTGTATTGTATATCTGATTGTACAACTAAGCAATAATCCACTCGAATCCACTCCAATCCCGAGTGTGTTACTGCGATTATACCACAGTTCCATTATCACCATTTATTGTTAGATAAAGAGGACAGGAAAAGACGATTTGTTTATCAGCCTTCTGCGAGGTAAAATAGTTCCATTCTATCGTTACCCCGCAGCCAAGCCCTTCAGTCATTAAAGTCCAGGAACAGAATTACCAATAACTGTTTATTATACAGACAATAAACACAAATATATCGATTGGTACGTTTTAATTCATTAAAAAAAAGTTTATTTACATTCAGCAAATAACATGGGTGGGGTTTATAAGGCAGGCTGTTACTAAGATCCACTGTTCTACCGACTGAAGCAAATCAGAGTGAGATCCTGGTGTTATAACCAAAGTCTAGGATCCCGTTTGATTAGCGATTATAAATCTGTATGATGAAGCTCTTAATGTTAAACTGATCAGTCAGAAATGTAAGGGCAGAGCTACAGAGCATCAGCAGCTTCTCTGGGTTAGAGCTGGACTAACAGATAACAAACCTGTCAGATGAATGAAGCTCCGATCAGCCGTGGATGGTGTTTAATGAGAGACGCCGAGTTTAACTCCAGCAAACGACGTCTTTGTGAGGGATGAAGCTGATTCAGCATTTTTGTTGATGGGACTAAAACTGATCTTAAGTCTCGTTGCACTTCGGTCGAGCTGTGAATCCATTAAGAGCCGGATGTTTGATTTAAAGGACTGACCTTGTTGAGCTTTCAAATCCTAAAGGTGATAAATCTTTGGCTCAGGTGGTCATTAATAGCTTCATCTTCCAAATTTCTATCATTTTCAAAATCAATAGATTTTATACAATAATTTCGGCAGCGTTTTATTCATTATAACTTGGTTGATTTTTGGAGACGGATGTGGTTGCTAGGTTATGTGGATTAATACTTATAGAGCGTCGGTCAAAGTGATGTTATCATCAGTAATGTCCCGAAGGAAGATATCTCTCAGCCAATCAGACTGCGGGGTCGGAACTAACGGTGGTATAATTTGATTTTTCTCATTCTTAAGTTACATTTTTGATGCTCCTGCGTTTACACATTGCACAAGCTGTAGAGGCCTCAAAAAATTTTCAATGCACAATTGTCACTGAATTTTGTACACTCGATAAATAAACTTGTAACTTGAAACTTGAACTGGGATTGGAAAGTCCAGTCTCCATTCCTGTAGCACGTCATTCAATATGAATGAGCATAAGGTAATGGTTCCATTACCGGTATTACAATGTGCATCCTTTGGGCAACGCTCTTACCATTCTTCCTCTGGTAATGAATATGGAAGCCCACATTCCTTTGCCTCTCATGATAAAACCAGCTGAGATTGAGCGAGGTCTCGCCAATGGACAAGCTAATGTTCCGGGGTGGGCCTGTTTGTACACAAAAACAAATACAAAAACATGTGCACATGTCAGTCTGAGCTCAGTACAGGGCTTCGCTAAAACCTGCAAGAAACTTTCTTGTGTTTTTTACATATATTAATGTAAACGAGTCACCATGGGTCCTAAGAAGGTTAGTGATAACAGCCCACCAAAAAGGTAAACAGTGACATGCATTTATAATAAACCACAGCACTTGTATTTCATCTAATTATTGTATTTTTTCTTGGTCTGTGTACATAATAGTGTTTAATTATACAGTACAACTCCATTAAAGCATATACTGCCTTCTGGAGTCCATCTGTTTCTCTACATACTTTGTTCGTCCCCTTCACTCTGTTCTCTAATGGCCAGGACCCCCACAGGACCAGCGCAGAACAGGTACTATTTGGGAGGTGGATCATTCTCAGTCACACTGACATGGTGGTGGTATGTTAGTATGCTAAAGCTCACAAAGACTGGAATGAAGATCAGTGAAAAGAGGACATTTTTGGGTCCAATTGTCAACAATATGTTATATATGCTCATTATATCATTGCTAAAACAACAAATCTAATGGTGGCCTAAGACTTTTGCACAGTACTGTACTGATATTGGTGCTCCATCTCAACCCTGTTACACACTAGATCCCTAGAAAGCAAATCATATAATAAACACTGTACCTCCATCAAGCATGGTGGCTCCCTCTCTTATGACGGGCAGGCCTTTGCCAGCTGCAGTGCGCCCCCGCAGGTAGAATCGGTAATGGCTACGAGGGTCCAGATCTTTAAGAGTCAGCTGATTGATTGTGGGACTGTCAATCTTCTCCTCCTGCATGGGACTGACCACATTATCCACTGCACAGAGGGATGGGAAGACAGGAAGAGGAATGACAGCGAGGTTTATCTGCGAAGGTTTAAATTGCTTTGAGCTCGCACCGTAACAACAGATCGATTACTAAGCTATGACAACAAGCTGATAAGAGACGACTTGTTGAATCTAGAGGTGGTAAGTAATGAAGTGCATGTACTTTGTTAGTGTACTTAAGTATTTTTTTAGGTATCTGTACTTTGCTTGATTATTTCTGTAAACTAATACTTTTTACTTTTACTCCTTGTTTCAAAAGAAGAATCTGTACTTTTTACTCACTACATTTTCAAAACAGGCTTGTTACTTGCGGAAAGCAGACCCGTTACCTGTCATGCGCGACACTCTGAAAATATAAAACTCATGAAGACTTTTTAACGCATGCCCAAAATCATTGTACACACTGTATACTTTGTATTAGTCAGAGGTTTTCTGAATTCTATTTCCGTGATAAATTAACCGTTACATTTTTAAAGGCTATTTAATATATCTAAAGGTTTTGGATAAGTAATTTTTTAGTCAGTAGTGCAGTGTTTAAGAAGCAGTGAGTCGACTACAACTATTATTTGGGTTATGTCATGATTTAATGCATTACTGAATATTGCCATGTTTAGTTATGAACGATTTAGCAGCATTTATTTTAAAAAAAAAAGTAATTTGTTTATTTTGGTTCCTCATGCCTGAAAATGGTTTTATTCTGTTGTTACTGTGGTTAACTAAAGCTGATAATGTCATTGTATGATTCATGTAGTTGTAGTACAAACTATTTTGTACCCTCAGTGTCCTGGATGTGTATCTCTTGCCCTCAGTAAAAGACATCCTATTTCAAAAATTGAGCTAGAAAAGTTTATTATAGAAACACTTTTACATTTTTACTTTTAAGTATATTTACTAGCATGTACTTTAATACTTCTACTTGTGTAACATATCCAAGTCCCCTAGATGCAAAACGTCCACTAAAGAACTTTCAAAGATGCGAACGTGCATGTGCAATACTTATTTAAAATGATTTAAATAAGCGCAAAGTTAAAAACTTGGGCGGAATTTAGATTTTTAGATTTAGTTTGCCTCTCTGGCGCTTAATGGAGGCAAGCAGAGCATTGTTGTTTACTTGGTCACATTCAGGCTTCATCAAGAAATGCTTGTGTTACTGACTGTCATGTTCCGGCAGAAAGCGGGAGATGAACACTAGAAGCCGGTACAGAGCAGAGCTTTACTAAGAAACTGAAAAACACCGAAGAATTGAATGCAATAACGAAATTAAGAGCTGAACATAAAGAGTCCACAAACAGACCAAAACACAGGGAACAGGAATGGCATGATACACATACGATGAAACGGGAAACCAAACTTGTAACAGCGCAAACCGCACAGAAGTGAAATGTACTGTGACTGGGACTGTGGTAGCCTAGCAGGTAAGGTAGTGGACTATGTGGGTTCAAATCCCACCTCTGCTAAGCTGCCACTGTTGAGTTCTTGAGCAAGGCCCTTAACCCACAACTGCTTGGATTGTAAGACTGTATCACCTGTAAGTCGTTCTGGATAAGGGCGTCTGCTAAATGCTGTAAATGTAAATGTTCTCAATTCACACCAAACAAAGGAAATGCAGGGTTTAAATATCCAAACTAATGAGACAGCTACTAAACAGCTGAAGTAAATCAGGAAGTCAGATCGTCAACAAAGATGACGTAACATGCAGGGAAGTGTAGTTCGGTAGGACCGTGGTTGTGACACTGACTGTGCACAGTACATACCTTCTTTTTGTGGAATTACTGCACTGTTTTAAACCGAGAATGTCTGGGATTAAGCCAAAAAAAACAGCAGTGATGATCCCTATAAGAAGCAGTGAGCCATAACAACGGACACTAAAATGAAAGTCAGCCAGATCAGGTGTCGGAGGCTCACAAGCTGGATGCTTTGGCTATACATGTTGGACAAACAAACTTTTGGACATGCGAACTCTCGGAACAGAACTGGTTCGTATCTAGGGCACTTACTGTATAAGCTATTGTTGAACTTTTATTTTTAAATAATGTTTTAAACAGACTAGTAGTACTTTTACTTAAGTAAAGAACGTGTGTGCTTCTGCCACCTCTGCTTGAATCGGATAGGCATAATGACAGTAACAGGTGGAAATGTGCAGGCTTACACTGCTGGTACTGCACCAAATATCCGATCAGAACACCATTATCCTGAGCAGGCTTGGTCCAGTGCAGCGTTATGGACGTCTCAGAGGGGCTGCTCAACTCCAGAGACGAGGGAGGACCAGGAACTGTAGGAGAAGAGCGATGCTGGCGATCAGTGGCTGGTTTTACAATAAATAAGGCTAAAAGTAGCAGAGCAGTTGAGGAGAAAATGGGTGTCGTAGTAGTTTTATCTGAGCCTACCAGCAATTCACAAAGAACATTTGTGCTTCTGCTTCCTATTGGTTATCCCTTTGCTTATGTTCACAAATGCACCGATGCAGAACGGATTCTGTCACTTCACTGAACTCTCTTACCTCCCTCTGGTGTGTGGAAGGTCAGAGCTTCAGACCCCGGGCCTTCTCCTTTGCTGTTGAAGGCACTAACAGTGAGAGAATAGTAGGAGTATGGCTGCAGGCCTCCCAGGTCCTTCTTCTCCTCGTTCGGTCCCGTGGTCGCTACAACTTCGCCCTCCAGCTCGCTGTCCTTCCTGATACGCTTCTGTCGGTGATGATGGTTGCTACGGGAGCCTTGGTACTCCAGGTGGATCTAATGAGAGGCCGTGGAAAATACAGGTTACTCCATGATTCCCGATGGGGATATGCTCTGACAAATCCATCGCAAGTTGAATATATAGTAAAATGAGGAGTTTATAATGTACTGTATATATCATGGCGTCACCTTAGACATGCTTAAAACACTTGCATTAAACTAGAGTCAGGCAAAATCCGTAACATAAAGCTTCATTTATATCTCATGTGATTTATTGAATAATGTATTGCAAGTGAAAAATTAGTCACGACCATGGCACACTGCTGATTTCCTCATTCAGCACAGAAGAGTGCAGGAGAGGATCGTACCACGTATTGCTTGGCGGGGTGGTTATGGAACTCTACAATGGACTGTGAATTCCAGGAAAAGCTCCAGACACTGGCATAACCCTGAACAGGGTAACTGAGGGTAAAATAGTATAGGTGCTTTCACACCAGAGGAACTTCTTCATAGTTCTTAGAACTGTGCCCCCATTGTCGGCCCAGCAGCGTCTGATTGAGGGTAGACCAGAAGTGGGATCATCTGCCGGTGCTGCAACTGCTATATGTACCTAGCTCTGCCATAGATTGGTGAGGTAAGAGTTAAATGCTGTATTTTGCTTCACTACATTGCGAATGGCACTGTGTTTATGGCATAGTGATTCAGTACCCTGTAACCCTTCAGATGTCCTCTGACTGAATCTCGGTCCACCGGGGCCCACGTTACTCTGATGGCAGTACTGTTGAGCAGATCCACTCCAACATTAAGTGGAGCCTTTAAAGGATCTAAAAAACACACACACACACTCACATCTTACACCATGTTAAATTTTTCTTCTCCACTTGTTCAAAGCGGTGCTTTTTGTTTTATGTCAGTCTAGCCTTCTGCAAAATGTGCAGCAGTGAAAAACACCACTGTTCTCTCTTTTTACTTTGCCTTACACTTGTAAGACTTTGGGTCTGATTAACACAAAACATTCTGGGAAATGTAGTTTTGACCAGCCAGCTTACACCATAGCCCTATATCTCTGGTCTGAGTCAGCAGTGCAGAACTGGCTTGAAAAGTGTGCAGCATGCATGGTAGCCTAGCGGTTAAGGTACTGGGCTCTGGACCAGAAGGTCCAGGGTTCAAATCCCACCTCTGCCAAGCTGCCACTGTTGGGTCCTTGAGCAAGACCCTTAACCCACAATTGCTTGGATTGTAAGATTGTACCAATTGTAAGTCGCTCTGGATAAGGGCGTCTGCTAAATGCTGTAAATGTAAATGCCAACAATTTGGCCAGTTTAGACTCACAGTCCTCCCCGGAGTAACCGATGGTGGATTTGGGTTCTGGGCCCTTCCCCAAATCGTTAACTGCCTGCACTCGGATTTCGAATGCGCTGAAGTCACCCACATCTGTAATGACAAAGGGTGGCGAGGTGGTGAAGTTGGAGTGCCAAGATGGACCGCTGCCTACAACCTTCCTCCACATCACATTGTAGCGGAAACTCGGGCCATTAAAACTCCTCCTGTCCATTTCCTGCAGAAAATAAAAGAGATCGACGCTTCACAGAAAGCACTAGATGTGGTAGGATTACAAGAAATTGCATGTACTGTATTACCAGAATGTACTATTTAAATGGGAAAGCCAAAGTTAAGGTCAAAGCAAAAATAAGTGTTAGAATCACAAAGGTCTTAGTGATATTTATATCCTATTTCTGGTTATAACTCTACAATTAACAACAATAATAGTACAATATTAGTTGGTAGACTACTGGAAATAGTGCTATATAATATCTAAATGGTTGTGACTTACTATGAAATGAATAATTAATAAACCATATACAGTGTGGGCCAAATGTCTGAGACCACGTTTCTGTATTGCATTTCTCTCAAATTCAGTAGTGCTCACTGACCGGACATTACCATAGTCACATTACCACATTACCATAGTCTTTTTATGCTACTGTAATGTAAATATAACGGGCATTTTCACAGAAAACTGAAAAAAAGCTGAAAACACGTGTGGAACGCTACCACCTACACAACATCCAAAGATTAAACTGTTCTACACATCACTACCTCCAGAGAAAGAGAGAGAAAGCTGAATTTCAAAAGAAAAATCAGAATTGATTAGTATTTGGTATGTTCCCCCCTTTGCTGTAATGACAGCGTGTATCAAGCTGGCTATGATCCATGTTATCCCAGCAGGATTTCACAATATTCCAAAGAGCACCTCGTGGTGTTATTGAATGCTCTTTCTTCAAGTGCCCCCATAAATGCTGGATGGAATTTAGATAGTTGTTGCACAACTTTGAGGTGTGTTTTAGTTCATTATGCTACAGTACAAACCCTTCTCTACAAAGATCCAAGCATTTTCACCAGTGTTCTAAGACCTTGTTCCTCCTCGGTATGTCTGGTATTGGTGTCACTTCAGCTATTTACCCGGCAAACCAACTTGTGGGAATCCCAGGATTTTCTATGTGCTTAAAAACCTGATTTAAACTGGTAACAGAAGAGTATTCCAATATTTCTAGTTCCTACCTTCCACATGATGACGAGTGTCTCAGGGTCCAGGGACTCACTGCGCACTTCTTCGGGGTTACTGTCCGGCCCTGTGGACGATATGGCAGCCTCAGCATCCAAAGAATTCAGAAGACAAAATCAGAACGTTCAAGAACCTTCTTTAAACTCTGCCAGAAGGAAAACACTGCAGCACACGAAGGCAATACTTGCACAGAGACGTCTCATGTTTAGAACGTAAGCTGCATGGGTTTGGTCTTAACAGAGAGAACGCATTCTTACAAGCTGCAGGAGTGGAGTACGCTGCTGATGGCTGGCTCGGGTCACTCTTGCCAATGTTGTTGAAGCCGATGACCCGAAAGCGGTATGACAGGAAGGGTCTAAGGGGGATCACGGTGCGCCGGGTGAAGCCAGACTCGCGCTTGATCTCCTCCCAGTCGTCCCGGTCGGTGTCTGTCTCCTGAGCCTCCACCACATACCCTTTTTAAACAATGTCAGCCGTTAGTAAGAGATACACTGCAGAAAACAATCCCCAGTTTGTTTTTAATTGCCTCCTCATATTAGATCACAGCAGATCCATTTATGATTTCAGCAAACAGTACCTACAGCAAATGATCAAGCCTCTGTGAAATGGTCACTTTTCGGTCTGAAATGAAAACCTATTTAAATATCTTTCCATCTATTTACACATTTTGCCTCGCAACATTCAGTAGTAACAGGTCTGAATATGAATTAAACAAAATAAAAACCACAACCTCAAATCAGAACAAGTTGGGACGGTCTGGTAAATGCAAATAAAAGGAGGCAGTAAGGTAGAATGAACACAGGAAGACCATTATATATTCATGCGTTCTTATATTCAGTCTATTTACCTAAAACGGGGCTTTTGTTATCATATCCAGGCGTCCAGGAGAGTGTGATTGAGCGATCTCCAGGTTCTGTGATCTGCAGCTGAGCAGGTGGGTCTGGACGGTCTGGAGAACAAACACAGATGGAAAACTTACCTCAAGCTTAAAAAACAATCAATAATCCGCACCAGTAGAATCAGGGATGAAATGTGAAAAATGTCCGATTCCTTTATTATGTTTATCAAACTACAAAACTTGAACAGGGGTGCCCTTAGCTTTTATTGTACAGATATGCTTTGTGATTATAATTTTGACCATGCAATTAAGATGTTGAGGTTCTCTTTAGGAGTGTCTAGGGTGGACAGGATTAGGAATGAGATCATCAGAGGGACAGAACAAGTTGGAAAATTGGGAGACAAAATTCGAGAGGGAAGACTGAGATGGTTTGGACATGTGCAGAGGAGGGATAGTGGATATATTGGTAGAAGGATGTTAAAGATGAAGCTGCCAGGCAAGAGACGGAGAGGAAGACCAAAGAGGAGTTATTTGGTTGTGGTGAATGAAGATATGCAGGGAGTTGGGGTGAGAGTAGAGGACATGGAGGACAGGGTGAGGTGGAAACGTTTAACTCGCTGTGGTGACCCCTGATAAAGGGAGAAGCCGAAAGAAGAAGAAGAAGAAGAAGAAGAAGAATACCTATCTGCCTTTGCTATGAAACTAAAAATGGTCTGTCACTGGATCTTCCAGCAGGAGAGTGATCCAAAATATATTTCCAGATCAACATAAAAAGGGTTTACTGAACACAAAATCAATCTTCTGCCATGGCAGTCCCCTGATCTAAACCCCATTGGAAACCTGCGGTGTGAGCCAAAGAGCAGAGTGTACAAGAGAGGACCTAGGACCCTGCACCATCTGGAGAGATTCTCTAAAGAGGAACGAGCTCAAATTCCCTCAAATGCCCTGCTTCTCTGCATTCTCCACCCTTAAAAGATGTAATAGAGTGTAGTTTTATTGGCAAAGGGAGATTGTACAGCATTTCAAATAATTGTTGCACATTTGGTTTTGTTAAAAGTAATTAGGTCATTCTTTTTCTTAAACTGAATTGATGTCAATTAAGAGTGAGATTAAGCTAATTGACCAATAAATAATTTCTCATACTTGTTAGTCATCTTAACTGGAGGGCAATAAGTGGAGGGGACTGTATTATATACGATTTTTGTTTTTTATTATTAAAATCAGCAAAACATGTCATGGCTGCCCAACTATTTCCATTACCACAAGCGTGACATAACGCTCAGTAATCAGTTCATAGATTTTTAAATGTCATACCAACAACAGTGAGGAAGCCACTAGCTTCGGCCGTGTCCAGACTTGTTAGGACTTCACAAGAATAAACGCCTTCATCATCGTCCTCAACATCATTTACCCTCAGCTCTGTTCCATCAATGATGTACCTGGAGCACAGATCATCAATCACCTCAATAAGTGGACTGAAGACAGAACAGGTAATAAACATTCAGACTGTATGATCTGGAAGCTTCTACAGAAACCTACTTGTCTTCATCAGAGCGCTCATGCAGCTTCTTGTTGCTTTTCCTCCACTGGATTTGTGGTGAGTCCAGATTGCTGTCCATCTGGTACTGGCAGGTGAAGATGGCCGTCTTCCCCCTCTGAACATGTAAGTCTTGCGGTGCCTCCACGATCACAGTCCGGTCTGCAGGGAAGAAAGAAAGCTATTATTAGTAGGCCTTCTTTCTTGAGGTGGATTTGCACACGCACTTCTGTCACTTGGATCTGGATACAAACCTCATACTCCAGACAAATTTTGTGGCCTGAATGTAATTATCTCATGGCCTCAATATATTAATTGGTCACCTCAATATATTATCTCGTGGTCACAACTTATTAAAAGTGGCCACCCTGTCAAACAAACTACTACTGTTGTATTAGATCTTTTTTTTTATTAATTCATCTCTTGTGAACATCACAAGTGTTGGCTTGTATTTGCTGTGTATGTTCTGCCAGCCTCATTTACCTGAGCTACATAGGACTGTGGAGGCATAGTGGTTAAGGTACTGGACTATAAAAACCCTTAACCCACCGATCTGGTCTGGAACGGATTCATTCTATTTACAGTATTCCTTATGGGAAAAATTTGCATGGTACTCGTCATTTTCGGTTTTCAACAAGCCTTCTGGAATGAATTAATGACGAGAACCGAGGTACCACTGTATGTAAGAGAGAACAGATCTGTGTGTGTGTATGTGTTAGCATATGGTGACTCACTGAGAACTTCCAGCTCAGCAGTGATGCTGAGTTTGGCATCAGCCACTGAGCACTTATACAATCCTCTGTCATCCTGGGACACATTTTGGATCTGCAGAGTCCCATTGCTCAGCTGAGTCATTCTTGGATTGGACATCACAGACTCCCAAGATTTTCCTTCCCTAAAAACAAACACATACGCAAATATTGCTTTGTTACAGCACTGTAATCAACGTTAACCTCCAACGTCCCATCTCCGAATAAACTGAGAGATGTTATTCAAGCTTGTTCTGCGTTATCTCCACATACAGAGCTCGAGCGGCTGAAGGCGTTTCTCTCACCATGTGATCTTAGGCCGGGGCGAACCAAAGCTCCTGCACCGCAGGTTAGCCGTCTGTCCTTCTGCCTCCCTGTACATCAGCCCTTCTTCCGTCAGGATCTGTGGAGGCAGCTCTGAAACAGCAACACGTTCCTGCTTTTACAATCATTACATACGATGAACGTGAAGCGTGTGTATGAAACGTTTTTGGTATAATCTTTATCATGAATAGAAGCAGTTTCTCACCAATCACATAGACGTAGGTGTTGACGAGGATGGTGCCGTGATTGTTGGAAGCCTTGCACTGGTACACCGCCGTGTCTGTGTGCTTCACGTCACTCAGTTTGAGGATTCCTTCCGTCACACTCCTCCGTGAATCTGGATCTACATCTGCACACGGGTTGCCACGTTAATGCTCTTTGGTACACATGTATCCTGTGCAGAGTCTGGCATGATTATTTACTCTAGGCCACATGTCAGATGAGAAGATTGCAGGTTTAGAGGCGTGCATCCAGACATCAGAGAGGGCTAGCGATAGAACTTTGATTGTACTTAGTGATGTTTCCGCTCTGGCGATGCTCCCATGGCAGGGGAAGAAGGTCAGGGTTTGGCGACATAATCAAAAAAGCTAAGATAAGGCCAAATGAGCACAAGTCTTCAACTGTTCATGTGTCAGGTAAAGACCTGACCCAGGTTTTACCCAGGATTAACGCAAAAAAGCCAACCGTTTCAAAATGAAAGACTAGAATAAGAGTTGCTTATTGTAAAAACAACAAGAATCACAGTACCAGTAAAAAGAATTATTAAATGAAATCATCACTAACCTGACAGAGGAACTCCATTCATGCTCCAGGTAACTTCTGGGGCTGGGATTCCATCAGCCTTGCACTCTAATCTGACTGTCTCTCCTGGAGCATACAGGGCACTCTCTGGTTCCTTAATCCAATATGGAGCGGCTGGAAGAATGAAAGCACACACGGCATGTAATTACAGGACCACGAGAGTTGTTTGTTTGTTTCTACAGGATCAGAACACTGCAGTTGCAATGCCTAATTGAATAAGTGTAGCATACGGCAGTTTAATGCCTGAGTCATTAAGTGGACTAATTCAGTGTAGACGGAGCGGTAATGTGAGTGGAGTTCTCTGTACCTTCCACTAAGACAGTGTAAGTGTGCCTGGCAGTGCCCTGGAAGTTGCTGGCAGTGCACTGGTACTCTCCATCGTCATGTTCTGTAACATTGATGAAGTGCAGCACCCTGTTGTAGCTCTTTTTAACCGTACGAGAATCAGACAGCAATCCGTCCTTCCTCACCCACTGGATGGTTGGAGTAGGGCTGAGGAGACACAGAGGGTCAGACTTCTAACGCTGTAACACTTGGCTAAACGTTGGTTAATCCATTTTGGCTTCCAGAACTTGCAGTATGCTTCAGTGACTTAGTTAAGGTTAGTGAAGATTATTCAATGCTACCTGATTGGTAGTGACAGGCAGAACAATTACATTCTCTTCCACTAGAGGGCAGTAAGATATCAGCGTTGTGTTCAAATAAACAGGCCCAGATTTCACACTGAGTAAGTAAATTAAGTAAATTGAGACTAGATTTTCATTATATTTCAATAAATATACTTTTTGTGACATTTTTGTTTGGTGGTGTGCCTTGTGATTTCCGTGACACATTAAGAGAAGGGAAATAAAAAAAAGTGCACATATTGAACACACACACACACACACACACAATCCAGCTTAACATGGAGTTCGATTCACAGCACATATCGTCTCGAAACACCCCTATATACATGTATACACTTACAAGCCCTGAACGATACACTCCAGATCAAGGCTTTGACCACTCAGGACCAGATAGTTGCTGTGGGCGCCACTGGGTCTCATCATCTGTGGTCGTCTGTTCCTCACTGAATTAGCTACAGACAGAGACAAGGAGACAGAGAAAATATGTTTGTTTGTTTAGTTTAGCCATCAGCATCAGTGGCCATCTTAGCGACACACACAAGGTTAGGTCTAATATGCTAAGAAACCACTGCAGTTATGGTGCCGTTCAACAGGGTCAGGCATCACATGCAGACTCGATTGGCTGTATCTAAGGAGGGGAGGCCAGACCGAGGATCATCTCCTGGTGCTGCAGTGAGTTCGGTGACCTCTGAGGTCCTCTACTAAGCTCTCTGGTGGAATGGCGGCCAGTCCAGGTCATGTTTACCCCTGCGCCCTGTGCTATGAGAATAAGTGCCGAAGCCTCTGTGGCCCTGACCAGGAGAAAGCGAGGTTAAACCATGAAAAAATAACTCATCATTCTTATGTTCTCGATAAAGAACAGACACACACGGAGTATTTATTTACACATCTAGACAAGTTTAGCTTCCCATCCCTCCTGTCCAACCACAGTCAGATTTGAACTCAGATGCTTGCACTTACACGGTGAAACCTTCAGGCTGATGGGCTCTTTGACCACAATGGTGCGGGCGCCAACAAACTGGACGTTGCAGGTGTAATCGCTCCTGCTGTCATTCATCATCACATGGGAGAAGTAGAGGTTTCCATCGTTGCCCTGAGTGACACGTTCGCTCTGCTCGATGTGTCGAAGCCCTGTAGCGGAAAGGAAGGGATCCAAGGATATAGATATAAGACTATACATATAAGATTTGGTGGATGCAATCGGGCAATTCACTAGTGTTGTAGTCAAGACCACGAGAGCAGAGTCCGTGTCAAGACCATGACCAGAACGCATCGAGTCCGGGCCAAGACCAAGACTCTTACTAGTCAAGTCCTAATCAAGAACGAGACCGAGACCAAAATTTTTTTCATCATACAGGAATAAAAAGAAGACAATGGAATTTGTTTGTAATTCACTTTACATTAATTAGAATTCATTATACATTATATATATTAATTATATGTTAATTATAAAATTATATTTTGTAAGATATAACATTAATTAATATATAGCCTAAATTATTATTAATTATTATTATATTATAGTCTTAGTCAAACTAATTCTAAGACTATGATGGTGATGATTGTGTTTCCCTTCTTCCCACAATCTTAATCAAAAGCCATCTGAAAATAAAAAGTCAACTTAATAAAGCTATACATTTTTATTATTAAATGTGAAAACAAATAATTCCATACTTTGCAGACCATAAATGCACAGTCCTAACATCAGACTATTCAAAACAAAACATGTTCATTGATTGGATACTGACTGAGAAGAGCAGTAACTTGTTTTTCCCTTTAGTCTAACATAATTACTGTCACCTCAGACAGACGCCTTGGGCTCGGCTGGTCTCAACAACAATTTCCGAGTCCACCTTACCCCGAGACCGAGGCTGAAATGAGGTTGAGACCGTGACGAGACCGAGACCGGACTAAAGTACTACAACACTACAGCTCGCCTCCCAAAAAAAAATGTGAGATTGGGGAAAAACTCTGACCGCATATATTGACATTTTCCAGCTCTGATTGGTTTTTAAGATAATGCCATCACTTATTCATAAAATATTAGTGAAACAAGACTCCCACATTCACCTCACTGATTAATTACGATGAACAGGAAGCATGCACATAGGTATGCATTCAGTCTGAAATGTCACATTACCAAACGCACCCTGATGCTAATCTTATGCATGCCATGAGTCACTGTGCAAGTCAGTATGAATGTCAGTACAAATGTCACATGGAAAACAGAAGACCTGATCAGTTTTGGCTCACTCATAGAGCTGAAGCTCGAAACACTCACTCTTGTCCATCCAGTGAATTTGGGGAGAGGCAGAACTGATGGGAGGGTTGCAGTGTAAGGTTACCGGATTTCCCTCTACTACCTTCTTCTCCTCCTTCTTCTCCCTCTGTACTGTAGGGGTGTCTGAAAAAAGAGAAGGATCAGATGTTTAATGAAAGGAATATATATATATATATATACATATATATATATATATATATAAAAATACCAGCTACAGTGTGTGCCAACCTGGTGAAGACTTACAGGAAGCGTTTGACCTCTGTCATTGCAAACAAAGGTTATGTTACAAAGTATTGAGTTGAACTTTTGTTATTGACCAAATACTTATTTTCCACCATAATTAAGAATTAAATTCTTTAAAAAATCCTACAATGTGATTTCCTGGATTTTTTTTCTCTTTTTTTCTCTCATAGTTGAAGTGTACCTCTGATGACAATTACAGAGCTCTCTCATCTTTCTAAGTAGGAGAACTTGCGCAATCAGTGGCTGACTAAATACTTTTTTGCAACGCTGTACATTCTGGAAATTAAGAGACTCCTGTGCCCCAATTTTTTTTTACCAATTTAGTGGACAACTGCCTGAATCCCTCTTATCCCATAACTCATTTTTCCATTAAGACAGTGGAGTCAGCCGTAGGCAGTGTCACAGGCCCATGCCTTACTGCTGTGCCAACACGCCTGGTGAATTAATGATACCCACCAGTTACCAGTTAAGGTTTCCGACCAGGACAAATTCTACCCCTATCTGAAAGTTGGGGTACGTGTCAATAATAATCCCCGTGCATAAGAAAGGTAAACGTCAGCTGCCGAAGACTGATGGGCCATTTCTGACCAGGTAATAAATCACATATTTAAGAGCTGCACGCTGCACCTGCTGCCGTTGCCTCTTGTGATGAGCTCGTTAGCCGGAGCTATTGTTAGCTGTGTGCATGCTGAGTGCTCTTACTTCCCGCACACATTAATCCCAGGAGGGCTTGTCCCCGCTGAAACACTTGCAACACATTGACTCAACCTGGTTTCTGTGGGAACCGTTGTCACGGAAACAAGGAGGGAGGTCAGAGCAGGTTGGGATGCTGTGCTGCTGGCCCACAAGGGAGGCTTCATATTTTATGCTTAAGTAACTCGTAAAGCAGGATTTACACGGAAGTTAAACCCTGCCCCTGCAGGGCATTTGAGCTTTTTATGATGTCTTCTTCCCCGCGTTCAATTTAAAACACCTGTGTTTGTGCTTATTCAAATTAAAGAACTTTATTTTGCCCAGACATAAAATAGTATTCACAAATGTTTGAGTATCCTAAGAGTAGCCCACCACCATGGGGACTTGGGGTCAAGTCCCAGTGGTGTTATCCATCTGGGTTGGGTTGTATCATGCAGGCATGACTGGTTGCGTCTGAGGGAGAGGACTCTGGTCGGGGATCATCCGCCAGTGCTGTAACAGTGACCCCTACTGGCATCTCATCCAGGGCACGTCTACACCACGTCTACTATGTTCTCTTTGGTGAGGCACCGAAGCCCTCATGGCCCTCATCAGAAATAAGCAAGGGGAAAAAAGTCAAAGGCCTAGGGATGTAGGGAGTCAAGGGGCGGGAGTGATGAACGCTGGGAAATGTAGTAAGGTTTGTCATAGCCATGTTTTAAGCAGGTTTAATGTTATGATATATACAGTATATATTAAAGTCCTCGGTTTACGATAAATTCAACTTACGTTGGATTTGTTGGAACGTATCCCTATCGTAAATTGGGGAGTACCTGGATATCATCTAGGCTGCCCAAGGAGGACCCTTTTTGAGTCTGGTCCTCCCAAGGTTTCTTCCTTATAATACTTTGGGTGTTTTTCCTCGCCACTGTTGCCCTAAGCTTGTTCAATTAGGGCTTTTAGTCTAGATATTTTTAAAGCTGCTTTGAAACAATGCTTCATTGTAAAAGCACTATAGAAGTAAATTTGACTTGACATAGGTTGATGACACACCCTCAGTGATGACGTGGACCTCATTGGACACGGCCGTGCCCAGCTCGTTGGAGGCATAGCAGGTGTATCTGCCTTGGAACTGGTGGATTGGCGCATCCTTAACTGCATCCTTAAACGTTAAGATTCCTGAATCGTGGGACATGGTCAAACCAGGCATGCTAGTCAGGTCAAGCTCGTTTCCATCCTTCACCCATCGAAACCTGGAGAAGATCAAAAACAACGACAAGTGAATGGGTATCTCAATAAACAGTACAGTTATAGGACCACAGACTGTACAGTACTGTTTAGATATTCCACTGTTTTAGCAATGGTATTATGACCATATATAACCATTTCTCAGTCTCTTTATTAGATACAACCAAAAAATACAGGAAATATGTATGCAGTATTAAAAAACTGAAAAAACCCAGTTCTTCGTCATTGGGATGCCAAGTTGACCCTCTTCTACAGTGTGCAGAAGCTTGATCAGGAATGGTCTTACTGGAAGAGCAGCAGCCAAGAAAGGAACAGGGTGAAAAGGCTAAGATATGCTAAAGCTCACAAAGACTGGACTGAAGACCAGTATGAAGAGTACTCTGGAGTGACTAATCCAAGTTGGAAATGTTTGGGTCCAATTGTTGACAATACGTTATATATGGTCATTATACCATTACTAAACAACATATTTAATGGTGACCTAAGACTTGTGCACAGTCCTTACTAACACCTAACACCTAAATGTATCTAAATATCTGTTCCCTGAAGAAGTTTTGTCTTGTTATCCTAACAAAAGTCAACAAAACATCTCACACCTCCACAACGAAGTGACATTTTTGCCTTTCCATGACGCCTCACTATAATTCCAATCAGAGGTCACGGAGATTGTGGATCACTGACTATAAATGCAAAGCAATCAAGAATGGAATATGACATGTGCTGCGACGGATACTGACGTGGGTGGGGGATTCCCAGTTGCCTCACAGGTGAGCACAATGTCGTCAGAGGCAAAGGCAGTGATGGACTCAGGTTGGGCAGTGATCACTGGAGGCTTCTTCACTAGAGAGGGCGAGAGACAAGAGAGACAAAGAAAGAGAGAGAGGACAGGAGAGTCAGAATAATGTTATCACACCCATTCCCATTTGCGGTGATTAGAGAGCAGATAACATGGCGGTGACGATGACAATCATTCCTAAACGTGACACTTCAGATGCAATGGCACAGAAAATGCTTCTGTCATCATTTGGCTTGGCGGATGACAGGAACTGCACTTTATTCCCACCACAACTGTAATCATGTGACCACATGCATCTGATAAGGCACGGCTCATCCGTGTCACTCCTGCTCTGAATCCACGCACCCGCCCACACACACTCTATACAATCAAATCATCACACACATTGACTCACAGTGTAAATGGAAATGCTTTTAAAAATGGATTGTCACTCCAATCATGAACCTGTCTCCAGAGAACATGGCTGATCAGACTGAGGGAACAGAACAGTAATGCGTTTGATTAGGTGAACAGGATATGTTCTGGAAGTGTCTGACATTTCACACATGAGCAGTTCACAAAAGGAAAGCTACGAAAAGCCACGAATGGATGAAGAAATACAGAGCGGAGCACAGAGAACCAAACACAGACCATATCTAACGCAGGTAAATGTCATGTTATGGAAAGCAGTGCATTTTATGAACCCTGCAGCTAGCTAGCTAACAAAAACATAGCTTCATGTCTACGTTTTTAAATTAAGTTGCTACACTAGCGTCTGGAAATTACACACATTAGTGTATAGAAAAAATATAGAACTTTAAATTTGCATGCTAGCAAGCGCCTTAAGCTGATGTAGCCTCTTTTCACACCCATGATCTTACAAACTGGGCTTATAGATGGCCACAAGTTGAAAGACACAAGTTCGCATTAACAACCCTTTTTTGTCCTGCTTTAAAGATATATAGGTAAAAATACTTTCCTGGTCTGGTTATAAAACTTTTAAAAAGGACTCTAAACCTATTTTATGACCTCTTTTTCTAACTAATAATCGAATAGCCTCCATAAAGAATGCATTAAACAATATGTCACCATAGTAAATACCACTGCACTAACTTGACTGATTATTTAGTACTGCAGCTTGTGATCTGGGACAGAACTACGTTATATCAGATCATGCTTAGATGTAGAAACATGGAAGAGTCTGACGTCACGTGACTGCTGCAGTGACAATTTGCAGACATTGACTAGTATGGACACTCTTCCCAATAGGTTTTATTTGGAGTCACTGAAAACAGCGGCTTATAAATTGAAATCTACAGTGGTGTGAAAAAGTGTTTGCCCCCTTCTTGAGTTCCTATTTTTTGCATGTTTGTCACACTTAAGTGTTCCGGAACATCAAACCAATTTAAATATTAGTCAAAGACAACACAAGTAAACACAAAATGCAGTTTTTAAATGAGGTGTTTATTATTAAGGGATAAAAAAATACAAATCTACATGGCCCTGTGTGAAAAAGTGATTGTTCCCTAAACCTAATAACTGGTTGGGCCACCCTTAGCAGCAACAACTGCAACCAGAGTTTTGCCATAACTTGCAATGAGTCTTTTACAGCGTTGGGGAGGAATTCTGGCCACTCATCTTTGCAGAATTGTTGTAATTCAGCCACATTGGAGGGTTTTCCGCATGAACGGCCCTTTTAAGGTCATTGCCACAGCATCTCGATAGGATTCAGGTCAGGACTTTGACTAGGCCACTCAAGTCTCCATTTTGTTTTTTCTTCAGCCATTCAGAGGTGGACTTGCTGCTGTGTTTTGGATCATTGTCCTGCTGCAGAACCCAAGTTCGTTTCAGCTTGAGGTCACGAAACACATGGCCAGACATTTCTCCGTCAGGATTTTTTGGTAGACAGCAGAATTCATAGTTCCATTTATCACAGCAAGTCTTCCAGGGTCCTGAAGCAGCAAAAACAGCCCCAGACCATCACACTACCACCACCATATTTTACTGCTGCTATAATGTTCTTTTTCTGAAATGCTGTGTTACTTTTACACCAGATGTAATGGGACACACACCTTCCAAAGAGTTCAACTTTTGTCTCGTCAGTCCCTCACAGAATGTTTTCCCAAAAGTCTTGGGGATCATCAAGATGTGTTCTGGAAAAATTGAGACGAGCTTTAAATGTTCTTTTTGCTCAGCACTGGTTTTCGTCTTGGAACTCTGCCATGCAGGCCATTTTTGCCCGGTCTCTATCTTATGGTGGAGGCATGAACACTGACCTTAACTGAGGCAAGTGAGGCCTGCAGTTCTTTGGATGTTGTTGTGGGGTCTTTTGTGACCTCTTGGATGAGTCATCTCTGCGCTCTTGGGATCATTTTTGTCGGCTGGCCACTCCTGGGAAGGTTCACCACTGTTCCATGTCTGCGCCATTTGTGGATAATGGCTCTCACTGTGGTTCGCTGGAGTCCCAAAGCTTTAGAAATGGCTTTATAACCCTTTCCAGACTGATAGATCGCAATGACTTTCTTTCTCAATTGTTCCTGAATTTCTTTGGATCTCGGCATGATGTGTAGCTTTTAAGGATCTTTTGGTGTACTTCACTTTGTCAGGCAGGTCCTATTTAAGTCATGTCCTGATTGAGAACAGGTGTGGCAATAATCAGGCCTGGGTGTTGCTAGAGACAGTGACCTCAGGTGTGATAGTTAAATTATGTTTTACTTAACTACTTGTGTTGTTTTTGACTAATATTTAAATTGGTTTGATGTTCTGAAACACTTAAGTGCGACAACCATGCAAAAAAATAGGAAATCAGGAAGGCGGCAAACACCTTTTCACACCACTGTATGTAAATAGGAAAAGAAAAAATGTCAAAGAGAACTCAAAGGAAGAATGGAAGGAAAGACTGAGAAACACACAGAAGCACAGGCAGCGGTGCAAGGGATTAATGCTTTAGTTAAACAACCTAATTCATAACTTTATTAAAACTTTATTAAATGTGTCTGCTGATGATGCTCTTTTTCTACCCTATATACTGTAACTTTTACAAACACACACACACACACACAAAATTTGCCCCAGAAAAAATTCGGCTGATGTGACAAACATCATGCAAATAAAGATGTTACACAAAGGCTTACAAAACACACAACCATTCAACCTAATGGCAACCACTTACATTCTTTTGTGCGATCTGTCCAGTGAGTAAGCAGGAGTGAAAAAGAGATTCTGTTAGGTTTACACACTGGTATACTGGGACAACATCCACAAACAACCACAACACTCACACACAGCCTGAAGCATCTGTAATGTGGAGACACCACTGTTCAGGTAATGTGACAATTGCAGATCCAGCCCCCACCATGACGATCGTGATGATGTATCGTGTGAAAACCAAAAATTCTAAAAACTCTTTGACAGTCCTGTTGTTTAACTGCACATTTGTTTTAGCTAGCTAGGGTGGTTAACATGCCACCCATCTAAGTAATGACAAAATCAAAAACACATCACTGTACTGCTTTCAGGCATTTTGTTGTTAAAATGCAATGTATGAAATACCATCTGTCTTGTCTAATTATGCTCACTCATTTCAGTTCTACTTGAACGTCGTTATGTTGTGTTGCCAATGATGGCAAACATTTCCATTCATTTTTGACTCTTTGCAGTTAATAACCTATGAAAATGTGAAAGGAACAAAAACAAAGATCAGACTTTGCCACCTGGAGCCCAGGCTAGCTGGCAAAGACAAAGCACCCAGGGGAGTGATAAATGTGCTGACTAAGCAAGGCCAAAATAAAGTCGCTCCACTGTATTATTAGATTCCAAATTGTTATTTCCAAACAGGATGAAGGTTACACATAGTGCAAATGAAACTTTATCTGTCTTCTAGGAATGTACTCAGTGATACTGTGTGCTAGACAAATAAAAATCTAATATGGAAGTGTTATCGATTGCACCGTTCACGTCTATACATAGCAAAGGTCAGTAAATGAAAATCAAGGTACCGTAACCTTTATATTCGCCACTTTATGTGTGCCCACAATGCCCTCTCCTGAATCTGAAGAAGATAAGCTAAATGATAAACCACTGCAAGATCAAACTGAGGAGTAATAGCGGGACCCGGGCCAGACGCTTACACAGTAACGAGCTAACATGTTCCTACAGCTTAATCTGCTGACCATAATACATCACTGTGTGAGCGATTTCCCCTCCAATCAGGAATGCATGTGCTGCACAAACCAGATCAATAGCATAATCAATGAAGCGATCAACCGCAAGACGAAGCAAAATCTAAAGCAATATGAGCAATATGGTAATAATCGAGATGTATCATTTAGAAGTCTGCAATCAAATGACGTTCTCATTAGGAGAGCGTACTGGTGCAATTTTTCGCCTTCTTTTGGCCCCTATTTACCCTAGTCAGGGTCGCAGTGGGCCTGGCAGTAATTTGCAGGGTTGGGGTAGGGGCTGCTGTTGGATGATGCCCCACTCCTGCCTCTCTTACATGGGGGCAAAGGCTCAAATTTAGACAAAGTTTTAATGTTTTATATATACAGTATGTACTCATTGACAAAATATGTAAATGATTACAGGTGTGGTCTGATTAGACACTGGCCACAAGAGACCATAAAAGTACTGCCCCTGCTGTCTATAAAAAGGCTCTCAGAGGATACTTTTGGCTAGTGTACCTCTTGGTGAGAGATTGTTGGCTGCTAGAAATGTCTCTACAATGCACTCGAAGACATTTTGCCCAGTTGACACACTTTGAGGGGGGTGCATCATTGGACTGAGAGAAGCAGGATGGTCGTTCGATGAATTGCCCACCATCTAAGCCGTTCTGACCTAGATGTTAGGAGGTGTTGGCAGCAGCGGTTCCAAAAGGGCACACCCACAGGCTCTGAACAGCCCAGACAGACCAGCAGTAGAGAGGATCTTTGATCTGCCAACAAGCACGAGCAGCTCCCACAGTTTCATTGTCCCTTCACTACACACCCCTGTCTCTGCCCGGACCACTTTCAGGTGCTTAGCAAAAGAAAATTGCTTGTCACGGTGCCCATTACATGACCTGCCATTGACAGACAGCCACCGTCACCTTCGTTTGCAGTTTTTGGTGAATGAGAAACCAGGACTGCTACGGACTGAAACCGTATCGACTTTAGCAATGAATCTAGGTTCTATTTGGGATCCGACGATGATCGGTTTCGAGTATGGAGGCCTTGTAGTGAGCACTTCAGTCCTGCCATTGTTGTGGAGTGACATGCTGCCCCAACAGTTGGTGTGATGATCTGAGGAGCTAACACATACGACAGTCGGTCACCCCTAGTAGTGATACGCAGGACACTACCAGCTCAGCGATATGTGCAGGACATCCTGCAGCCACATGTGTTGCTTGTCATGTCAGTGCTTCCAACTGGCATTTTTCAGCAGGATAATGCTCGCCCACACAGAGCAAGGGTTTCATAGGAATGTCTCCACCAGATTGCAACACATCCTCGGCCTGTCTGGTCATCAGATTTATCGCCAAACAAGCATTTATGGGACCAGCTGATAATATTGTAATAACTTACAGTAGAGCAAAAAAGTATTTAGTCAGCCACTGACTGTGCAAGTTCTTCTACTTAGAAAGATGAGAGAGGTCTGTAATTTTCATCATAGGTACACTTCAACTATGAGAGACAAAACATGAAAAAAAATCCAGGAAATCACATTGTAGGACTTTTAAAAAAATTTAATTGTAAATCATGGTGGAAAATAAGTATTTGGTCACCCACAAACAAGCAAGACCTCTCTCATCTTTTTAAGTAGGAGAACTTGCACAATCAGTGGCTGACTAAATACTTTTTTGCCCACTGTTCATATATCATCATTACATTCACACATATATTTCATTCAAACCCAACAATTCCTTCTTGGTATGTTGTTTTTTTGAGTATACAACAGGGAATATGTTGTGCTGTCACATAAAATACAATTTCTTGTTCAATAAATGTGTTTTGACAGAGAGAGAGTGCATTGTGTAAAGAGGCACTGAGCAAAGCAAAGCACTGCAAGCACCTTTACAGCAAAATAAGTTTTTTACCCATCTTAAATAGTAAACAAATCATAAAATCAGCTTGCAGCAGTTAATGGGTTTGGGTTGTATCCCGGAATAAATTGGGTGCAGGCGAACGCCAGTCCATGGCCGGGCCCAACAGGCATCTCAATTGCAGCGTCTGGCCTTCCTACTCTTAGACACATATAATCGTGCCTGTGTAACACTTGACTCGGCCAGAAAGCAACTGGTGGGCTAGCAGACTGTCACTGTGCCACCATTTCCATACTTGAAATCACTGTACTGTTGCTACACACACTGACACATTGTACACACAGAATAAACTCATGCATAATAATAAAATCTCCTACTCACAGTTGTCTGGAATTTGGATGACAGCCTGTCCTGGCGTGGGAGCGAGAGCCAGGAGGAAGAGGGCACAGAGGAGCGAGAGTGGGTGAGGCATGTGGTGCCCCCTCCTGTCAGTCTGCTGTAGTGACGTGGTAGGCATTGCTCACTGTTCCATCAAAGCTGCACCTGCTCACAGGCTCAAACACACTGTGAGGATAAACCTCCGGCCAGCACACGGGTGACCACCTTCTGTCTCTCTGGTCCTTCTGCTTCAGCAGTCCTGTTTATCAGCTTCTCTCGTCCTCACTGCCTCCGTTTCTTTATTCCTCCCTCTCCCTCTGAGGTCCACGCCTTCCTGCTGTCTCGTCGCTGCAGGAAAAAAATAAAACAGAGAGAGCATGAGGGAGGAGGTGAGAGAGGAACGGTGCCATGCATGTCAGAGAAACTGAAAAATCACTTGGTCCAGGAGGGAGAGAGAAGGCAGCTAATGACAAAGAGGGTAGAGGACGAGACAAAAGTCAGAGTCTGTATTTAGAGGTATGAGAGGGTTCTGCATTCAACACATTCAGCAAAATCATACCTTTGATTACTGTATGTTTGGAGTTTTGCATGTTCGGTCCATGGCTGTTAAGGTTTTCACTGCTTCCCTCGTATATGTCAAGTCAAGTCAAATTTATTTATATAGCGCTTTTTACAATGGAGCATTGTCTCAAACCAACTTTACAATTTTACATTATCTCTCAATATCTATGTCCAATCCCAAATTGAGCAAGCCTAGGGCGACAGTGGCAAGAAAAAACTCCCTAAGCGTAATGAGGAAGAAACCTTAGGAGGACCAAGACTCAAAAAGGGACCCCACCTCCTTGGGCAGCGTCATTGGCATTAAGTAGTCCGATACACAGAGTTACTCCAGGATCTTTAGTCTAAGCAGGAATGTCCTTGGCGTCCCCAGATAACCGGAGGAGGGTGAGGGTTCCTGCCCTCTGGTGTGGCCCAGGTATGGTGGGACAGGAGCTGATGATGGAGTATACATATACTAAAACCACTTATCAGTATTATTTCATGAGAAATCCATGGAGTTTAACATGTACTCCCACTGGGCCTGTGGAAATGCCACTTGCTGGACTGGCTACTTTACATGGATGTTGGGAATGTGATGCCATCTTGCACTTATACTAAGTATCTTCTGTACGCTGACCTGATCGAGGTCTGACCTCAAGACTTCGTGTGCCTGCTCGCTTTATTTTACCATGTCCACAAATTCTGGAATTACTATTATTATGTTTTCTCATGTAAGAATAAAAATCATCACCATCACCACTTTACAGATTATGTATTACTGTAAAGTGAATTACAAACTAATTATTTGTTTCCCTTTTTTTTTTTTCATTCTTGTATCATGCAAAAATCTTAATCTGGTCTCAGGCTTGTCTCATTCACTCCCAGTCTTGGTCTTGACCCGGATTCAGCGCTAACGGGCGTAAATACAACACTAATAAGCAATTAATACTTATATTTCAGTACATGCACTTTGAAAAGATTGTGAAAGTGAAGCACTTATAAGCAGGTGAGGGAGATCAGTTAATGAAGAACAGGTGCAGGGAGTACTATGTAGGTGAACTGGAGCATGGCATGGGAGCGATGCGAGTCGAGGAGAAGGAGGGAGAGTCTTATGCATGTAAATGATAACATTATAGCTTTAATGTTAATGTTCTTCAATTGAAATAGAATTAAAACTCATAAACGTATTTTAGAATGAAGAGCCTGAACTACATAAATGAGCTTATGTGTGCTTATTTATATGTGAATAACACTTTAAACTACCTGTTCAGGACAGAAGAAATGTGGTTCGGGACAGTGAACCCTGAGGGTTCACAACTTCAAGCACCATTATAGACGTGGAACCATACAGTGAATTCCCTTTAGTAAACAACGGACAGACCTTCTAATATCCAAATATTCATTATCTTAGCCATTCTGCAGAACATGGTACATTCAGATAATGGGGTTTGACTGTGTATATATTAAACAACAACTTATCCATAATCTAAACTCGTCTCAATAAACCAACAAAGAATCAACGGCTATTGTCACAAAGCAGATAACATTATGGTGGAAAATCTGGCATGAAAGTCTACTGAATCGAAGCCCAGCGGCTGGATGTGTACTTAGAGCTGGCCTTTAGAACAGTGTGCTGATAAGCATCTACTAGAGCGGGTATCAGTCATACTGCAGGGGTGATGGCTTGCCTCCACAAACAGTTCACGCTCTCCATCTGGAACTGAATGTGCCAACTCACAGCACACACAGCACACACCACACTTCATCACAACGCCGTCACACTGCCTAATGCTTCTCTTTCCATATCGGCCCTCAGAATAAGCACGAACAAAAGAGAGATCCCCAAGGACAGGTTCATGAAATCCAGGAAACACAATGAGGGGAATAAAGAGAGAGACGACCAATGTGTTCTGGCTCAGTGGCCACAGGCTGGGCTCGGCAATAACCTGGCAGCGCCAAGCACCAGGCAACTGCGACCTTGGAGAGAAGAAGGATGGAGGGGAGGAGTGAAGGAGGAATCCCACACAGTTGGAGTGACAGGAAAGGGATATGCAATTCTTAGCTTTCTGCCAAACTCCCCATTTCCTTGATAGCTGAGCATATCAGACCAGGTCATAAATGATTCATTTCTGTTTTCTCACAATGTTTGGATTTGCAGGCCACACCAGACGGGGCAGGCGGGGTAGTAAAACTGAAGGAAGGTCATGTTGAAAAAGAAATAATGTTGGTACGAGACGTGGATTAGTCGAGTCATTAAGCACATCAGGTCTTATCAACCTTGAGGCTTAATAGCTCAAGAAATAGCAGTGAACAAGAGGGCACAAGAAAAAAGACAGAAAGAGGGAGGGAGATGAAGGGGAGCATAGTAGATGACAGCTTGGACAGCAATCCCTCCCTAAATAACACTGCAGATCCTCCAATCAACCCGTCACCTCTTCTCTTCTATCTGTCCCACCTTCCTCTCTGTGAATCTGCCAGTAAATCAGTCCAGTGAGGGACTTTGGGCAGCCAAATACAGTCTAAGCAAGACAGAGGGTGAACCATGCTGCTTTGGGTATTTAGCAGGCAACGGGGACCTGGTGTGTGATAAGATGCTGATAAGCAGTTCTGTAGGACTCGGGATTAGCAGAGTCGCTAAACACAGTCGCTAATCAGAGCGTCCAATCGTCCAGTCACTCACGATCAAACAGCGGAACTAATTAGGTGAGCAAACCGAGCATGACTGACACCTTGTGACATCAGGTGAATGAGCAGAGAGTGACGATGGCAATGAAGACATGAAGAGAGTGCACGAGCAAAAGATCTTTTTTAATGCTTTAACCCAGAGGCATCCGATATGCATCGTCTACAATAATATCTTAATTTTTTTTTTAACTATGTGCATGCTGGCATTCAATCAAGTCATCTGGATTACTAGAACGATTCTGCTCATGTTTCGATTCAATTCCCGATACCGGGTTCATGATTCAATTTTCTCAATGTTTTTTTTTACACTATTATTATCCGAAAGTATTATTATTCCCTTTATTATTATTCTACGATTTTCGGCCCCCATCAACTGCTGCAAGTGTCGAGATAATTGACCACGTTCCAGCACCAATGCGTTCGGTCTGGTAGGAAATGGGGTCCTTGTATAGGGCTTGGGGGGCCCAAAGGAGCCCTGCAAAGTCCAAAATTTTCCCAAGGAAAATGAATGGGCCCAAAGTTAACAAATCGTAACTCAGTCAGTTTTCAACCTACGGCCATGAAATTTGGCAGGCTTGGTCCCGGGTGCAATCTGAGGTGACGTGATGCCCTTGGGGTCCCTGAGGTCCCTGGCTGGGCAGAGGGGCCCCTGGCAGGTCATTGACCGTAACTCCAACATTTTCCAAAAGAAAATGAATGGGCCCAAAGTTAACAAATCGTAACTCAGTCAGTTTTCAACCTACGGACATGAAATTTGGCAGGCTTGGTCCTGGGTGCAACCTGAGGTGATATGTTATGTCCAAGGGACCTATGAGGTCCCCTGGTGGGTCAGAGGGTCCCCTGGTGGGTCATTGACCGTAACTCAGTCAGTTTTCAACCTACGGCCATGAAATTCGGCAGGCTTGGTCACGGGTGCAATCTGAGGTGACGTGATGCCCTTGAGGTCCCTGAGGTCCCTGGCTGGGCAGAGGGGCCCCTGGCAGGTCATTGACCGTAACTCCAACATTTTCCCCAAAGGAAATGAATGGGCCCAAAAGTAACAAACTCTGTCAGTTTTCGAACTATGGCAACGAAATTCGTCAGGATTGGTCCCGGGTTCACCCTGAGGAGACATGTGATGCCCTTCGGGCCCCTTAGGTACATTCAGGGTTGACCATTGCAGAGTTACAATCACACTCGCATTTTCTTCAGGAAATGCACCTCTCTAGTTTATTTCTGAAGTGTAAACAATGCAAAACGAACATTTTCTTAAATAAGTTTCTAAACAAAAAAACTTTAGTCCCCTACAATTAAAAGAAATGACTAGAAACAGAGATTTAAAACCGTACATAAAATGTTCTATGCTTCACCATATCTTAAATAACTCGAAATAATGTGCACTTTTCTTGTATAAAAATGTAGACAAAAACAATCTTTAGTCTCCTGCAATTAAAAGAAACTGGGAGTTGTTCATACTTTATTCAATAAATTACATGAGCTATTCAATCATTTATTATAAAATAAGCTTTATGTTAGTACATTAAACTGTTGTTTAATGTAAGTGCGCATTTGATAACTGAAATGTAGTGAGGAAAAGCCGATCACAGTTGTGCTTTAAGCATGGTTATAGGCTACGCTATAATATATACAATATATATTTAACTCACGATAACTTAACTTACGATGGATTTGTACATGCTGCAGATAATGCTGGTCAGTTTGGAAGACTGAAGCATGAGAGAAGAAACCAGTCAGGTCTCATGATCCTGAGAGGTGTGTTCTGACCACAGGCATCTACAATCCTGAGCCAAACACAGATAAGAGACTTGCAAGGCTACACACGAGCTGTTTACATCGTCCTGATCTTGTAGACCACATGAATGACAGAGATTGTCATATGAGCAGGGCTTTACGCCTCCACCTGCTTGAACACTCTCGCTGATAGCATCTAGAGCCGATTGCCTGCCTCATTGGCTTGGTCAAAGGGCAAATGTAAATGTTTTCCAGCCAGCTGTGGGACTACACAGACCACCCTGCACACCACACAGCCGCCCAAGCTCGCCGAGTCTAAAACAAGTCTCCATGGAAGTGGTTGAGTCATACAGTATGTGCTATTGAGCATCTGCCAGCAAGTACCATCTAATTATACAGTTATCAATTAACTTGTGAACACAAAACATTGGCAAACGCCCAATTTGTAACACTATTAATTCAGCCAATATTCCTCCTAATGGCAGAAATGTATGTGTAGCACCCGTTCGCTCTGTGAAAAGGAAACTGTTAAATTAACATTTAAGAGGGCTCATAATAGCAGGAGCAAATTGAAGTCTCAGTGGGTGCGGGGGGACAGGCAGTGCTTTCAGAGCTGCATTTTAATGACCATCTCACTCAGATGGTGGAAGCAGGCAGCAACAGGAGAGGCCCCTGTGGATTCCTCACCTCATTGGATCCTTATCAAACAGCTCCATCATATCGCAATCATCTTTCATAATTAGGTTTCTGAAGCAAACAGTGAGCTCACTCCTCACAAGCTTATTTCCAAAATCGAAAGCATCTAATGTCGAGCTTTCTACAATCAGTGGCATCCAACCACGCTGAAATTGCCTACAATTTAAGCCTGAATCGATGAGTTTTTTTCAAGTCTTGAGGACCATGTCCTGTCATGCCTCCTCTTTAATTATTTAGCACCTCCAGCTGTGAGGACGTGTGTCAGAGAGGAGGGAAGAGGTTGAGAAGGTTGAGAAAGTGGGGAAAAAAATAAATGAATACATGCGAGTCCTCAACCTGCCAGACCCGCCTCGGGGTTCGTCTGGAAAACTGAAAGAGTCCCAAGTCAAGAAAGAAGAGACAGCAATATGTGGGTGACAAGTGAGGAAGAGAAATACAATTAGATAGCAGCAATCATGAGGAAGAGTCGAACAGGGAGGTGACTGAAGGTAATAAAAGGAGGAGGAGTGGTAGGGAAGGACACAGCAATGTGGAGGGGGCTTGGAATTCACAAAGACCCCCCACAGAGTAAATTATTTATAGCCTTCCCTTCCATGTCAATACGCTTTGCCCTGAATTCACCTAAATTCATAATTCATATACCGGCGTTTGCCATTTATTTGGTTTGGTGCCAGACTGATCTTTATCGCAGAGCAGATGAAACTGTCTGGCTGTTGTCTGTGCATCTTCCTGTAAGTCCACGCCTCATTTCTATGAGCCACTGGCACCGAGATCCAGAGGAAGTTCGAATGAGAGACAGCAAGATTTCATGATTAGCCAACACGCTCAACTATCAAGCAAATTAAGGAAACTATGTTATATTTTTATTTCTGAAGTGTAAACCATACAAAACAATGCACATTTTCTTGTATAGTTTTTAAGCAAAAAAAGTCCCCTGTAATTAATAGAATTTTAATAACTAGAAACAAAAAACTAAGCGCCATCTTAAATTGTTCCAGATTCCATTGTAAAATGGAAGACAATGACGTATGGTTGTGTCCTCTGGTTGCAACTGCATTAGATGTCATCAACAGAACACGCGTGATATCTCCACAATGCACATTGTGACATTTTTGCAATTGACATTTATGTTTTAACCCCTCTCATCTCCTAACGGCTTGGACTGTAACAAAACTTGGCAATAACAGAGGAGCATAACATCTGAAATGATGCTTTCCAATGCACTACAAAACTGCTGTGTGAGAAAGAACGTCCGTTTCATTCAATGACATCAGGTTCATGAGGAAACATGCTATTCGAACTGACAAGTTCTACTGATGGTCTGACGATACTAAATCTTTCTACACCCCAACTACAATACAGGTGCATCCAGATTCAAAGCTTGAAGAAATTTTTAAATAGTAGCATTCTATGTAAAATTGACAATGAAATTGGATGGAGAGAGCATTCAAAACTTTGTACAAGCATTTAACCCATGCTATCATTACTCAGCTTTTCCTAAATTGTAAATGTCACTGATAATAATAATAATAATAATAATGATAATAATAATAATAATAACTTTAATACTGAAAGTAGAAACTCAAATACTGAAACAGCCTCTTGTTATGTTCTGGTACCAGAATTGGGATTTTACATCTGGGACTACATCGCCCACAATCCCCTTCGGAAACAATATGGCCGTGGACTCAGCTGGGACCGTTTATCATTTGAGTACTGTTTGCTCGCTAACCGCGTTCAGCTGGGCGTGACTCTTTTTAAGCCCTGTTTTCCCAGACGCTGGCGTGGGAACATTAGTTCAGACTTCCCTGAGCTGTCGCGGGGCTATTGGTTCCGCCACTCGCCTGGATTATTCGAGTTTGCGGTCCATCCGCCGGATTATTTGTGTTGCGGTCTCGTCCGCCTGGCTTCCCTGTTTCGCAGCTGCGTCCGCACTTTGTTTTCTGCTTGCCATTCTTGTATTGCAGTGGTGTTAGCCTTCCTTTAGCCTTGGTAGCTCTCCGTCCCATCCGGTTGCTATCGCTGGCCCCTCGAGCCTCTCCTCTAACTACGTTAGCTTTTCCCTGCCGGTCTTGGCTACTTCCAGCTGGCTTAGCTACGTTAGCTTCCCCCTGCCGATCTTGGCTTCTGCCAGCCGGTGTTAGCTACGTTACCTTTTCCCTGCCAGTCTGGGCTTTTTCCAGCTGGAGGTAGCTACGTTAGCTTCTCCCTGGCGGTCTGGGCTACTTCCAACCGGCGTTAGCTACGTTAGCTTCTCCCTGCCGGTCTTGGCTTCTTCCAGCCAGCGTTAGCTACGTTAGCTTTTCCCTGCCAGTCTGGGCTTCTTCCAGCTGGAGTTAGCTACGTTAGCTTCTCCCTGGCAGTCTGGGCTACTTCCAACCGGCGTTAGCTACGTTAGCTTCTCCCTGCCGGTCTTGGCTTCTTCCAGCCGGCGTTAGCTATGTTAGCTTCTCCCTGCCGGTCGGGGCTACTTCCAACCGGCTTAGCTACGTTAGCTTCTCCCTGCCGGTCTTGGCTACTTCCAGCCGGCTTAGCTACATAAGCTTCTCCCTGCTGGTCTTGGCTTGTTCCAGCTGGCTTAGCTACGTTAGCTTCTCCCTGGCGGTCTTGGCTACTTCCAGCCGGCTTAGCTACGTTAGCTTCTCCCTTTTTGCCGGTCTTGGCTTCTTCCAGCCGGCTCAGCTACGTTAGCTTCTCCCTGCCGGTCTTGGCTTCTTCCAGCTGGCTTAGCTACGTTAGCTTCTCCCTGCCGGTCTTGGCTTCTCCCAGCCGGCTTCTACGATAGCTTCTCCCTGCCGGTCTTGGCTTCTCCCAGCCGGCTTAGCTACGATAGCTTCTCCCTGCCGGTCTTGGCTTCTTCCAGCCGTCTTAGCTACGTTAGCTTCTCCCTGCTGGTCTTGGCTTCTTCCAGCCGGCTTAGCTACATTAGCTTCTCCCTGCCGGTCTTGGCTACTTCCAGCCGGCTTATCTACGTTAGCTTCTCCCTGCCAGTCTTGGCTTCTTCCAGCCGGCTTAGCTACGTAAGCTTCTCCCTGCCGGTCTTGACTTCTTCCAGCCGGCTTAGCTATGTTAGTTTTTCACTGCCGGTCTTGGCTACTTCCAGCCGGCTTAGTATCCCGTCGCTCCCCCCTTGATGTTGTCATTTTTACTATTATTATTCTCATTATTACTAGCATTATTGTTGTTTGACCTTTGGTGCATTGCTTATGTGCTCTGGGGGACTGTATAAATAAACCATTTTTCTTTTGAAGTGGAACCCTGCATTCGCCTGCTCATCCCCCTTGACTCCCACGTAACACCTTTTCTGGACAGAGATCATAACATTTAAAAACTAACCATTTAACCACTTAATGCAACTTTAAAAATATATTTAAATGTTATTTTAATTTATAAAACTTTATTTCAATGTCACAGTGTAAGATAGACAAAATTCTACATTTTTGACCCAGTCCTAACCACTCATGTACAGTATTATGCAAAATGTATCTGAATCAGAATGAGACTGCTTATTACAATTGAGTACATCTTTCAAAAGCTAAATATGAAGTCATTGTTATGAATGGGATGTGATTTAGACAATACAGACAATATAAAACATTTCATTCATGAGCCGATTAGCTAAGACAAATACTGCATTTGATTATATAAGCTGAAAACCTTAATCACAACTACTGCACAACTAGAGGCTTTAGAAATCATTGAACCCATTTGGTCATTTATCAGTCATTTAGACCTTTAGCAGATGCTCTTATCTAAAGCGACTTACAACTCACAATACAATACAATCTTACAATCCAAGCAATTGTGGGTTAGGAATCGTGGGTCCAAGTCCAGTGGGTTAACCACTAAGAGGGCAATCTAGAGGGGCGCTGCCAACAGAATGTCCTTTTAGCAAATCCTGTGTTACTCATACATGCCATAATCTACTAATGCAATAGGTACAACCACTGCCAATTTCAAATACTAATATGAATACCTTTAATGGCAACACATATGGAGATGCTGGGGATTGAACCCAGGACCTCATACATGTCTTAGCAAAGTGATAGCATTGTTGGATTAGCCATAACCTTGTCTGTGTGGAATCGTTGTCCTGTTTTGTGTACATTGACTAGTTGCCATCGCACAGTTCTGTCCTGTTGTGACTATTTGTTTGTATTAGCACTTCTGTAGTGCAAGCTCTTTTAGCATCTTTCAGTTGAGTTTGTTCCCACAACAGCATCGCTCTGTGTTTCACTAAGAGTGCGTTCACATGCATTTAAAATCTGATAACTGCAGAAAAATCAGATTTTGTCAGTAATCCCATTAAATACACTTGGTTAATCAGACAATCAGATAAAGAGAAAGCTCTGGGCTGACATGACACAGTTATCGAATTTCTACTTTGCAACCAGCAAAGTATAATCTCACAGAAGGACGTGATGTAAACTTAAAAAATAATTTCCTCAAGCATATACTGCATTTGAAAGCCTCCCCAAATGTGTTTGCTAGTCATTTCGCAGTCCAGGGCTGCCTGAGAGAAACAAGCACCAGGTCTATGGAAACAGGCCCAAAGGAAGTGGACCTGGCAACCATGTTTGATTGCGCTAGCCACTTGCGGCATGCGCAGACTGGGAAAACTGATTAAAATCAGAATAAGAGTTGCGCTGAGAAAACAGACTACTGAGGTAAAATTCAGCTCTCTTTATCGGATTCCTTAATCTGATTTCTAGGCCTTAATACAATCTGAGAAATAATTATGATCAGATTATTAAGTGCATGTAAATGCACTTCATGTCTAAGTTCACTTGCAAGACAATTTCCTGTGGTGGCGGGACACAACGCCATGACTTGTTCAGCAGCAGCAAGAGACAGGTTTACTCAATTTAGTACAACAGAGTCAAGTAACAAATCCCAATAACCAACTGGAAAATGAGTGAAACCCAGTCCAGTACCTATTTAGGAGTTCTGATTTGTATAGGCTATGATACCGATACTCAATAACAACCTTATTAGGAATGTAGTTCAACAGCACAGGCAGGAATAAACACTCACACCCATGTAGACCCACAGCAGCAGACAAAGGGTGGCATCAATTCTTCAGGCCTGAATTACGAAGCGGAAAGGACCAGTGTGCCCCTAAGAACTAATGCATTCCCATAATCCACTCCTGGAAGAGCGTACCGGATTACACAGGGCCTATAAACATTTAGTTTATCTCGCTGAGCGGAGCCATTCAGAGTGAAATGAGCAATTATTGTGCCAGATAAAAAGTCAATATCCCATTGAGGCCCCGCAGCGGCTGCCTTTTCAGTGTGTATGTGTGTGAAGCGTGTGCTACTGTACTACAGAAGGCTGAGTGGCTATCCGCATCGTCTTTTCATCAGCTTACTCTTCACTCTCGTCCCCCGATGCACTGCATTTCGGTCCGCGCTTCTTCTGCTTCACTCCATTTGTCTCGACCTGCTCTGGGAAGCCATAAAGTGTGCAATGATTGACACGCTGCCGACAGCAAGCACTTATTTTTCTGCTTTATTGACTGAGCATCACACTCTGGCAATTGCAGCACTCCTTCCGTCTGTGTCTTCCTAAAGGCTTGTAATATGGGCCGACAGCCCCGGAGCGCAGACGGCATCCGAAAGCCACCTGAGAAGTGACCTGCACTTTCACACAACACCGAGAAGAAGCAGACACGCACTCCAGCTTTGGTTTTCGGTTTCTGCAGCCTTTAATATCTCATAAAAGCTCCCTCTCTCTTTCTCTCTCATCATGTCCCTTTCATCTAATAATCTATCCTCTCTCACGCAAGGGTTAATATCAGAATTACAAAAGCTGTACAAACGTAAAGGTTGTCAATAGGGGTATCGCCCACTCTCTTGGCCCAGGTTTCCATGACAACAGGGTCTCCGAAGCCCGCCTTTTGCACATACAAATTCAGTTATTCATACACACGGATACTAACAGGCACACACATGGCAGACGCACGGCCTCAAGAATACAGCCAGCAGCCTAATAGACGTCCTCTCTGTCTGTCTGTCTGTTTGTCACTCCAGCCAGAAGCAAGGATCAGTTCAGGTTTATTTACATAGCAAGCCAATCGCCTCAGGCTGTTATAAACAAGAGAACAGAAGAAGGAATAAATTATTAAAGGCGGTGAGTAAACTCATTGGTAAGGGAAGCAGGCGAGGCTATACATTCCCAATAAAGATTAGCAAAACAGAATAGAAGGAGTGGGGATACTCAAGATCAAAAGGACATCCGGGTGGCATCAAGTGTAAAGCTAGAACAGAATGAGAAGACCAACTACAATGGAGTTATACTAAAAGACATCTACTGTGATTTCTCTCAATGGTTACAAAATGCAAGTTAAATTTATGCAAATAGTTAATAACCTGTCCGTCCACCCATTATGTATCACATTCATACATAATACATCCAGCGTTTGGTTCCTCTCCAATAGAACACCATTTGATATGTTCAAGATTTCAACAGTGGCAACGTTTGACTTCTCTAAGCACCCTGACATTAATAAAGGTCAATAATCAGTAGCAGTAACTATTTTTTGCCATATAAATTTTATTGGATCTCACATTCTCTCATGTTTTCATATGAGGTTGGTGTAAATTGTCTAGCAAAATATGAAGGTTGTATTGAATACATGCCCGTTCCCATCCCACTGGTGCCTCGAATAGATACAAGCTTACTGACAGACGCTGTATCCCAATATTCATTAAAAAACACATCAGGTGCTCTGGGATTTCACACACACACTTGGCCCAACACCCAATTAGACAATTTCACCCCTCTCAAAAGGTCTAAATTAACATGGCATCTAATCTCACAAGACACAAGCAACATATTTAACTCCAAATGGAAAATGAATAAGACAAACAGGAATTATTAGGCAAATTATCCCTCCCAATGACAAACAGGTCATAAACACGTTTCAGTTCAAATTCAGTCCATTTTAGAGTAATAACAGCAATCATAACATTATAAAATTAAGCGAAAAAATAACCGTTTACTCCTGACCTTCTCCCTGCCGCCATCAGTCAGATGTGTGCTCTTTCTGCTTACTGCTCTCAGAGCCTCTCCTCTTTGTCCTGTTGCTTCAAATCAACCTTGACTTTTCTCTTCTTTCAAAAATAATCTTCACAGGTGAAAGTGTCTCAGATGAAGGAGTCTGCAGACGTCATGAGCCTTCTGAGACTACGTGGGGTTTATTTAGCTCCAAAAATAGAAAGTACTCCATTCCAAATCTTTGTTTTCGCCCTAAAGGTTTCATTAATGTTCCGTAACGCCAATTTCTCCCAACACTGTGCACGTCTAATTAATCTAAGCAAACAAGAGCAAAAGTAATGGATTCTGATGCAGCTCATTACTCATGGTCAACTCGTATACATCTAAAACCCTGAGTCTGGTCCTTCTTTGATGCTGTCAGACTCCAGATTTTTGAACATGACTGCAGGGATTTAAGTGCAGTCAGCCATGAGTGCATTAAATAGGTTAGGCACTGATATCGGAGGATAAGATTCGGCTCCTGATTACTGGAAGACATAGGCGTGGGAAGGGGGTGCTGCCGAGACTGCAGGCATCAACTCACCTATATAGCATGATTCATCACTCCAGAGAACATAGTTCCAGTCCAGTGATGGTGTGCTTTACACCAACAAGCAACGCTTAGCATTAAGCATGGTGATTTTTGTCACGTGTTCTGCTGTTTGATGGGAACCCAATTCATAAAGCTGATTTGGTTGCTGGGGAGGTGGGTTGCCGTTGTCTCATGTGATCCCTCTTTCCTGTGTTACCTCCTGGTTCTTCCCTTTCTAGCTATGCTGTTGTAGTCAGTACTGCCGGAGTCTCACGCTACACTCGCACAAATGTGACTCTATGTTCTTAACACCAACTAACTACATATTCTGTTTCCTGTCTGAGCTATTCTTCCAGTTCAAGTTCCAGTCCACACACCAAGATGTTCTTCCAATATCAGTTCTGACTCCAGTCAAGCTGTTCTTCTATCATCAGTTACTCAGACCACATCAGAGGGCAGTAGCTCGCCCTCCCTCCTCCGGTTGACTGATCATGTATGTATTCTCTTTTAATTTGTATTTAGCTTCAGGTTTTTAAACAATTGCTTTAACATTTTAATTCTTTAATACTATGAAAGTTTAATTCTTACATATAACATATAACTAAGCTCCCCTAGGAGGTAGGGTCCCATTTTGAGTCTTGGTCCTCCCCAGGTTTCTTCCTTATAACATTTAGGCTTTTCTGTCATCCTCACCTTGTTCAGTTAGGATTTTGGGCCTAGATATTTGTAAGCCTGCTTTGATCCAACGCTCCATTGAAGAAAGAGCTCCAGAAATAAATTTGACTCTCAAGGGCAAAGCTCGTTTACTGATGTTGCTTCCAAAGTCAGTGTTGAAGGCAGTAGGGAATGTACACAGAAGACTTTTATGTTATACACCTTTCAGTGAGCAAACCTTCTTCTGTGAACTAGTGTGGGCTGCAGAATTTGTTGCTCTGAGACTCTTTCACTTCAGAACAAAAAATACTTAACGCTGAGCGAGGCAGGTCTGCCAGGGAAGAAATTCACCAAAGTGACTTGTTGGAAAGGTGCCATCCTTTGACAGTGCCACTCTGAACGTCACTGAGCTTTTCGGGTAGACTCGTTCGACTGCTTCATTTGCTTAATGCATCTGTCAGCAATGATTGGCTGAACAGCTGACTCCAGTAGTTGGAAGGGTTGTCTATATACTTTGGGCTTTGCTGTATGAATCAGGGGTGTTTGAATGATTATATAGACACTGTGACCATTAAAAAAGCCAAAGCACAATCTTGGATGCTTCTCAAACAATCATCTGCAGATTACCAGGCACAAACCATTTGACTGTCACCACATCTCATGGTCTAGACGGCATCGTTCACATCAATGAGCCATTTAGGAGAGGAAATCTTTGCAAATGACTTTCCACTACCTGGTGGCATGAGGGAAAATGCAAAGAAAGCTAAAAACAGGATCGGTAATGGCTTGAGAGGTGCTGGTTGATCCCCTGCACTGAGAATAATAAGTACAGAGAATAATAAAATCTAAAGTACTTCTTAAATAGCATAAGGCACAGGAACACAGTGTCTCTCAGCCTAGTTAACTATTCAGTGTTATATTACACACCACACACTAAAGCATCTAATTTCAGAGTAAAATAAGGAGATATAAAAAAATTGCAACATTTTAGATTTTTTTATGATATGCAGTTTATTACATCATTAAATTTGGCAAATTTATACGCTTTTGCAAACAAAGCACTACAAAAGGTTTCTTGCGGTGTAGGGCAATGTCTGGGACGGGGCCTTACAGCCGGGGCAAGCATCACAAAGAGCTCCAATTCCAGACAAGTCTATTAGGGTTGGGGTCGAAACCCATTTCCAATTTGGATCAGGTACTTGTTAAAGGAATAAAATATTCTCCACTGGAGTTTTAAAGGAAAATGGACCCCCAAGAACGCACAAAAGTATGGCTCCACTTTGAGAAATGCAATATGTGTAGAAAGCTGATCTGTTATAGTTATTACTACCAGTCATAAGTCCTCTCTACTGCTGAAATGACGAACCTGTGTCCCAAAAGAAAAGTGTGTCCCATTTATACCCATTATACCAATGGTAAATCTAATCTAATGGTGGCCTAAGACTTTTGCACAGCACCATAGAACAACTCCAACACGGCATAACATCTAAAATGGCATCATAATCTTGAGCTTCAGCAGTGTACAGTGTTCGGCCGACTGCGGTCTCTAATGCTGCATTAGCCGGGAGAGTCTAGAACGCTTAATGTGAACAAAGCTTAACGTGGTTCAACAACCTAAAACAAAGACCTAGGAACACCAAACTTCTCTCACTTATTACCAGTCATAACAATCCTCTCTACTGCTGAAATGACGAACCTGTGTCCCAAAAGAAAAGTGTGTCCCATTTAAATCTATTATACCAATGGTACATCTAATCTAATGGCGGCCTAAGACTTTTGCACAGCACCGTAGAACTAACCAGTTCACAGGCGATGCAAAATCCACCACCCTCGACTCCACTGTCTCATCTAGTAAACTGGGATGCCTACGGCAGACTGCTCTTCATCAAATTCAGCTCAGTCTTTATCACCATCATACCACAGCAACTGGTGGAAAAGCTGGAGCCGCTGGTGTTGGACACTGGTACCTGTAACTGCATCTTGGATTTCCTGACAGAAAGGCAGCAGACAGTTAGAGTTGGCAGAAACACAACGAGCCAAGTGAGCACAGAATCACCCAGCGCTGCATCCTTAGCCCCCTGCTGTTCACCCGAGGCGGCACTGCCAGATTCAGCAACAACCGCATCATCAGATTTGCTGCTGATACGACGGCTGTGGGTCTCGTTAGCAAAGGGGACGAGTCAGCAGACAAGGAGGTGAAGCAGCTAACAGCATGGTGTAACAGACACAACCTCTCCATGAATGTGGATAAGACCAAGGAATTGGTCGAGTTCAGGAAGGTCCACAAACAGCACCACCCCCTGCTGACTTTAGATGACGCAGCCATAAACCTGCAGGACTAACACCATGGCCCTCATCAAGGATGCCCAATAGTGGCTCTATCTCCTCTGCAGGCTTCAGCGGGCCAACCTATCCATTGCAGTCTTCACCACCTTTTATGGGGGTACATGGGTAGTCTTCTGACCTACTGTATCCCCTTTTTCAAACAGAAACAGCTGGACAGGAGAGTGAGAACATCACTGAAGATCATTGGTGCCCCACTCCTGTGCTCAGAGAGCCTCCAGCCTCGTCATACACCCCAACCACCCCTCTTACAGCCTGGCTTCCCTCCCGAAATCAAATAAGTGATACAGATTTATCCAGGCTGAATACAATTACGTCACACGGCACACAGCTTCACTACATTTCCCATAATGCTTGTGCAGTGAGTAAAGGACATCTGCAAATATTTGAAAGAAAATCAGCCACGCAGCAGCCAAGGTAGTGATAGCTCATAGCTGTACGTTTTGGGCACTTCTAACTGTATAACCTACCAAAAGTCCATATTAGACCTCTAATCCAAATACATTCATTAAACCAGCAAAGGCATCAGTTACATAAGTGTCAACAAAATTAATGCAATTAATAAAACGTTCTTGAGTGTTAATTTGTTCTGAGCAGAGTAACACCCACTTAAGTGTTAAATCACGTCATCTATTTAGTGTTTAACAGGCTTGTTTTTTATGCACAGTTGTGCCCATGTGACTGATTGGCAAGCAGTAAGGTACAGCTGTGCCCCTTTAAATTCTGTATGACAATCAGGCTAAAAAACTCCTGCTTTCACATATTTTCAGCGCAATCTATTCTGAATACAATCCCAGATTAATAATGTTAACACTCAGAAAATTTGGCACACCTACCTGACCCCACAGATTGCCTCTCTTTAATCTGACAGATGGAAGAAGTATTGGAAAATCACACAAATTTGCAATGGAAATCAGGCAGATCTGATCTGGAGCCGATCAATCCTTCATTCCCTGAACTCACAGCACCTCGAGGTAGACTGTGGGCAGAACAGCTGACCACAGCAAACCCAAATGCAATCACTTAAAAAACACTTACGCCAACGGACAAAACATACTTTAAAACAGGTTTTAATCAGAACTACATTACCCAAGACCAGTCAGAATATTCGACATGTCCTCATGGTTTATGGGGCTTTGTTGTAGATGTGCATGTGTGCATAGGTGAAGGCGTAAGTGCTCCCCTGGGTTGAGTAATAAGTGGGCTGTGCTACGGAGAGCCCAGCTGTCACGGGGTTGTTTGACACGCTGGGCAGGGTCAGCAAATCCTCAGGGACCAATCCCTCACACGTGCATGCACAATCCCTCATCATCGCCTCCCAATTGTGCTCCTGCATTACCAACCTGCTTTACCAGCAGCTACACGGCTACTTACAAGCCGTCGTATCAAAACAGAGCCGCCGGCAAAGATCTGAGAAATGTACTAAGCTAAGCACTGGGTCCATTATTCAGCTCAGAAATCCCTAATGCTATCAGGCATCACCACTTTGGATTAGACACGATGTTCCACAAATTGGCTTTGTTAGTCCGAAGCGCTGTGTAAACAATGTCCTCTCTCCACCCTCTCAATGAAAGTGCAGGGAAAATATTTGGAGGCAAAATCACACATGAGGCTAATCTATTGCCAGCGATGTTCTCCTGTATGGAAATGGGAAACATTGGCAGGAAAAGGTCAGATGAGATTTAGCACTCTACAGGACTTTCAGCAGAGAGAACACGTCAATGATAATTGAATGTGAACAGCCAAATGTGAGCAAATAAAACACTGTGATGTGAATTACAAAGCAGGACAAAGCAGAGATGCTTATATTTCCAATACAGCTACACAAAATCACAGTTCACTAGACCGCTGCATTCAAAACAAGCTTATTTCCTCAACTAATTGATATTTAAGACTGTTAGAACAGCACAAAGGTTATATTCACACTCCAAACATCACAGGGGGTTGCGCAAGGCTTTTTCTGCTCCGAGGTACTCTGAGTTTGCTAAATAGCATTTACACATGTTAAAGAAAATGAAAACAACACACTTACTGAACAAAATCTACATTAAATGGCTTAAAAAGATGTTTAACAAGCTTATGTGTGATTTTAGCTAAATGTTTGTCTGTCTTAAAAAAAGAAAAGGAGCCAAAAGCCAAAAAAAAAAACTGTAACTGGAACCCAAGAGAAAAGGAAAATGTCATAATTAATGTTCATTTTTGCCAATAAATTCCTTTATTCTTTTGGCCTGTGTGTGCTTGGGCTGGGTCGCAGTTTTTTTAGATACAGTGGTGCTTGAAAGTTTGTGAAAACTTTATAATTTCCTATATTTCTGCATAAATATGACCTACAACATCATCAGATGTTCACACAAGTCCTAAAAGTTGATAAAGAGAACCCAGTTAAACAAATGAGACAAAAATATTATACTTGGTCATTTATTTATTGAGGAAAATGATCCAATATTAAATATCAGTGAGTGGCAAAAGTATCTGAACCTTTGCTTAAACATTTCCAGTAACTGTTGATCAGTCCTGCACACCGGCTTGGAGGAATTTTAGCCCATTCCTCCGTACAGAACAGCTTCAGCTCTGGGATGTTGGTGGGTTTCCTCACATTAGCTGCTCACTTCAGGTCCTTCCACAACATTTCCATTGGACTAAGGTCAGGACTTTGACTTGGCCATTCCAAAACATGAACTTTATTCTTCTGTAACCATTCTTTGGTAGAACGACTTGTGTGCTTAGGGTCATTGCCTTGCTGCATGACCCACCTTCTCTTGAGATTCAGTTCATGGACAGATGTCCTGACATTTTGAACTGCATGTGAAATAAAATAGCCAAAATAAAGAAAAATGCATTAAAAGCAGGTGTATCCAAACTTTTGGCTGGAACCATACAGTATACTGTACAAAACACACAGAATGCATCTGTGCAAATCCGATACCAACATCTCACTCATGTCTACGGATGCTCCCAAGCCTTTAAAAGGCTGAAAGATCTTAGCTTCCTGCACGCATCGATACCTTAATTAAGCAGGTCAGGTGATTTCCTCCACATGTTAACATTGTTAAAACTTCTAAGTGCTTCTTATAATTGATTCAGCAGCTCGTGGGAACTGGGAGAGCGGATACACGGATACGTTCAGCAAGGGCAGCAGCTCGAATGGATGACAGGATGAGCTGTGGCAGCTTCATGGACGTGACAGAGCTGAGAGAACAATTCCACCTGGGCAATCGCTTGTTCACTAATAATGTTCATTATTATCTGCTCGGTTTTAAGCTCACTCCGTCGTCCAAAGACACAAGCAAGCCGACAGCGTGGGTAACAGAATGCCAAGCGGAATCAGTTAAGACTGATCTGACTTCCATTCAAATGACTTTGAGCGAAGCAGCGACGGAACAGGACGGCACAGTGAGAACCCGAACCTAAGCCTGAGATCTTCCCCGGCGTCATCAGATGCTTTGCAGCAGAGGAACGCTGCTCTGCGCTCTCCCCCGGCGAGACTCGGCTGCGCTGTCACATAGATCTCTGCGATGCATCTCACCAGAGTGGTAAGTTGTCGATACTGTCCGGCCTTCCTCCTTTCCCACTTCAATCACCATGACAACCCCTCTGACTCCAGCAGCATGCGGCTCCACCCCATCCTCCACTTCATCTCTGCTCCTTCCTTTTCCATCTCAGCACGTCTCAGGTTGCTCCCTTGTTTTCTTCTGCGGCATAATTCTTACCTCTAATCTCCGAGGTACCCAGGCGGAACGGCACTGGTGCCTTCCCTGACATCTCTCGCTAAGCTCGCTCGCAAATTAGCACATTCCTTTTGTTCGCTGCAGCCTGTGAAATGCACCTCCCTAAATTCTCCCTCGCAGTCTGGTGCCACACACTAACACAAATCACCTGTAGAGATAAGAGGTTAAAATTGACTAATTCACTCAGTGGCCCATTAATGCATCCCCAAGAAGCCTTCACGTGCTGCTAATTACAAAAACAGCCAGTTGTTTATTGGAAATGTGTTCAAATTGCTGACCTAACAAAAGTCCAGTGCTTAAAGCGCATATTTAACTTATGTACAAGTCCAAATTCTTAGGCCATTGTAATACCCATGGTATAATGATCATGTATAATGATTTAAAATACAGGAAATTTGTATGCAGTATTAAAAGACTGAAGATTCTATAGGCTACAGTGGCAAGCATTGAGTGTGACCTCCCCTTACACTCGAGCAACAGTAGCTTTATCGGGATGCCAAGTTGACCCTTTTGCAGTCTGAAGAAGCTTGATCAGGAATGGTCCTTTTGGAATTTGGGAGGGCAGCAGCCAGGGAATCACTTTCTTTTAGAAGGGGGACAGGGTGAAAAGGTTAAGATGTGCTAAAGCTCACAAAGATTGGAATGAAGATCAGTGGAAAAGAGGATTATGGAGAGACAAATCCAAGTTTGACATTCTTGGTCCATAATATGTTATATATGGTCATTATACCATTTCAAAAACAACAAATCTAATGGTGGCCTAAGACTTTTGCACAGTCCTGTATATATCTGAGCCTCTTGTTTGTTGGTGTCATGATTCTTCATTCTCATTGATATGAATAGAATCCTAATTCACAGTCTTCTAAATGATTCAGTTGCTGACAAAGTGGTTCAGCAAATACTGGTGTTTGCCTTCTACATCTCTGTAACTGTGTGTATGCGTGCTGTGCTTAGTCAGATGGTTGGAAATGACAGAGGCCGCATGCCTTTTAATTACAAATGCATCATCTATAGTGAGTCAGACAGAATCCGGCTTATATGAAATTCCTCTGTCAGCCACAACGCTTCATTTAGTCCCTGCGAAACGCTGCTGTGTACGCTTGTGCTGTTTAACTGTACTTTATTTGAGTGGTACTCGGTTAACTTGGGAGCCACATGAAAAGGCAGTGGCTTGCCAAAGCATCAAAGCAGTGATACCTCGGTTCTCGGGCACCTTGGAACTGGTAGAATTCGGTTCTCGACGCATTTTGACAAGAAATATTTGTCTCGGTTCTCGTCATTTGCTTAAGACTCTTGCTTAGCTTATATGAGTCAAGCGGCATGACTCGATTCACAATTCGCGATTCAATACACAGTGATTCAGCGATTCAGATTCACAATAGCTCTCGCTCACTAAAAATGTCTGCTATTTCTGTTTTTCTTTATTTCGACATCTACAGTGCTGTATTCTTAGTGCAAATAAGTCTCCATGGGTCCTAAAAAGGTTGTTGAAGTTTACTACAGCCAACCAAAATGAAAACAGGATAATAAGCATTAGCAGCTATGCTAGCGTCCCAGAGTTCACCAATAGAGTAAGTGTTTTGCTTTGTGTTTTAATTTTCACAATCCATTACTCACTAAATTACATGAGATTTTTCAACACATCGTTATAAAATAAGCTTTGTGTTAATGATTTTGGCCAACTGTAGGTTAGTGTGATTACTTATTTATCATTACTTCTCATAGGCTCCATTATATAAAGTATAGACCGCTCTACCAAACACTCTTCAGTTCATGCTACTTTTAACTTATGATGGATTCGTCGGAATATATCCCCTTTGTAAATTAGGGAGCACCTGTACAATACAACTTCGTTAATGTGTATAATGCCTTATAAAGTGTGGATTTTCTGGGGTTTGGAATGGATCCATTCACTTTACATTATTCCTTATAGGAACAATTTGCTCAGTACTTGTCATTTCGGTTCTCAACAAGACCTTCTGGAACGAATTAAAAACAAGAACCGAGGTACCACTGTACTTCATACCTTAAACACCACCCACACACTAAATATCAAACACAGTAAACTCCTTTGGGTGAGTTTCCAGTCAAGCCGGAAAAACATCGATTTTTATACCCACCTACACATCTGATGCCAAAAACGTACTTGTGAAACCAGCCTTAGGCCTGGACAATCAGATCCAGCAGCTGTGAAATTCCACTTTGGCCTCGGTTGGCACTGCCATTTCATCACTGACTGATTCGAACTAATCACACGCAAGTTGCCACCTCACACCAGGAACCCTGACGCCAAGCTCGTATTGCTCAGTATAAAACCGAAGGCCACATTGGCAGCGACACTACAATCTGCAGTTCATTCTTTTGTCCTTGTCCTACATAAAAGCTCAATCCGTTCAGAAAAAACCCTCGCCACACACAAGCACACCATCACAGAGAAGTATAAAGCATGTTCCTCCTCAGGTCCTCCACACTGTTCATGTGAGGCCTGCCCTTTCTGTCTCCTCCCTAGCTTTTGCTCTTTCTGGGAAAGATCTCCTGAAGGCGACCCAGCTGGGGTCAGACCTCTCAGTCTCTCTCCCGCCCTTCTCCTCCTCTCCACACTGATGAGAGACGACAGCACGGGTTCGCCCTCAGTGCCACTGTGTCTCTGTAAAGCTCACTGAGGGAAATGGCAACAAGACAAGAGAGACAAGACAGATCCGCAGGAACTCAGGAAGACTATATTGAACTTTAAGTGCAGCTAAAATGCTACCGATAAAGCGCTCGAGAAAATGGATTTGACGTTCCTTATAAACGTGTACACACATCTGGCATTCTACTAAGCATGTAAAGAGAGCATGCTGAACCACAAAGTCCTAAAATAAACCTAATTTCCTGCTTACTTACCCATAAAATTGTGCAAAATAATGATTTACATTTACGTTATTTAGCAGACACCCCTATCCAGAGCAACTTACAACTGAGACAATCTTACAATCCAAGCAAATGTGGTTTAAGGGTCTTGATCAAGGACCTACCACTGGCAGGTGGGATTTGAACCCTGGACCTTCTGGTCCATAGTCCAGTACCTTAACCACTACGCCACCAGAGTCCAACCTCTGAGCTAACCTCTTATTTTCTTTAGATCAGGGATACCATTTTGTGCATAATATTTATATCTTACTAGATCGGGGTCAAAAGCCCTACAACGTGATCTTATATCATCACAGCTTCCATCCCTACATGTACTAGAGACAGACGGGCTGATAAATGAGGCCGGCAGTTGAGTATCCACTCCCTAACTCAATTATGGTGTCATGATGGCCTCTGTAACTCATTCTGGTTCAGACGGCACAGGTCAGCGCGTCCTACACAAAGCCAAGCTGCTCTCCTCAAAATGTGGTTAGAAGACCTTCAAGACCCCCTCATTGCTCAAATTAGTGACGATCGAGTTGCTAATGCGGAGATAATATTACATGATAACACCATAAAGGCAAGAAGATTGAGTATTTCCAAACATCTCCGCAGGCACAGCGAGAGCGCCTTCCCATGACAGTCAATCTATATGCGTGCTAGAGACACTAATAATAGCTCCTGTGCCAAAGGAATTTGCACTTCATTGTAGTTTCCATCCACAAGAGAAAGAGAGAAGAAGAGCATGCCTAATTCTTATAAACAAAGGCGACAGGTGCTAGCGGTGCAGCTTCCCCACGGGAGGACCATCGCCGACTGCGTGTGAGGCAAAATAAGAGCTCGCAGCCAGAAGAAAGCAATAAAGAGTGTGTTAGTCTGCCTTGTTAGTTCTGCCAATGTGTAAACGCAGCCAATGTCCTCTGTGATGTTGTAACACTACTGCAATGCACTAAAAGTCGGCTCTGAGCGAGGCAAATAATACAACCGAGACAGGTGGGAGTGTGACACAGCTACTCACGGTTTCTCACCAGCATGTATGACATTTTAATAGCAGAACCATCATCTCTCATCATCTCTCATTCTCCGTGCTTTTATATGTATACATAAACACACGTTTCTCCCTCCATCTTCTTTCCCGTTGACATTTGTCTTTGTCTTGCTCTGCCACACTAGGTCTGAATAATATATCATTTATTAAGCTACACACACCCTTATCCAGAGCAATTTACTCTCCAAGCATTTGTGGATTTAGGTTCTTGCTCAAGGACCCAAGTTGTTGTTTGACAGAGGCAGGATTTGAACCTTGGACCTTCTGGTAAACAGTCCAGTACTTTAATTGCTGAGCCACCACAGCCACCGCAGTATTAATCATTACCAAAGAAGCTCGTTCGCTCGCAGGACTTGTATCAGATACCTGCCATAGGCATATGAACATACAACGTTTTAAAGTCTGGTGATCTCTGTGATCAAACCAAGCATTTGTCGATCCCAAAAATGATTCATGCCTGGACTTTCCTCAGAGAACTTCTCTGGAAAATGTGTTAAATGCATTGGTGACTGCACATACAGTACATAAGCAGCAGCTGTAAGGAAGGTTCAGAAACACCTGAGTATTTACTCTAGGCATATGCTGTACTGTGCACACTCAGAAATGGTGGTGGCTTAAGATTCAGTGCTGAGTTCAGAAGAAAGCAACAAAGACACTAAGTTTCACTGTGGTAGCCTAGCGGGTAAGGTACTGGGCTATGGACCAGAAGGTCCAGGGTTCAAATCCCACCTCTGCCAAGCTGCCACTGTTGGGTTCTTGAGCAAGGCCCTTAACCTACAACTGCTTGGATTGTAAGACTGTATCAACACCAACCATCAACTTCAATGCTCAGAACCATCAACTGACTAAACCCACTGTGTCTCAAGGAGTGGGACGATGCTTTCTGCAATTGCACATTTTGAACACCAGAGGGTGAAATCACACGGCATATTCCCATACACATTTCTCAAACGCCTTTATTGTCTTTATTAGTTTCCATTCTGCAACGGAAACTGGCTTGTTTGTTCACTTTGATTTTCAATTTAAGATTTAGTTATTTAAATTGGGTGAAACTGCTACAATAGCACATTTTGTAGCATTATTTAAAAACTTCCCTTTTATTTTAAATCCCCCTTTTAATTGCAGGAGAATTTTTACATAAGAAAAATGCACGCTATTTTGAATCGTTATTCTTTAGAGGAAAGGATGATTCACTCTGCTATTTAGGATATGGTGAAGCTACAATAAAGCAGTTTATTTACAATTTTTAAACCTCTGTTTCTAGTCATTTCTTTTCATTGCAGGTGACTAAAGGTCTTTTTTTGTTTAAAAATTATACAAGGAGATGAGCACATCAGAAATAATATAGGACTTGCGTTCTATCGAATGTCATCGTAAGAAAATCTAATCATGAACTAAGTATCATGAATCATAAAAAAATGACTCGTGACCTCGACACCTGATGGAATTGAACATTCTTACAGTCCCAGCAATTTAACATTAAGAGTCTTGCTCAACAGTGGTGGCTTAGCAGAGGTGGGATTTGAACCATGGACCTTCTGGTCTATAGTCCTGTACCTTAACTGCTGAGTCACCACAGTCAACTGGACTTTTGGGCCTTCTGGTGCCAGCTTGGCAAAAGCGAGATTTGAACATTTTAGATCTCTTTTACATGTTAGACCTTCTGTTGGTCCACAGTCCAGTACCTTAACTGCTAAGCCAACACAGTCGGTTTCCGGTAAGGGCATCTGGTAAATGCAGGTTTGGCAGTTTATCAACATCACAAAGTGTAGCTTTATGCTTTGCACAGTCAACCCTCATCTTTTGTCATCAGAGCACCTCCCCTCCTTCCTCACTACTTAATCATCTCGTTCTTTCCCTCCAAAGCCATTATCTTCCGGCTCTATTGCGCACTCGTTCTTTACTTAATGTACAGCCCATCCTCCATGTCTTTTCAAGATGCTCCCAGCCCATTTTGCCTCGGGTCATTCGCTAGTTTAACTGCTCAGTCGCCTCGTTAGGCTTATTAGCTCTGCCGCTCTCATCCCTCCATTTCTCAGTCTTGTCCCAGCCGGCTCCATTGCTTTCTGGCACACTCTGGTCCCTCCACCAGCTTTACGTAACTCTCTCCTCTTAACTTTTCTCTTCTCCGTCCTTTTATCTTGTTCTACTTACATCAGTATGTGTGTGCGCGCATAAGACAGAGGTTCTCTCTGAAGGATGTTGTTTATCTGCTGAGTTTTCCCTGAAGTATGAGCTGAAGTCAGGGTAGGCAGAGTTGTGAAACTAACGTTATTATTGCTGCAGAATACAACCCAATATAACAAATGTGCCAGCTCACAGGCTTGGTTCAGCTCAATTTACCCCCCGCATGGACAAGCACTAGGGGTGGGTATCGGAAAGGACTTCACAATATGGTACGATTATATCACGATACATGGGTCACGATACGATATGACGATACATTACACGCTTTCAAAGAAGAATATAGTCAAATAACTAATTGTTTTAAATTTATCATCAGTGCGAAGGCAAACCAAAAAAAGCCCTGCGACGAATGCATCTTTCTGGGGAGCTCCGAAGAGATGAGTTCTTCCCTAATTAGTCTCTAGAACTGTTTGGTGCGAAAGCGTCTCTCGCTGCTCGTTAGAAATCCGAATAATTACCATACAGCAATGCAGAACAGCTATCACCAACTCAAAGCAGCCACAAATATGGGCCGAGAGGCACCACTAAGATCGCAGTCATGTCCTAACCACAGCAGCCATGCCAACACTATAATTAATACATAATTGATTTAGATGTACTAAAGCATGCGTCCAAAAAGCACTGCTCAAGTGTGTGAATCCCTCTGTCGCAACTTCCGCATCAGCAGCATCCTGATTTCCCCAGACCCCGTGCTGAAGTGTTGGGGAATGAGGGAGCCTTGCTGAAAATCTCCTCATCCTGCGTTCTGGCTCGCCCGTGCCTCCGCGGACCCGGCAGCTCTCAGCGGTTGGTGGGTTGCAGTGGTAAAACGCAGTAGGTGAGATTAAATTAGCTGGGTGTATAGGGATTACAGCGGCTAGCTTTCTGATCCGCTTCCACAGCCCCTAATCCAGCTGTAATGAGTACATCACAGCCGAAGATGCTCAGGCCTCGGGCTATCACAGCACACATGTAGTCCAAAGACAAACCCTCAACAAGACAGACTCACAGCTTTGTGGTTTTCACACAGCACTGACTGGTATATTACAATCCATGGTTTCACTCTCCCTTTCGACAGGGAGTGTATCCCAGATTAGTCACGCGGGCAATCGGATCTCAACTTGGGAATGAAGACAGCAGGCATGCCAGGAGCGTCATGCTTAATTAGCGCATTCTCATATCTCAATATGACGCATGTGGACACGCCTTCTAATTAGTGGGCATATGGCCATGAAATCTCCATCGACACACACTGGCACCATATAACTGGGCAGTATGATGGTACACGCAATGCGATGGGCGTGTTACGATACACTCTGATCCGATTCACGATACAATATCCTATGGTCTTCTACAAGGGCTTTCCACTAGATGTTGGAACATGACCGTGAGGTCGGATTCTGATGTCAGACAATAAGCCCTGGCTCACTTTTGGCATTCCAGTGCATTATCAAGGTGTCTGATGGAGTTGAGCTTGAGGTTCTGTGTAAACTAGCTAATTTCTCAATCAAAGTTGGCAAACCAATTCTCTATGGACTTTGTTTAAGGACAGCATGGCAGAAAGTTGATGAACAGACCCATTTTACTGACACTGTTTATCTATGGAGAATCCAGAAATATCTGCTTTATATTATGAACGTGTTACAAGCCAATGTTGCTGAAATAGAAGAGCTCAATAAATAGAAGGGGTGTCCACAAATTTTTTTCTGTATAATGTAGGGGTGGGCAACATGATCAAATTTGTTATTTTGTTCTGAGCATATCCAGGATATGGCCAGTGCTTAAAGACCACTGACCAACTGCATGTTTCATTATAAAGAGTATTATTTGAAAATAATTTGTATTTTATTTGTATATATTGTTACTGTGATACAATATTTTTACCAAACCATCCATCCCTAATATAGTGTATCTCCAGTGGGTTTATATGGCTGTGACCCAATGCCCATTTAATGCAAGTACTGTATGATACAGGGAACCTCATACAGTACCAGATACTCATCCACAATGAGAATGTATCATTCATGATTCAGTACCAGCTGGTTTATAGGCAGTGTATTTACAGGCTCGTCAGTTAGTGAAATCTTTCAGTGCGTTCTGGAAAGCTGATAGATAATGTTCTAGAGACGGCTCAATGACAAAGCAGCAATTCAGACTAGCTTTAGTCACTCATATATTCAATAATGCTCCTTTCAGAGGAGGGGAATGATAAAAGAGATAGAATCACAAGGACTGCCTCAGTGCTCCACGAACAAAGACATTTTTTCATTTCGGCAGACATGAGGAGGAAATGGGAGTCATGAAAAATAAAGGGGCACTTGAACATTTTTAATCCTTGGCTGTTTCTGATCTTTGTCCTTCATTTGTTGTACTTGTTTGGGTATCATTGTTTTGAACTGCCTACCGTTTCATTCAGTCAGACAGCCTTATCGAGAATGGCTTACAACTGATACAGTCTTACAATCCAACCAGCTGTAGGGTAGGAACCTTGCTCTCAAACCCAACAGTGGTAGCTTGGCAAAGTTTGGGATTTAAACCCTGGACCTTCTAACCCACAGTCCTTAACCAATAAGCCCCCACACAGGACCTCAGAACATTAGATCAGGAGACATCAGGGGCGGTTTTAGACTACTTGTACTGGGGTGCACACAGGATTTAGAGGGGCCAATCCGTCGTAGGGGCACAACTGTGCATAAAAATGATCCTGTTAAAGACTAAATTGATTAAGTGATTGGGCGATACTCTGCCATGGATGAGAAATGAAGAACAAATTAACACTAAACAATTTTAATTTATTGCATAAACTAAACATACAAGGTGCCACTACCTTGCCTGTAGCGTGGCTGACTTTCTTTTAAATATTTGTGAATGTCCATTACTCCATAAAAAAAAAAACTAAGCAAAACAAACTGGCTCTGACTGTAAGCATTCAAGCTTTTTGGAAGATGGGAAAAGGCATTATGGGCAATGTAGTGCCATTCGGACTAGGGCTGCAACTAACGATTATTTTAATAATCGATTAATCGGTCGATTATTTTTTCGATTAATCAATGAATCGGATTAAAAGAAAAAAAAAAAAACTTTCCATGTCTTTATTCAGCAATATAACATTAAATAACAGAGCAAATAAGTGCTTACAATAAATGAATAATAATAAATTAAATTCATTAATAAATTAAAATAACAAATTAAATAATAAAGAAAAATAAGTGCATCTCTGATGCAAACACTACATACAAACTCATCCACTCCCTTTCTTTAGGAACTTTGCATTGCAATCCAAAAATGTTATCATGTCAACATGCTCCTGGCTAAAGCTGGCTTTCTTTTTTAGAGACTATGGCCCTGTTCACAGGAACACAGGTATTTTTTTAAAACGCAGCTTTTTCTATGCGTTTTGACCGTTCGTCCAGACGAAAACGGACTTTTTTTTTGCAAAACTCCTTCCAGGGTGAAGATTTTCAGAAACTCCGTTTTCAGCATTGTCGTGTGGACTGGGGAAAACTGGGGAGTTTCTTGCTTATAACGTCATTTGTGCGCCGTTATCTCCTTTGTTTACATGAAGCGATTTTGTGCAATAGCGGACGTAGCCAAAATAGTGCCAGCTGTAACACTGCTGACCGAACTTGTTACAAATCTACAAATAAAATGTACAATTATTACTTTTTCATTACACTGAAGAACAGAGGCGTCAGAAAGCGCTACGGAGGTCACTACTATATCCACCACACCCACGAAGCAGTTCCCGCCCCCAGCGTCGCCGGTTTGGGACGAGACCCGGTCGGACCTCTCGTTGGTGGGACAGCTTTCAAAACGAAGTGGTTGTTGAAGAAGAATGGCAAGAAAATGTCCGTATGCATAGGACGTTGCTGTTGTCGTAGAGTGAGCTGCTTCGCCGGCACATAGGACTGCTGGTTTGGCATTGCTCTCGACAGCGACTGTGTGCGTTTTTGCGTTTTCATGTGGACGAAGTTTTTTGTTTAAACAGTGCTTGTGTGGACGGGATGTTTTTTATAAACGAATTTGAAAACCCCCGTTTTAGAAAACACCCGTGTACGTGTGGACATAGCCTTAACGTTAACTCCGCCTCACTCCGTTCAATCGCTCGTGTTTTTTTTCCAGCCCTGACCGCAAGTGCCGCAAGTAACGTAAGCGGATATGATAAGGCGGGGGACACATAAATCATGCAACACAACGAATCGATAATGAAATTCGTTGTCGACGCTTTTAATAATCGATTATTATCGATTTTATCGATTCGTTGTTGCAGCCCTAATTCGGACAAACCGTGGTCATTTCTGGATTCAGCCAGATTTTAATTGAACGTTTATTTAATTTCTTAGTAAATTTCTCCACAGAGTTTGATGTTTACATCAATGATGGACTCTACCGACAGTTTTCTTTTTAAGCTCTTTACCAGCAGGTTTTGCTACCCATTCGTTTGATCACAGTCCACTGACTGGCTGATGAAAGCAAAGAGAGAACTCATATTTGAGAGAAAGCGAGTTATCTGGAGAAAAAGAAGCATGATAGACGGCTGCTACTTAAACTAATGCATGTGCATTGGGGTTGACTTTTCGCATGGACCTACAAATCAAATCAAAGCCTCTCTCCTATGTGATCTTGCACTATAATATCATTGTTCGAAACTTTTCAGCTTGGCACAAGCTTTTAAGCCTTCACTTGCCTCTTCACCACTCCAGGATCGTTGTCTCTATGCTCTCAGAAACAAATCGCAGTCGGATTGCAGCAATTAGCATCCATCCTGGTTTGCCTGGCAGGTCCTGTCACTGCTGTCTCAGACACGATGCCATTTCCCTGTCCTCTCCCTCATACTATCACATTCAGTACCTGCCTGATGCTCCATCTGTCCTGCCTCTCCCATACGCCCGGCGTAATTCACACCGCGGCTTAACAAATGCGCTTGGCTAACGTCCCTGAACCTCTGCTCAGGCAAGCTAGCTGTGACTCGCAGTAGCATTAACGGGCCAATCTCCTCATTCTGCATGGATAATTCAGGCAGGGAGTCTGAGGGATTTTTCCTCCCCACGCTTGAGAGCCAGCGGCGACGGCGACCCTCTGGCAATAACAGGTGGCTACTCTGTCTGGAGGCGGCTTTCATTCCACACCATTTCAGCCTCGGATTCCTCTGGAGGCAGCAGATAGCAGATGCTTCACATAAAAGCTTGGTTTCCAGCGAGCCACTTTTGCATTCTGATACGCTGGCTGTTTAGCAGGGGAGCACGTCAAGCGTTCGGCTGGGTTAGTTCTATGGGGAGGCACATGAGAGACGTGATGTGACGTTTCTCTCCCCCGATGACCTTGCTCCCCGATGACTCTCTCGCTCAGAACAAAAGATTTCAGTGTGCATACATTACCAGGCTCAGGAAAGACCCTGCTTGTCAAAAATGACCCCACCCCATCTCATTCAACCATGCTTTATCTGGCTGTCTTGGCATACAACTCGATTAGACCTGCGGTTCAGAGGACAAGTAACGTGCCGATGGATCATATGTTTCTAAGTAGCAGCCAGTGATGGAACAATCTTTCCTTACATAAGAAAAACATGCCTCTGCAGAACTTCCAGTCATGACCCCTCCATGGGTCATTCGCCTCTCCTTCACCCCTGTCAGTCTATTTGTACAAGTCAATTAGCAGGACAAGCTGTGCGCCAAACGTCATTCCATGGTGCATGCAGAGATACTGTAGAGAGTACTTCTGAACCCACAAAGTCGTGCCCTCATACACATCCAGTCTAACAAGTACACATTACTTTGGTTTGTTATTCTTCAGAAATAAAAAGGAATGATTTCACTCTTAATACATGAAATATTCAGCCGTTTGGTGCGAAAGCTTCTCTTGCTGCTTGTTAGAAATCCGAATAATTAACATACAGCAATGCAGAACAGCTATCATTAATTCAAAGCAGCCACAAATATCGGCTTCACAAATAGAGAGTACTCCTCAACATCCTTAAGATCCAAAGTACACATTACTTTGAATTGTTATTTTTCAGAAATATAAGGGAGTGGTTTCACTCTGTTATTTAATAGATGGTGAAGCTAGAACAGAGCATTTTAGTTACAATTTATTTAACATTACTTTTAATTGCAGGAGACCGAACAAATAGCCACCAGCAATCTCCCTTTTTCTCTAAGACTTGCTGCTAAAAAGTATGAAAAATACTGGAAAAAACAGAAATCATATTTGAATCTGAAATGATTTCTTAACCACATTTTGCTTTGTCTAGAGATTTTTCCCCACGCTTCCCTTCCATATTAAAGCCAAAGGAATTGGACCTCAGATTATTAATAAGAGTCAGGCTAATGTCATGGATCAAGAAAACCTGTACGAATCCAATGGACAGACATTAAAGCTCCACAGATCTCAATACTGTACTGTAAACCTTTTCAATATCAAAATGTTAAGCTTTTCTGTCATTGCTCTTATGGTGTTGTTTATTGTTAAAATTAAATACAAACAGTTTGAAACAAATTATTGCAGGGCATTAAATGTTTGTTCAAAAACTTATGAGAAAATGTGCATTGTTTTGCATTGTTTACACCTCAGAAATTAAGAAATCGTACGATCGAATCGTGAGCAGAGAGCATCGTTACTCAGGTTGGGTATCGAAACCTGCAGTTCCAAAATTTCAAGAACTGGGTACCCGTTAAGAAAATGGAATTTCGGTTCCACTTATCGGTTCTTACTAACGCATTTTAAGCTTTAAAAACATGGCCGCAATTAATGTAAAAACACGTCCGTATTAATGGAGCATCTCTGTGCCAGGACCGGCGTGTCATGTGATCATATACGTCATCTCATAGATACTATAGAGCTCAAAAGTTCGGCTCCACTATCAGAGAAAATGCTAAACGCCATACGTGTGGAAAACTGATCTGTTGTAAAGGATATTTCACCTCTAAAATGGCAAAGCATGTGATGCACCAGCTTGAAACGCGACTCCCAGCAAGTGCTGCGTTAGCCGGGACAGTCTAAAACACTTAATTTGAACGAAGCTTAACGTACTCAAACAATGACATAGGAAAACCAAACTTCTCCCAGTTACTACTGCTGATAAGTAATCTCTACTGCTCCACTGATGAACCTGTGATCCAAAAGGAAAGGACTCATTTTCACATAAAGCTTTTTTCTTCCCATTTAAACCTCTTTTACTTATCATGTCAATCAGCTCAGCAGTAAAGAGTGCTTACAACCAGTGGTAACTGAGAGACGTTGGGTCCTGGGTCACTACTTTAGAAGATTAGGCCACTTTAAGCGTTTACTTGTGTTGAAATACAAAAAAATAAATATATTCTGTATACCTAAACATTTGGCACATTTTTCCACCACTTTGGAATCGATAATTGCAATCGAGAAGAATCGGGAAACAGAATCGGAACCATTAAAATGCAAACGATACCCAACCCTAATCGTCACACCCCTTATAAATGACTAAATGGTAAACTCCATCATAGATCTTATTGACCATGATCTTATTGGCATGAGTACTGAGACGGACATATCACTGTCCCAGCACCATTTACGGATCATCACTGCTCAGCCAGCGCGGTGCTCTTTCTTCAAAGACGCCTCTGAATCCAAATCCAGCTTCTGAACCCAGAGCTTCCATCCCTAAACCTTGTTAGAGTGCTCATTAGCAACCTGATCACTGTGTTAGAGACTGAATTTTACATCCTGGCTCTATGCCAGGTGAGTAGGTATCTCAGCTGCAGGCCCCACCCGAGTGGATCCACATCCCTTTCTATGTTCTTCTGCAGTTGTTTTTTAGTTTGTTCACCATTTGCTTCATTGCACACACACACACACACATATATACACACATACACATCTTGGATGTGCACAGCAGCCACGGCAGAACGACTGGAGACTCGCATCCGGGATGCCATAGCAGCACAGAGCAATCATTATCGACGCTTAACACAATTAGCACGAGGGTGGGAGGGGGTGATTGATGTAGGCAGGGGTGACTGGGGCAGGAAGAAAGAAGTAGCCACAAAACCAAGAGGACACGGAGTATAAAGAGCAAGCTGCAATACCGTATCGTAAGACACGAGGATGCTGCATTCATCATCAAACATGTCAGCAGGAGGAAACAAGCATTGTGAGGGCAGGCCAATGAATTAATCATGAAAAGCAAAGCCCTGTTGCATGATCCACACGCATGACACGCCTGTTCAACCAAATCCCGCTGGAATTCAAATCCCAGCTTGCAACATATGGTACGTGCAAGTCCACAGCTAGTCTGAGATTCTGAGAAAACATCACCTTGACCAAACTATACCCTTAGGGGGTCTTTAGTAGTCATGCGACTGGTAAATGATAGAGGAATTTGCCTTGGAAATGCACCAGCTTCAAGCACTCATCAACTGGCAAATGACCTCCATTTACCCAACCACTCAATCCTTAACGAAAATCCTTCGGCTCTTACCTTTACGAGCCGTTCATTTATTCTGTTCCGCTGTACCGCTGCTCGGTTTGGAGTCTTGTTCGTCTTCTTCCCAACCAATTTGATGCTGTGCTGATGCTGCAGTGATTGGAAAACACACCCACTCTGTAAAGAGACCCTCGCTTTCTCCCTGCCCACCTCTGATTGGCTGCTGGCTGGAGGTGACATCACCCTCTCCCTACAGCTCTGCCTCTACCCGCTGCCCTCGTCCCCTCCCCGCCTCCGTCGTGCTCGCTCGCTCCTTCGCTCCTCTCTACTTACGCCTATTCTTTTCATCCTACATCCCTCTATCTTGACTGCCCTGCACACAACACCGGCCAGATCAGACTGATCAAACTGAAATCCAATCTGGCTGCTGCAGGATGATGGCTGTGCAGCTGATAGGATGTAGGCTATGCTAATTAGTGCATTGTTATGCTGCATCTGTAGAGCAGGAGCACACTTCACTGCTTTGGCACCAGGTTGCTGGAAAGTTGCCGTATGAATACTGGAAGGGTGGATGATGAAAGAGAAGGAGGTCTGCTGGGTGAGGGAGGGAAAGGAGCACAAACAGTTACAGTGGCGCGTGTGGTTAGCGCGGTCGCCTCGCAGCTCAGAGATTCCTGGTTCAATCCAGACTGAGTCGTCCTCCCCGTGTACCCGTGGGTTTACTCCGGTTCCACACTTCATAGACATGCATTAGGTTGATTGGTCACTCTAAACTGGCCCTTGACTAGTGTGTTGATAAAACTAATATACTAATAAAGTTCCACGTAAGTAACAAGCTTCTATGGTAAGTGGTCTCGAAGAAAAGAAAACGTAATAATCTATGTAATGATACAGTTGTGTCTGAACCGAAATAAAAATTCTTGGCTGAAATGTTTCTTTGTCTGTTTTTTAATCTGGGCTTTGTGTTTTTTTGAATGGCACTATTTTAAAACACAGATGTGCGTCGTTGAATACGCTTTTAGTGCGGTTGCCAAACACCTCCAGAGATCCCTGGGTCAATCCCGACCACAGACTCCAATTGTATAGAGTTTGTATGTCCTCCCTGTGTCCACTGGGTTTACTCTAGGCAATCCAATTTCCTCCCACACTCCAAAGACAGTTCAGTTTAACTCGTCCTTGTAAATTTCCACCTCTGCGAGTGTCTTACTAGTATCGATAAAAGCTTCGTCGTGTCACGAATAGTCACTGATACTGATGAGACGTTAAGTAAATAGGTTTGCAAGACCAACACAATGCATTGTTACTCACAATAATAACCACCTGGCAATAAAAAGCCATATATAGAGTGCTGGTGCAGCAGTCAGAACCCCTCAGCGTACCTTGGGGTAGATGCCGGGTCTGCAGCATGCAGCTGCCCAGGGGGTGACCCCACATTACAAACATTATGTCATGACACACCAAAGAGCCACATAACCTATCTGATCCAGGTTCAGTTTATATCCGTGCCAGAAAGCCTTTAAGCCATGTCTTCACCGTTTCCCCCAAAGCTTTCTACCAGTGAACAAACAACACACACCAACACCAGATCCAAATGCTGATTAGAAATGGCAGTAGATTGTGACTGGAAAGGTCAGCCTGCACATGTGTATGCATCGGGCTAGGCATTCAGTGAACAGCTCTGGGTTCGACCCCACTGCTGAACTGCATGGGGGATTCACTCTGTCTGGTTCACCTGCTGCTAAAAACATACGTTGATACCTGACCCGTGACTTTCTAAGCAGAAAAAAGGCCAGGCAGTCCTTTTAAGCCAGAGCGTCGCATTCCCAACCTGACCCATGCAAAGCAGAACCGATTTAGATAAGTCATTTGCACAAGATACCAAAGGCTAGTTGGATATCAAAGCACTGATGCTGAGAACAGATGAAGAGGTTTTAAAAAGACATCTTGTTTGGCAAGAGGTGCCCAGATTTTGCATAAAACTGTAGATGTAAATCCTTTGTGAATAAGCATGTGGGGAATGCCATTATGTACAGTACTTTAAAAAAGGAGGGTTTGAGTTTTGTCAGAATGTAGCTGATGTTACTGCAGAAAGACGCTTATCTAAGCTGCGTATCCACAAGCAGCGATAGGAGTTAAGGAGCCGAAGTCCACGTGTGTTTGTTCGTAACTACCTTACCATTCGCATGCACGCTTTCTCATGTTTGGACTAGAGTGCGTTCTAACTTGGTTGATGTGTTTAGAGAAATTTTTTTTGTACGTTGCTGGTTTCTGTGTATGACTTCCCACTACTTGTTTATAACAAGCTGTAAATGGAGTTCCTATGTGTGTGTGCCTGTCCTATTGTAAGTAGTACTCATTTGTTTGTCCCCACATTACACTTTAACCTATAACTATGTAAACGGGCTCACATTCACTAGCTGAGTCTCTGTTTCATCTGGCTGATCTTCAGTGTTGTTCAAACTGTCTATCAATGCATTTCTGACTTCTATCAAACATAAATAAAAGGGAAATCATAACATCCTCTTCAGTGTTACGGCTTTCCTCCACACAGGGTTGTAAGAGCGCATAGCATAGAATTTGCTTTCATAATTCTATGTGTCTATCAAATTCTACTCGGTATTTTCAACATGTATCTGTTCAACATGTGACCATTCAGTCTTGCCATTACTACTAGCAGGCTTGTTTTCACTTGTTTGCAAACCAAGGCAGTATGACCACAGGTGACCAAACTTCATAAGATTACATCCACAGAGCTGTTATATTAAAGGTCAGCCTACCTTTCTAGAACGTGCAGAAAACTGATGCAGCAATTAGACCTGCACACAAGTGCCGACACGCCAATTCTCACATCAACAATGTGCACACAACACAAACGCTGCATTACTAATAGCGCCTCCTTGTGGACAAACACGAAAATCCTCGTCAACGTATGGAGGAGTATGTTCCTAAGCCAGACCCTTACGGCGTTTTACAAGTAATCGAGGGAAGAGGAAAAGCCTGCGTTTGAAATGGTCAGTTTTATGTCATGATCCAGTGAGTAGGTTTAATATGTGGAAGTGCTGAAACACAAGTCTGTTAAACCTGCTCACCAAGCTGTAGCTAATATGGAAGATTCCCAACAACCGAGAGCTTTACAACGTAAAGCTCCATTACGTACCAGAATGGACTTGGATAGGTATTACATCCATATGCTTGTTGAATATCTTATACAACTATGGGTAACACTATGGAGTTTGTCCACATATTTGACAATGCAGTAGCCTGCACTTCTCTGGAAGGCTTTAGATCTTGGAACACTGCTACATGGATTTGGAAGTGGCACAGTAGAAACGATCTGTGTGGATTTGCATGTTCTCTTGGAGGTACTCTTGTTTCCACACGCATTCCAAAGAGGCCATGCGCTGTCTAGATTTGGATCCCACCTAGGTCCCTGTCCATGGTGTACATATACTGTACCTCAAGTGTGTTCATTATCTTGCTGGAAGTAGCCATCAGATACACTGCTCACAAAAGGATGAACATGGTCAGCAACAATACTAAGGTAGGCCGAGGCAATGCTCAACTCAAATGATCCCTCACACCATTTTCCACCATCAGCCTGAACTGTTGATCCAAGGCAAGATGAATACGTGCTTTTGTGTTGTTCAGGTGTGGTCTTCTGCTGCCATAGCCCATCTGCTTCAAGGTTTGACATGTGTGTTCAGAGGTGCTCTTTTGCATACCTCGGTTGTAAGGATGTTATTTGAGGTAACTGACCGTTCTCCTCTGACCTCTGGCATCACCAAGGCATTTTTGCTCAGAGAACTGCCCTCACTGGGTAGTTTCTCTTTTTTGGACCATTCTCTGTCCACCCTAGAGAGCTGTGTTTGAAAATCCCAGCAGATCAGCAGTTTTTGAAATACTCAGACCAGCCCGTCTAACACCAACACTCGTGCCACATTTAAGTTATTTATATCACCTTTCTTTCGCCATTCTGATGCTCGGTTTGAACCTCAGCAGGTCATCTTGACCATGTCTACATGTTTGAAGTGAACTGTCGCTGTTGTTCATTTTAAGATCTGTCATCAGTGATGGAATGAGGCTTGTGCTCAGCCACTCTCGTTATTCTCCAATTACACACCCTAACGCCATGTTAGGCTAACCAAATGACTTCATTTCGACTAATGAACTCGAATTAAGAGTCCCGACCAGAGCCACAAACACCCAGCCAGACTACACACCCACCAGTCACTCCCTTCAGAGAGCTATCACCACTCTCCTAACAAAAGATAGCAGTGAGTTCATGTCACCGCAGCATTTTTCTTCCTGATCTGCCAACCGCTGTACTGCAGTGTATATCTGAGATGACTGCTGCCTCCCTGTAGACTGGGTTTATACTGCTTTGACTCGTTTGACACACACAAAACCGCAGATCCGTTTTGTTCTGTCTGTAGGAGTCTCCAGTATCCAAAGTAGGACAGACCGTGACGTCAGGGTAAGTCTCTCGAGGCCGCTGATTATTGTGCACCAGCGCAGGGCCGCGAAGAAAAATCTGGAGAACTGTGAGAGAGAAAGCAGTGAACAGCAGGGATGATTTAGGCACTGGGAGGCTGAGCTCCAGCCATATGCCAAGCTAATTTATTAGATTTGACGTTGAAAGACCAGTCATGTCTGCAGTCTTTGTGTCTCATTGATTAATCACTGACTAACGTCCGAGTGCAGTGGCTAATAATATCAGGGCACCATTAAACGAATCATGCAATTAACAGATTGCATTTTTTAATCTCCTCCCAAATTTATAAGCAGTAATATATGGAGTCGCTTCCCCTTTGTGCCAGTTTCCAGGCGCTTTACAGGCTGGTTTTTCACTAGATTTAGGAACATGACTGCAGATTGACTTGCTCAGAGATGAATTCAGAGACAATTTATGGGTCAAACAAGACGAATTAGACGCGTTCTGCAAGGGAAGGTGGGGAAAATGTCAAGTTTTTTTTCTGCATGACATTGTACGTTGCGTATATTAGCTTATATTATTATTATATCATCATACATATTTCATTCATTCACTTTCTTATCTGCTTAATCCTGGACAGATTTGTGGAAGAGCCGGTGCCTAGCTGGCAGCATAAGGGTACAAGGCAGGAACAACCCTAGACAGGGTGCCAATCCATCATAGGGCACATACACTCACACACTATAGCATCAATCAATAAATTAACCTAATGGCATGTCTTTGGACTGTGGTAGGAAACCAGAGCACCCGAAGTAAACCCATGTGGACACAAAGGACCCAGGCTGCTCCACATGGGATCAAACCCAGGACCTTCTCGCTGTGAGGCGACAGTGCTACCCGTCGAGCCGCCCCATTAGCATATTTATTATTATATTAGCTGTGTACTAGAGCTGTCAAAATGAACACATTAACAGCAATCCTTTGATTGCATCTCCATTGCATGGCCATCTAAGACACTCGTAGATGGACTGTGTCCAAAATGGTCTCCTAAACACTATAAGAACATAACTAAATAAGAACAAAAAACAAGATCTCAAACACAGGAAAGTAGCTAACAAGGAAGCTGGGTGGAGATCAAAAGGGATAACAGAAATGCTTCAGAGAGGACAAAGAAACTGGCAAGAAAACCAAAATCAATATAATAAGGGTCTGGCGCCAGCCCCAGTGAACACAGGCTTCTACATTTTGGTGTCTCTCTTTAGACTGGTGCTTTTTCCATCTCATCAATCTACACAGTGACAATGCAAAATAGGTTTCTGGCATGTTTTATCAACTTACTAAAAATAAATACAGGTATGTGGCACATAACATTCATTCACATATACGTCTGTGATCCAGTAAGGTTATCATCATTACTATTAGGGCGATAACAGGGTGCCAGTCCATTGCAGGGCACGCACTCACACTGGGACACTTTAGACACCACTGATGCGTGGGAGGAATCCAGAGTACCTAAGCAGACATGGGGAGAACATGCAAACTCTATACAAACAATCAGACTTAAGCCTGGGCCTCTGAAGCTGTGAGGCACCGTCGCCAGCCTCCGCACCCTGACGCATACAAAACCTGGAAAAGTTGAAACACTGAAATCATTGCAAAGGCACTGGATGTCACACAGCTAAATATATCAGACCTCTGTAATATTCCCCAAAAGAACTCACCAATATGCTCATACATGACATCACTGCCATAGTAAAAATGACGAATCTCTCTCAAACACAATTACAGGCAGTGAAGCACATTACTCTAATGAACTCATTGGCTTTAATGCTGAAGGAGGGAAGTAATGCTCCTGATTTATGCTCAGCGCATCATCAGACCACCAGTTTTATGCAAAGCTCTAGGGTTCGACACGGTTCTTCATTAATGACGGACCTTTTACCTCAGCTGCACTTCACTTGTTTACACTTAACCACTCCGTTTCATTTGCATTATTTATAATAAACGAGTCAATATTATTGAGTAGTTCTTACAGAAATTACATGTGGCTGCATTATTTAGATCAGGAAGTACATTTAACCATCAGTGCATTCACACAGCTTGACCTACAAGACTTCAATAAATGACTTGGCGTAATTGGGAGCGTAAGACGCGATGCATTAGTGAGAGGCATTTCTTAAGGGAAAGTTCTCCCCCTGCTGGCGAAACGTGGCCAGTACAGTCATGTTAGCGGAGTAATGAGAGCGATGTACAACCTTCTTAGTCTTAGTGCTACTCTACCAAAAAGGCCATTCCTGATCAAGCTACTTCAGACTGTAGAAGGGTAGACTGTACATTTAAATACTGCATACATGTCCTATATTTTCTGGTCATATTCTAAGAAAGAGACTTAGAAACAATTATGGTTACTATACCATTGCTAAAACAAGGGCATATCTAATCAGTGGTGGCCTAAGACTTTTGCACAGATGCCAGATTGTTTTAGAAACGTCTCTGCTTTTGTACTGTTCATGCTGTGATGTCTTTCCAAGCGGAGTTTGACCTGGTATGCGGTTGGGATGTGATGTTCTTGCACGTTAATAGAAAAGTTTAGTGTGCACAAATTAATTTTAACAAGCCTGAACATCGAAACAGGTCCAAAAATAGATTGCACGCCATCTGGAACTTGTGTCTCAGTGTTAATGTATCACAACATCAGGATCATACAGTCATAACGATCAGCCCCAGTGTAATTCACCTGTAATGTGGAAATAACTGCAGCTGGTGAAAACAACTTTAGCAGACACAGAATCAATTTTATGCATTTATTTATGTAGCAATTTATTCTCTGATTTGCTGCTGCTGGAGCAGTCTGATAACCACACGTCTGAAGGCTGTGGTTCCGATCAGTCCTTCACTTTCTTTAATCTCTGTATTCCTTCCCAAAAATACCACAAAATTTGCCTAAAAAGTCACCTTTTGAAAAGTCCCTGCACGTTCGCAAGTTCATCAAAACTCTAAACTTTTAACCCCGCCCTCCCCATTTCCAAAGCTAGTGAGGTCACACATCAGCAACAGAGGACAATCAGTGTTCCCCCCCAAAGGTTTTATAACCATCCTGTCCACTCAAAACGATCTTCTTATTTTAACAGCCAGAGAAGAACAAAAAGGATTAAACATAAACTCCCAAACCTTTTGTACAGAGAAAAACTAAATGCAGAAAATGTCTTTACATTAGTCCGCTTAAATCCTCCAGACCGGCTCACGGGTCTGTATTTTAATCGGGATGGGAGACACACAAATATAGCAAAAATACAGTTCTGTGTGTCAGTGAGAGGCTTGCTGTGTAGTAGGCAATGTCGACACGTCTCACTCCTCCACCCAACTCTGCCTTTTTTACGAATTAGAAACAAGTCGGTCTTGGCCATGTCTACGACAGTGTGAATATGCATGTGTGTGCCATAAGTTAACATCATGTAAGTCTAAATCAGTGTTCGGGTGGGTGTGCGCACGCACGCAGGATGAGGAAAGTCCTTAGGCCAGACCGAAGCCTTCTGAGCATTCCTGAATGGCCAGCAGCAGCATGTGTCTCAGCTTCTCGTAGCTCTCGTAGGCCGGGAGATCGAGCTGGTTAAAGCTGGGGGGGCAGAGGAGAGAGATCCAATTAACCAACAAAATCACCCCAATGCTTAGCATATAGTCACAGACATGGAACCCCCGAATGCAAACTTAATTGGTTCCGGAAGGCCAGAATTTACAATTACAGCATTTAGCAGACGCCCTTATCCAGAGCGACTTACAACTGATACAGTCTTACAATGCAAGCAATGGTGGGTTAAGGGTCTTGCTCAAGGACCCAACAGTGGCAGCTTGGCATAGGTGGGATTTGAACCCTGGACCTTCTGGTCCATAGTCCAGTACCTTAACCGCTAGGCTACCACAGTCCCAGAATCCAATTTATTTGCACTCTCTTGCCATTCTCTGCAACGTGTTGCTTAATTATCGTTTTTGGACACAAATCCCAGACAAATGATTGCTTTACACAAAAGTTCAAGTTCCTTTGAATGTAAAAAATATAATTAAACCCAAACACGACTTAGCACGACCAAATGATGACTATAGTGAGAGCATTTAGGCTTCTCACTCCTGTATGGCAAACATTTCCACTTCTCCTCACCAAGTGTGTGCAGACGGCAAGCGGTCGGTGGAACGGTCATCGCGGTGAATCTGGAACTTCTGGATACCGTTCATACCCTCCAGTGCAGCGAAGCCCTGCAGAGGCACTTTGGACGTGCCCGTCACAAACTGCAGGAACTTGGCACGGTCAGCTTGGTCGAAGGAGCGCAGAGCACGCCAGAACCACTGGATCTGCAACGGCAGGATCACACACTAACGCTGATGAACCAACACAGAGCAACTGACCTCAGAGTCTGCTAAAGAAGCCTAGACATGCACTGATATTGGATTTCTTGGTCCGATACATTAACCGATGTTTGGCACATTGTGGCTGATATCGATGTTAAAGAAAAAAAAAAAATTTAACCTTTCTGCAATTAAAAAAAAATGTTAGAATCCATATATTAACTTGTTAAAAACTGGATGAGCAACTCAATTTATCAATAAAATAAGCAATAAAACAGTTAAATCAGACATGATTACTGTAAACATAAGGTGCAGTTCACTTAGGGAAAAGTTTCAGCCAATTTTATTTTCTAACCTTCCTTTAAATAGGTAAAAATCTATCCTTGAATTGGTACAGGCAGCAACAAGAACTATTAAGAGTATAAGAAAGCTTAAGATTAAAATAATAGAATTACAACTACATGCATAACTATACAGTCAACATCAGATATTTTGCTTAATGTGTAATAGACAAAAGAAAAAAAAAGAAACAAATATATAATAAATATCAGTTCTAATAATGAATCTGATCATACCTGGATGGAGCTGGACTGGTACTTGTGGTACTCCGTATTGGCCTTGAGATCATCGATGTCGATGGTTGGAAGGCCTGAGATGAGCAGCTCCAGCTCCTGCTCCGTGAAAATGGAGATGAGTCTCTTGGGGATGATTTCATAGAAGCCTTCCAGAAAGGCTGCCAGCTGTTTACGGATTGCACCTGCAGCCACAACAAAGACATAATGAGGTTACAGTGGTCATGAACCAGCTGGATTACATTACACAACAGCCCCATTATGACAGCAGCCTGCACTCAGTGAACCTGTAAGGCTTCAAGCAAAAACCAAAGGGTTTATTTATTTGCATTTCAACCTCAGTTCAAGGAGAGTGAAGGAATGAAGCACTGTTTTTAATTAGTCTCTATTACCACCATTACAAAGCGTTCTCAGGCTCTCTCACACGATGCTGATGCATCTCATATCTAATACAGTCAAATAAGTCCATTTCTGGAAGAATGTGTTTTTTTATGAAATGAGCATTACAAAATCTTACATTGTGTGTCAAGCATGCATAAGAATCTTCAAAAATCAACTGTTCATGCAGTGAGCAGTCATTTCTATTCAAGGCTTTGTATTCATGACCAACTGGAAACTCACCTGTCATTTTCATCTGGCAGACCAGGTGCACATACTCCTTCTTGTTCTCTTCGGTCACCAGGATGTTGGCACCATTGGGCTTCAGGTCCCTCACCTCACACACTCCAAACTCCTGGACCTGCAATAAAACAATGGGTTTCAGTAGAGTTAAAGTACGTCTCCATTATTTCTTACATTATAAGCGTGAAGACCTGAGCAGTACCTCGGTGCTGAATGTCAGCTCATATCCCAGAGTGGATACGTCATTCTCCAGCAGGTAGACCAGACCCTGGAAGAACGGGTAATCCTCACTCTCCATGTCAGTGTACCTGTAGGGTATAAAATGAGAGCTGGCTTAGAATAATACTGCTGTCAATATGGAAATATGCTGTCTCAGAAGAACGGATAAACCCTTTAAATAAAGTAGTACAGTCAAACCCCTTTACGGTTCGTATAAGGAATATTTGGATAACAGGAACATCTAGGCTGCCCAAGCAGGTTGGGTACCTTCTTGAGTCTAGGTTGTCCCAAGGTTTCCTCCTTGTAACAGTTAGGTAGTTTTACCTTGAGACTCTCGCCCTAGGTTTGCTCAGTTAGGGCTGTAGGCCTAGACAGTTGTAAAGCTTCTCTGAGACAATACTCCATTGTAAAAAGATATATCAATAAATTTGACTGTCAAATGCAAACGAAGGAGAACGTTCTCATAACAGAATAGGCAGATGAGACAGCATCCTAATAGTAGAACAGTAATTAGAATGCTTGGAAAGTTCTGGATTACTCATTGCATATATGAAGTTAAGATAAGAATAAAGTCATGAACGAATGTTTCTGTAATACAGCCATTAACTACAGTTCTTATAGCTGGGTTCAACCGTATCAAGTAAGAAGCACAAACTCTACCTAACACTCTTTCCCAGGATGTGTTTGTAGAAGCTGCGCGTGAAGTAGCACTCCAGCAGTCTGTTGTCGTAGACCGCCTTGGCCACCACACGCCCCACAAATTTGAAGTAGCTGAGATGGTTGGGATTGCAGTGAGAGGACGGGTTGATGGTGTAGGTGACTCGGTCTCCGGGCGAGGTGCGGAACAGAGCGTACATAGGGTTGAACATCTCTCTGGAGATGATCATGTACCACTCTCTCAACAGGCCGCCAGCATCCTGGCCCTCCTCCCCTTCAAACACAATGTATCTGAAGAGTACAGACAGAGACAGTGAGAGCAAGTGTTTAAAACCAGTGACTGAAACGGTTTAAGACTGGGTTACATGGCAGAGCGTTCAAGTGTTCTGTAGCTTTTATACAACAAAATAAAGCAAAGAAGCTCTGCATTTCAAACGAAATATTCTTTAATACTGACTCCATGAAAAAGTATGCTCTAATAGTGTTACAAAAAGGCATACAGTTTATATAGCACTTAATAGTTGGAAATAAAGTGCAAATAAGCAAAGATGAAAGAAAAAGGACTAAAACTAATATTTAAGATTTATTAAACAGTAGAATTTAGTTAATTTTTAGGGTTATTCCACTATTTGTACGCGTCATATGTTTATGTGCTTAAAGTGTGGCATTACTGGCGACGTCAGCAGAGTGATACTATTTTGATGTCAAAAAGTCGTGCTGTTATCACAATTACCATCACGGTGAGAGCACTGCTCAACCAATCAGATCGCAAGGTCGGAACTAACTGTTGTATAACACAATTTATACTTTCTTCACCTCTGAATTGCAGCTACTGAAAGCAGTGTGTGTGTACGCTTACAGCCGGTTCTTCATATCCTCCGGGCTCTTGCGGTGCAACTCCCTGTAGGAGTCCTCAAAGACGTGGTCTCTCCTCACATGAACAGCCATATCCTCCTTCCTCAGACCCTCGTCTAAGCGTTCCAGCTCCTGACGGAAATACCTGGAACAAAAACACGCACACGCTCAGTCTAGCATAGGCAGCTGTTCATTCACAAACCCAAAGACCTGAAAGCAGATCGATTTAGTGCAGAGTAATGGTTAGACACCAAGGGAAGTGCCTCAGAAAATAAGTAGATGCTTATTTTCATTAAGATCCCAGAGGTCCCGGAGCTTGTACTAACAACAGGGACGTGGACGATGTTAGTAAAGGCCAGTAATAAGGTGGCGCTATAATAGATTCATTCCATGTGCAATTCACAGCTGCACAAGGAAGACAATTTGATGGATTATAAAGAATTTTGCTTCTCTTCAGAGTCATACTAGTATCTAGTAGGGGCTAAAAAGTCCCTATACATACTGTTCTAAGAACTACAGTCGTTCCCTGTCCCTGCAGTGTGAACACATGAAAGAGAGAACCTTCTCCAAGAGGTCCAAGAATTAAGAGTTCCTCCAATACAAAAAATCCTATAGGCCACCAAAATCGAGTGAACAGTTCAGTGTAGCTTCCAAATACTTGAAGTTTGGATTTTTCAGCCAATTACTGAGTTTTTCAGTACAATTACTGAGTCATTATGTCAGTCTAAATATTTAAGCCGCCTTATGCCTCGTCAGAATGGCATCTGTTATGTACTGCACTATTAAGGGTGTAAATGCCAATACTCCAAGCCACATGGAGTGCACTACATGGAGTAGAGTCATTATAGGTTGATCTCTATTCAACTTCATTGTCTAGTTACGTGGCTGTCAGGGGTGCACCTAGAGGTCCCAGAGAGGTCCGTTCAGCATGACAAAACCGTTTTGGTATTGAATTAATACAGTTATCTACATTTTCAATCAATACCCAGCCTTACAGGAAATTATGTAAGAATATGGCATGTAAAAACAGAACATAAAAGAGCAAGGAGACACTTTCGGTACAACGTACTTGCGCTTGACATCAAAGTCAAGGATGCGAATGTAGTCCACCAGCACAGCAAAGGGGCCATCAGCCAAATGAGTGGTGGACTGGCGCAGGATCTGGTTAAGCACCGTTCTGTGGGTCTCTGTTTAAAAAAAAAAAAATAAAATAAATTGTGTGCTGCTGTGTTCTAACAAAGTATGGACAGACAATTTGAAAATACAAAACATACTTCCATAAACAAGCAGTACTGGGACAAATGATTATCACCTGATAAATTAGTATTGATGCAAATTTAGTTAGGTTGGTTGGTTGAGTTTTAACGCCACTTCAGCATATCGGCCATTTCGTGGCAGGAAAGGTGATGTTATTGTCGCATCCTTAAATATGGGCTCAGTTTTGAGAGTTAGGAATTTCCTTTTCCACCCTGTTCCTCTTCTGAAAAAGTGGTTTCTTGGCTTCTAAAGAATGGTCCATTCCAAAAAGAATGACAATTCAAGCTTCAGAGTGTAGAAGGGTCAACTTGGCATTTTGATCTCATTTTGAGCTCAGATGCTGCTCAAGGGTAAGGGGAGGTCACACTAAATACTTGAGACTGCATCCTATAGAATCTATTCTTTAAAATACTGTATATAAATGAACTGTTTTCTGGTTATATTTTAATAGAGACTGTGAAATAATTACAATGGTATATCTAATCTAACAGTTGCCTAAGACTTTTAAGAAGTCTTAGTGTTTTTAATCCTTACTCTATCCTTTACTCTATAGGACTGTGGTAGCCTAGAGGTTAAGGTACTGGACTCTAGACCAGAAGGTCTAGGGTTCAAATCCCACCTCTTCCAAGCTGCCACTGTTGGGTCCTTGAGCAAGACCCTTAACCCACAATTGCTTGGATTGTAAGACTGTACCAACTGTAAGTCGCTCTGGATAAGGGCGTCTGCTAAATGCTGTTAATGTAAATGTATATACTATAGTTTTTATTCTCTATTTTTTGCTTTATTTCATCTGAGCCTATGTATTATTCCATTCTAATTGTACGTAGTGTATTTTCTTTAGATACATTCTTTATTTCTTATATTTAACATCCAGGCTACCCAAGGAGGTTGGGTCCCTATGAGTCATGGTCCTCTCAAGGTTTCTTCCCTGTAACGTTAGGGGAGTTTTTCCTTGCCACTGTCGCCTCGGGCTTGCTCAACTAGGGCTTTGAGCCAATATATTTGTAAAGCTGGACAATGCTGTGTTGTAAAAAGCACTATATAAATACACGACTTTTTTCAAGACTTTTTTTTGCACACTGCATACTGAACTAGTCAATACTACAGGCAAAAATATTAAATTAAAAATACTCTTCAGCTGTAGTGCTGAACCTCATTTATACCCCAAACAGGATCCTCAGAATAGGGGCCGTCCGAGTCGTGCAGGCATTAAACTCACCAGCAAAGCGCAGAAACTTCTGGGTGTCTGGGGGCAGGTTGGAGGAAATGTGCATGGACGACGGCTCTCTGGAGAAGAAAGGGTCCAGAGAGGAAGGCGTGGCAGGGGTGAGGGGGGCCGGCGAGAGCGGAGGCGGTTCGTCCTTGATGTGAGACAGCTGACTCTCTCTGGTGTCTCGTACCGGGGGCTTACTCTCGCGCTCGGTGGCATGCACCAAAAAGAAGGCCTCGACTGCAGGCTGCAGGACTTTAGGGAAAACATACCAAACTGTGACTATCATTCCGCATACATCGGGGTACAGGTACGAGACGTACAGTGATCAGGCATTACCCAGGACAGCGTGCTGGTCATGTGACTCCTCCAGTTCTTTCAAACACTCGCCCAACATGTCCCACAGCTCATCCAATAGGAGCTGCTCGCTCAGCAGCGGAAGATCGAGCAGTCGCTCCTCCTGTTCCTGCTGACTGCTGGCCTCCTCTCCTGCATGAACACACACGTCCAAACAAGTTTTCATGAAGCTACTACTAATCCTCTACTACTACCCTCCCCCAGGTTCTCTGGTTACATATCCAGAGCTTTAATGAAATTACAATACATTAACCAGAGCAAGAAGAGAAGGCAGCCGAGTGCTGCTGTGCAGTGAGAGCTCACCACCAGGAGCCGGGTCCTGCTCCAGAGGAGAGGGCTGGTCTACGTCCATGGGAGAGTCGTCTCTCTGGGCGGCTGGAGGCTCTGACACGGAATGCGTCTCTGACTGTACCAGGAAAGAACAAGGAGATGTGATTAAAGTTCAACTCAAAGCCACAAAGTCTGTGTTACAAGGTAACGACAGCACATGCTCAGTATGAGCAACATGCATCACGCAGACAGAAGGGATGTGAGCCATAACACACCGCCAAAACCAACCGAAGCTGAAAGCACGTTCAAAATTCATACCACCGAGCCATGACATGTACACGAACATCAAGTCAGTTACAAATGCAGTACAATGCAGTGACTGTTTCATCAATGATCGTGTGCGAGTACAATGCAGTGAAGGTCTGGTAAACCATGGAGTTGTGAACCCACTGTTTTAGTAATGGTGGAAAAAGAAGAAAGTAAATGTTCCTTTAAGAGCAATATTCCTTTAAATACTTTTAAAAAAAGGACATTCATATTCAAATGGATATCATTGTTAGTATGGAACAAAGCCGCTGCACAAATCTGGCCAGCAGATGTCACCAAGGTGTGAGATTTAGAGCGTTCGAAATGGTTCAAAACAGTAAAGGCTTTCTAAAGTACAAGCGCTTAACCCATGGCATCGATACCCACTGAGATTCTGCTGAAGTTAATCTATGTTCGTGATAGTGTTGTTCACACGATTGTAAATGACAAACATCAACAAGCATCAGTCAACAGAGGAGGTCAAAAATCCAAATCAATTCTGATCGGAACATTGAGAGTTGCATGTCTCTCTATCCCACCTATGCCAGGTTGGCACTGTCAGATCCTTGTGCAGGCCCTCGACACATGACTGCTTGGACTGTAAAACTGTAGTGGCTGGATATTTTTGGGGATAAGAGCCTCTACTAAAAGTAAACATAGAACCAATGAGTCCAGCAGTTAAGGCCCTTAAGTAATGATTGTTTGGACTCTAAGGCTGTATTCGCATCACGCCCGGTTGCCTTGTACCGTGCCAGAGCACGCCTCCTCCCCTGATCTGTGCTCACACTGCGCTTAAACACCTCATGAGTGGTCCGTGTTTGTGTTCTTGCATGTGCTGCGTGCGGGTAGTGTGAGTAGCTGTACGCCTGCTGTCAGTGTAGCCCATGCTAACCGTGGCAGAGCTGGCAGAGCCGGCGGCAGGGCTGTTGGTTGCAGCGGTGCTGGAGGCATGGCCAGCTGCCACGGACGCCCCGGTAGCCGCGGCAGCAGGAGCAGCGGAGGCGGCGGCCGAAGACGGAGGAGGAGCTTGCTGGAGGCGGCGTGCTCGCTGCCCCTCCCTCACCATCTGAATGATGGCGTCTGCTTCGGCCTCCAGCTGACGGACGGCGGCCTGGATGCTACTGGCGGAGCCGAGATTGGTGGAACCTGCACAGAGTCGGAAAATGAGTCGGACCGCCCGAGACGGAGGGAAATAAGGAAGTGTCTGGCGGGTCTCACTCAATCTTCCCGTCTGCTTGGCCTTCTTGTTGGCGCGTCGCGTGTCCTCCCTGAGCTGGATGATGACCTGCAGCACGCGCAGGAAGAACTTCTGCGTGGAGGTCTTGGACGTCAGCGAGCTCATGCAGGGCAGCTGGAGCTCCCGCCCACCCAGCGTGCGCTTCTGAGCAGCCACGATCACCACGCTCTCCGAGCCGTCGAACCTGCGCACACGTCGGTCGTTACACGGCGCACGAAATAAAAAAAAGTCAGTTCCCGGCATCGGCTCCGCTCACCTGCTGGTCATCTTGCCCTTGAGACGGGCAGAGAGTGAGGGGTCTTCATGAGACGCTTCTGGAGACTGGGCGTCGGCTCGCGCCCTCTTCTGCTGCTCCAAGTTATACTCCCGCAACTCCGCGAGTAAAGTGCCTAAACCAAAGGACAGCGCGTAAAGAGAGCGCAAAAGTGACTCGGAATTACTTCTAAGAGAACTACAATACAAACCGATTTGTTTGCAGAGCGTGTTGCCGAGGTGGCAGGCTCCGCTGAGCAGCAGTCTGAGCACGGTATCTCGCGTCTGGCTGTCTCCTCTGGACAGCTGTAGGAGGATGTTGGCTGCGTCCTCAAGGCCTTCCTCTGAACACGAGTGCGACGTCAGCACCTGGTGCAAAAGCACACGACACTGTCTCAATCACACCGCGGTCACTGGGTCAGGGGAATCTTAGGAGCCACGCGTAACGTGCTAATGCGGATGATAAACTTACGAACCTCTACTGAGAGCTGCAGCTGTTTCTCCGTAAGGCCGGTGGAGGCCAGCTTGGTGTCATGTCTGGGCTGCTGCTGCTTGCTTTCTGTTTAACTGATTCAAGACATATTTAAACACCCGGGTTAATAGGGCACATTTCAAAGACGCGCAAGGCTGGCTAAACATGATTTGGGAAATTAAAGCGCGCTGTTTAGCCTGTTCACACCTTGCATTTACCAGTTGTAGTTCTACAATTAGGTATACCTGTTCAACTGCTCGTTAAGGCAAATATCTAAATCAGACCATCATGTGGAAGCAACTCAACATATATAATCATGTAGACATGGACAAGAGGAGATTCGCGTCTGATAAATCTGCAGCGACTGATGCCATCATGTCAATATGGGCCAAAGTCTGAGGAACGTTTCCAGCACCTTGGTGAATTGATGCCATGAAGAATTAAGGCAGAAGTCGAAAGACGGCCCAACCCGGTACTAAGTGCACGTTTGGATATAATCACTGACAAACCGTTACTAATGACTGCCAATACCTGGAAAGGTGCCCAAACTTTAGCATGTCACATTTCTCATTTCCCAACATGCCCTAAATGGATTAACTTGTCCTTACCAACAGTGGCGCCGGTAGCCGCAGCAGTCGTGCTGGTGGCTGCTGCAGCAGTGGACGCAGGTTGAGACTGTACGGGTGCCGCTGACGTCGCGGTGCTCTGACTGCTTCCTGTGCCCACTGCTCCGTTGGCGGCCTGTGCCGCAGGGGTAACGGACACGGCAGAAGGTGCCTGAGGCACCGGGTGGCCGGCTGGCACCTCCGTGGCCTTGTTGTCTGGCAGAGCGATAGAGATGAGCGAGAGCAGCCGGAGGAGCTTCTCGGTGAGCAGAGAGCTGCGACGGATCACGGGATGGGACAGCATGTTCACAGCTGGCCCAGAGGCGATGCCTCGAGGCTCAGCTGAGCTCCTTCGGCCTCGCCGGATGCCCCCAGAGGCACGGTCTTCATGGAAGCCTTGCCTTTGCGGCTCACGTTCATGTTGTCCAGCTTGACCAGAAGGTCCCAGAAGTCGGTGGAGATGCCCAGAGATTGCGGGAAGCCTGAACACGAGCTGAGGGAGTTGTGGGTAGAGGAGGGGGTGTTGGGAGTCCCAGAGACATTCGTCTGGCTGGTACCACCTGTCCGGCAGCCTCCTACGGCTGCGATGGCAGCGGTGCCACACAGGCGAGAGTCCAGCTCAGACGACGAAATGGATGACTGAGTGTCTTTACAACGCTGCTGAGTGAAGTGGCTGGGGAATACCTGCAGGAGAAAAGTGGTAAACATTTACATTCTCTACAGACAGACAGTGGCAGAAGAATGGGTTGTATTTATAACCCACTGACTCCTATGTTTGACATTTATAGGTTTCAGCTTTCAAGTCAGTTCAAATTTCAAATACCTTGGCCAACTGAATGAGGGTGTCCAGTACATGCCGACAGACGACAGGAGCAGCCTGCGGGTGAATGTGCACCGTAGACCCTCCTCCCGAGCAGCTGACTGTCCCTCCGGTTCCCGAAACTCCTCCGCCCAGACCCGCCGAGCTCATGGCTCCTCCTGCGGAGTGTCTGTCCGCATGCTTTCGGCCCGAGGCTCGCTGGATCTGGAAGATGTTGGTCCTGCAGCCCAGCGCCGCATCCATAGACACAGAGAGCCACGAGAGCTGGCTGGAACTCCGCGACTCCACTCTGTTCAGCAGCTCCAGAGAAGAGGATGAGGACGACGAAGAGGACGACGACGTCGAGGAGGACGACGACTGCGAGTTAGAGGAGGAGCTCTTGCTGGCACCGCACGAACCCTGACCCTGCGAACGTTTGCCCCGGGCCTCGTCGAGCCGGGTCGTCTCCAGACAGAGCTCGCTCTCGCTGCTGCGCTGGAGGATGGAGAGCAAGCTGCGGATCACCCAGCCCCGCGTCTGAGAGTGGTAGCACAGGTTCCGGAGCACGCGGTGCAGCCTACTCGTGTTCAGCTTGGGCTCGTCCACAAACAGCAGCACCAGGAGGCAGGACAGCGCCTCGTGGTCCAACAGGAGGCGCCCTCGGAGGCGCAGCAGGGAGTCCACGTTGGAGCTGGACGGCCTAGGAGCAAACAGGCTATTAATGAGGGCAAAAAAGCATGACGCTAGGAAAGAAAGCATGTAAACGAGCCGCTACAAGCTAGGGAGAAAGTTCACAGTGCAAAAATCTGAAAAAACGTCAGAATGTGCATTTAGATATCACATCCATTCTCTTTAGAACATGTAATGCAATTGCACAGGTGACTGCTACAGACTGACCGACTGTGGTTGGCGCTGCCGCCCATCTGGAAGGTGCTCCCCCTCTGCACTGCCAGGCGGGTGTACTGGACGCCGCGGTTACCTCCCAGGCGGCTAGTGAAGGCGGGCGAGCGCAGGATGGCCGAGAGCGCCGAAGAGGAACTGTGGCCGAACAGGCGTTCGTGCATCAGCTGCCTCTGCCGGGCCTCTTGCTCCCTGCGCAGAGCGGCTGCTTCGGCGGCGATGTCCGGGGGCATGACGGCCAGCACGCTGTCCTCCATGTCCTCCAGAACAGAGCGCCTGAGCTCCGACGGGAGCGTCTGGATGAAGGTGACAGGGTCCAGGGGCTGATCTCCCTGAGGGGGCTGCTGGGACAGATCGCGCCGCTGCTGCTCCGCTCGCTGCTGAGCCAACACCTGAAAAGGAGGAGCAAAGCCTCGCTTTATCCTACCCATGAAGGATGTATCGTGCAGAAGAGTCGAAGGAATTTGCTAACCTCCTCCTGAATGGCTGGTGGTAGCGCAGCCAGGAACTCGGGGCTGACCTCGGTGACTCCAGGTCCTGCTCCAAGCACAGGGGCTGCCGAAGGGGTCATGGAGGTGACCGGGGGCCGAGAGGGGGGTCTGATGCCGAGTTGGTTCTGCAACACTTCCCGACGGATATCTTCAGGCAGGGCGGCCAGGAACGAGGGATCCACTCCCTCAGGCAGACTGATCCCTATGGGCACAGAGACGGGATCAAGAAACTGCACAAGTAACACGAGTCAAAAGATGAGCACACAAAGCACAAGTCCCGAAAATCATACCTGCCAGTGGATCCTCCTCCACATTGCTGGTGGATGGCAGCGGCTCCTCTTGGATGGCCTGGGACTGGCTATCAGCACTGTCGCTCCGGGGCATGGTCTCACCAGGAGAGGACACGGAAGTTGAGCTAAGGAAGTGCGACAAGGGAAGATTAAAGAGAATGGCACACGGTTACAATGAGTTTTCCAAAAGTAAAACCTACCCGCTAAGCACATGAGAACCTACAGTAACTATTTACTGAACTAAATAATGCCGCTTCATCCTCATTCTATCTAAAATTTATTATACAGTGCTTGAAAAGCACTGAATATCATCTCTCATACTTCTTTTTATTATGTGCCGTTCTGCAATTAACACAAACGGCCAAAAGTATCCGGACACGCCCCCACACGCAGCAAAAAGCATTGGGACAAGACGCCCACACGGCCAAAAGTATTGGAACACGCGGCAAAAAGCATTGGATCGCGCCCCCGCACGGGGCCAAAAGTATTGGATCGCGCCCCCGCACGGGGCCAAAACTACTGGCCCATATGCCATATTCTTTCCTTTTGCCACATTTCAAGCACTGCTGTGGTTCCTTCAGGAAATACAGACCTAGTTTTATTTATTATTATACTACTGTCTCACAGTTACATGCTCTCTTTTATTATACTCCTCATAATATTTTCATTTATTATAGCCTGTCTACTTTTGCACAGCCTACTTTTGTGTGACATGTCCATGCAGAGCATTTAAAAGGTTCTGCTCTAACACTCACCCTGTATCTGCGTCCGTCTGCCGATCAGTGAGTCCGCTGTCGCCACTTCCTGACAGTTCTTGAGATATGTGATTGGGCTGTGCTGAGCTGGGGGCCGGCTCTTCCTGCGTGGCAGATGCAGGGCTGCTCGTGTCCATGGGAGATCCCTCCAGCTGCGATATGCCAACTGGCACAGGCTCAGAACTCTCTGCTATATCGGGGCTGATGGAAGCTGCGAGAGAAGACCGGGCAGTGTTTAGATACAGAGTACGAATTGTTCACGTTCAAAGGCATCTATATTTTACAGGGAACTTGAAGGCTGTTTTGAACAGGAAGATTCCCTGTTCAAATCCCACTGCCCATGTGGAATTTGCATGTTCTCCCCATACTCGAGTGGATTTCACGAAGTAAGCTTGGTTCCCACCTCAAGCTTTAACTGAACTTTTGCTTTTTAGCCTTTTCCACACGGGGTTCCCTTTTCAAAATGAAACACATTTTTCAAAGAGAATCTACCTTCCCTGCTCGCATCCAGAGCTGCTCCTCCTCTTTCACCAACAGCAGGAGCTGGAGACATTTCCATCTGCGAGGCTTCGGCGTCACAATTCGGCCTATCAGGGGCAGCCAGCTGAGGTACGGCGCCCGTCAGAGCCCCGAGCGAATCGGCACGCGAGTCAGCCAGCAGCAGCTCTGCGATTGGCTGATGCACTTGCTGACTAATCGCAGTCTCCAATGAGACGAGGGCCTGCTCATGTGGGGCGGTGGGGGTGACTTCTCCTGAAGGGGGCGCCGTGAGGAAGCCCTCAGAGGAGCGGGGTGGATCGAGGCAGGAAGACGCCACACTTTGGGCCCGCTCTCCCTCTGCCAGACGAAAAGTACAATTAGATACAAAGCAGATGTTTCACCTGCTAACGCTTAATCAGACAGTAAGTGTGCTCGGAGAACGAGGCTGGCAGGCTGCAATGTGGAAGGCAGTAAGTTGTATAGTTATCTCCTTCGAGGGCCACGCTATCCTGATCCCCAACAACACAACTTACTACCTCACCACAGCACAGCCGCAAACGCTACCAATCAAATTCTTATGTTCAGATAAATTAGCTTCATTCTTAGATTTGTCATCTACGCCACCCAAGGAGGTTGGGTCCCTTTTTGAGTCTTGGTCCTCCCAAGGTTTCTTCCTCATAAAGCTTCGGGGGTTTTTCCTTGCCAAGTCACCCTAGGATTGCTCAATTTGGGATTGGCCGTAGATATTTGAAGATAATCTAAAATTGTAAAGCTCTATTGTAAAAAGCGCTATATAAATAAATCTGACTTGACTTGGATTGTTCTTGCCATGCGCCCTGTGCTGCCAGCTAGGCCCTGATCAAGAATTAAGTGGATAAGAAAATCCATGAACACCCAGATGAACTATTTATGGTTGTTTACTGAATATTTCAACCGATTAAAATCATATTGTGTAGCATTTAAGAATTTAACGCATTAACAAAAAATGAAATAATCAAGATCACATTGGTTCCTGGTTCTGAATGTCGGTTACTTGCCCAGCCCTACCCTGGAGGACACAGGATGCAAACGTAAGCTGCCTCAGTCCGTTGCAGGGCGGCAGGACGATCCCCCACTTATAAGTCTATGCTCTATTTTAATGGGGAAACAGAGCCTGTTTTGAATGAATATTCATTGGCATGGGAAGTAACAGCACTGCCCAAGACACAGTGAAGAACTATGAATTAAACTGTTCAACCAGCCTGGGATCTAGATATAATAACAGTATGTACAAATCTAAATTAGAACCATGTTCAGTTCTCTGATGATCCCACAGCCCAGAAACAAATTTGGAAATGAAAGTGCATCAACTTCCAAAAAGCACAGGAACACACTCAGATTACCATAATCGAGCAAGACAGCTGAATATTACAAGCCACTCCAGGATCTGCAGCACACATTATTAACTTGGGTAAGATTCTATGCAATGCTTTTCTCACCGGCCACTTTATTAGGCACACCTTGCTGGTGCCGGGTTGGACCCCGAATACGGATAACAGGAGCCTACTTCCATTATTTCGCACGGAAAATCTGCCTGGCTTCTGTATATTCAAACTAACATTTTCAATCGGAACATAGTGATGCGGTTGACTTATCCTTTGGTCCTCCTGCAACATGAACAACGAAGGACCTGCAGTCCGTTGCTGAGCAGCTACCGTGGGAAAGACAGTAGACTGTATAGTTATCTCCCAGATCTGGTGTGATCCTAAAACTATACAAACTACTACCTCATCCCACAGCACGCAGCATCATCTGGAGGGTTCCTGTGGTAGGCTAGAGCGCCATCAGCTAACAAGCCAAATTAAAAAAAGCTCCAACAGTGTCAGGGGTAACGTGACAAAAGGTAATGGGGAAACAAATGAGAGCAATTCCTGTACCTGCTGCGTTCTCTCCAGCTCCGTTGACAGTTCCTATCGCTGTACCCTGTGGGAGACAGAAGGAGCAGATTGAAATTTAGGCAACTGTTTAATATACAAGGCTGTAACGATACATTGCGACTGGACACGCCTCAAATCAAAAATGTTACAGTGTGCATCTTGGATGATGTGTTCTGTTTATTATGTCATCTAATGCAATTGCATTTTTTGACCACCAGAGGGTCAAATGCTCCCATACTAACATCTGTTCTGTTATTTTGATTTTCAATTTAATATAAGACAGCACTATTATTCAAACTGTATCGTTACACTCCTAGTAAAACAGAAGACCAAAATGGATTTCTGGGCTTGGCCATTCTCCCACACGCTCTCTGTGATTAAACATCGATTCGCTTTATCAGCACATCATCCTCCCCCCGTTCCGGACCTGCAGAGTCTGCTCTCTGCTCTCCTCTCCAGTCGAGGTGCTCCTCTCATTCTGCTTGGCCTCTTCCTCCTCAGCCAGCTGCCTCCTCCTCTTCTCCCTGCGCTCCTCCAGCTCCTCGTCACGCAGGCTCTCCAGGTGCTGCAAGATGGGCACCTTCACCACTGGCACAAAGGGAGAACCAGGTTACTTTAAGCTGTGAAAACGAGCAGCTTAAGACGTCTGATCAGAGGCCTTACCTGCAACGCAGTCATGCATGCTTTCTGCATCCAGCACTTTACACTCATCCGTCCATCTAGTTAAGGCCGTAGGAATACTTGAAAGAGTGCCTAAAGAAAAAAAGAGTGAAAGTGAGGCCGCAGGAAGAAAGCAATGTTTTCACTCGCGTCAGTCATGCTTATGCTCAGACTCACCAGCCTGCCCGCCGGCGCTGCTCTGCTCGTGGAAGAAGTCATCCAGGAGCTCATCGTCAGAGCGAGCGATGATGTGCACATCCTCATTGCCCACCAGCAGACGAGCACGGCCACGGGACTGCAGGGGCAGAGAGCTCGACAGCTGCAGGATGTCCGCAGCAGCGCTGGGACCGAGCAACCTGCAACACAGCCGGAGATCCGTTCATAAACAGGAATCCCAATAAAATGATGAAGACACAAAAACTTAAGCTTAAGAAATGGCCATTTCTACATTTTAGACTCAGGTAAGGGAACTCTGGTTCCACAGGATTCTCATACCAGCCCAGAAGAGTAGGAAGAAGTGGGGCCAATAGGGTGATCATCCTGTGACACTGTAACAGTTACCCAACACAGATGTCTGGCACTGTGAAGCAACCCTGCTGCTCAAAGCTTTAACATCTAACTGCGATGTCACTCGGTTGTTCAAGTCGGGTATTGAAGGGTCTGAATTGTATTTTCTGGATGGCAGATTATACCAGGGCTCGAAGTGCTCCAGCAGGCAGCGAAATACAACAATTTCCACTACAGATAGTGGTTGGTTATAAAATATAATGAAGTTGATCAACGTCTTTTGAATCCCTTTATCCTTTGAGTTGTCTTACACAAGTTTGGTGTGTTTCCATAAGGATCGGTAAGGGTCTGCTGCCTGGTGGCGTCTTCTCAGTTGCAAGCCGGCATTAACTCCTGGTGCAGGCGCTTGATTGAACTGGTTTTATTGCCCAATGCAACCTACTTTCACAACTCAACATGCCGCCTTTATACACATTCCAAGCCTTGCTTTTTAGCGCTTTGTCTCAAAGCAGCTTTACAATTGAATATTATCTTCCATTATCCAAGCCCATACCTAAATCAAGCAACCCTAGGGTGACTGCGGCAAGGAAAAACTTCCTTATAAGGAAGAAACCTCGAGAGAAGCAAGAATCAAACAGGGACCCATCCTCCATGGGCGGCTTAGATGATACATATAAGAATTAAATGACCCAATTAAATATCATAGGAGAACATTAAAAAAAAAACAAAAAAACAATTGAAATATAATGTAATGAGAATATGTAATACAATGCCTGGCCAAAAAAAGGGTTACATTTTGTTGGACCGCCTTTAGTATCGTTCTCACAAGCTTCTGCAATGTCACAACATTTATTTCTGTCCAGCATCGGCTCATGTATTTTTAGGCTAAGAAATGTTACACAATGCGTCACGTTTAGCCGAACTCTAGGATAACTGCATCCTGCTCGCCTCACCTTTGCAGTATGAGTGGAGGGTTGGGCTGACGGTTGCCTGGATAGTGGACATGAATGGTGTGGCCGGTATTAGCAGTGAGCTGGCGAAGGGTGCGCTGGCTGCGACCCATGCCCTGAGCCAAGCGGCTGCTCGTGCCGGTTCCTCCCAGAGTGAGAGAGCCGTGGTCGGCATGGCGCACCATCAGGGGGTGGGAACTAGGAATGTTTCCTGGGGAAGGAGGGATGTCAGCTAAAGAAAACAAAACATGACAGAGAGAAGTCACATTAGAAGGACAACCACTTCAGAGTCTTAACTTCACAAGTTAGCAAGAAACATGGAGAAACATGGAGAGTCTAAGCAATAATAAAGCAGCGTTTTGATCCCAGTGTTGAACTCCTACCTGAATTGGAGAACATATTATCAAACTCGATGATGAGGTCATCATCTCGATCGAATCTCTCAAATCGTATATGAGGGGCTGCATTGATATCAGGGAAATCTTCATCCAATTCCATCTCCGAGCCTTCATCATCATCGTCCTCATCTCCCTCTTCATCATCCTGGTTATTACAGAAAGCGGAGATGTAAGGCAGACGAATAAACCTACATCAGAACTAAGCAAGGAAAAATCGTTACGGCATCAGCTCATACCGGATCCTCTTCCTCCTCCTCTTCTTCCTCCTCTTCCTCATCCTGGCTGTCTTCATCCTCGTTACTGCCGCTGGAGTCTTCTTCCTGAGTGTGCTCCTCATCCTCGGGCTCCATGATGTTCATAGAGTCTGAAAGAGAGAGCTTCACTTTATACAGCTGCAATCCTCTTATGGGCTCTGTGCTCTTTACGTAACTAACTACAGATTCTGTTTTCTCTCCAAACTGCTTTTCGGCACCAGTTACAGCCCTCACACGTTCTCATACGTGAAGACGCCACACCCACCAAATCAGTCACCTGCTATATGGCATTAGAACCTGCAGTGACCAAGCGGGGACTTGCCTATATTGGTTATTCAAAGTATTTTATTTATTATTTAACCTACATGTACTGATATTAGGGGTTGGTATTGTAAAGGCGCTGGTTATTTTGACGAATAACCAACCACGCCCCCCAAACAAAAAGCTGTCCTACCTTCTCTGTTGGCCTGCAAAGTAGAGGCCTGACTCATGTTGGAAGGAGCTTCATCCATTAGCACATCCTCTTGAGATTCTTCATCTCCAGAGCGGCCGACTGACAGCAAAAAAGAAGCCAATTAGCAACTCCAGTAAGCGTAAATCTAGACATGTAATACCCTCATACAAGCCCTCTAACTGAACAATAGTATCTCGGGCTCTTACCAATAATGGTGCTGTTTACCGTTCCGGGATCCCTGTCTAAAAGCTCATCTATCAAATCCACCAACTCGTTCTCCACCTACAGAGATGAATCATGAACCACACGGTCACACCGAACCTCGTTTTGCCATAGAAAGACTGCACTGATCAGCAGCTGCTCAGATCCATGGCTGTACACTGAGAACTTCTATACCTGCATAGCCTGGGTGCTGAGCACCTCTGGCTGGCCTGCAATGACCACGGTGTCTCCTTCTGCCTCTCCATCCATCAGATCGGCATCCGTGGCCTGACCCTGGTGACGATTCTCCACCGGCTCTGCTTCACCCGCCTCTCCTGTAAGGAGTCAGACCCATTACGCACCCATCTTCTGAAGGCTGTACATAAATTTAATTGTTCTTGTCCATCCTCAAATGATCCTGATACCTTGGCCTTGTGTGTTGCTGTTGCTGTCCCTGGTTGTTCCCACAGTGTCATGTTCAGTCTTGTTCTTGCTCGAGCCTCCTTTCCCGCCGAACAGGCTGCTGGGCTGGTTGACGATGCGCGAAAGCGTCTCCAGAGGTTTGAGGGCGGCGTTTACAGTGTTGGCCATGTTGGGACTGCAAGCAACATCCAGAAACGCAAACGCACGGTCAGCTACCTACAATCTGCACCGCGTGTGCGAGTGAGACAGAACGATGACGTACCTGGACAGGTCGAGACTGTGTGGCACGCGGGCCAGATCATTAACCAGGCCTTTCTTGAGAAAGAGCCGGATGATGTTGTTCATGCCGTTGTGCTGCGTCTTGGCTGTAGCGGTGCTGTAGAAGCTAGAGGTGGAGGGGCACGACTCCATGATGGTGCTGATGATGCACATCACCGCCTGCAGCCTGGAGAGAAGAAAATGGCTTAAGTTACCGAAAGTGAAGAATGCTGATTGAAAGCACTGACAGGGAAACAAAAAGAAACCACTTCCAACAGATCCACATCCACTATTTTTTATTGTGTTGTGCTATTTGAGTCGTCCAGGACTCACCGGGCATGCTTCTCTGTGCCCTCTGCCATCGCGAGCGCACGACTCAGAGCGGCCTTTACTTCGTTGACTAAGGTCACCTGAGCCTCTGTGCCAGTGCCAGCTGCTGCCAGACTGGCCAGGAAGAGGCGTGCCAGGGCTGGAGTGTCCTTGTCCTCAGAGTTTTGTGTGTGAGGAAGCAGATGGTCCAACACAAAGGCCAGCACACTGCAGTCCTGCAAAGACGGAAGATTGGCCTTATTCAAATAAATGGCACAGAAACTACCACAGAGTTAAGACCAAAATCGTGGAGGGTTTCACACAAATTCTTCCTCTGGCTGTCATCTGAACGGATTGTGCTTTCTGCTACACTACATATTACGTAAAACAGAACACAACCAATAATGGTGTTAGTCTGACACACTATTTAGTGCTGTGCTATGTGGTTTGAAGGGCACTCTGATTGAAAGTCATGACCGATTGAGCTATGTCTGCCATTCATTTTAGAACAAAACCAAAAGAGCAGAATAAACCAACGGCTTCACAAACAGACGAAAAAGAATGGAAAATCAATGGAATAAAATCCTTGTCGTGAATGACAGAAAGCAAGCTGACCATGGAGTTACATATAAGCCAGATGATGCTGATCAGGTTTGGGCTTTCAGAACAGGGAGAGCTTGCTAAGCTTAGACAGAAAGGCTCTCACTCAAAATCCAGGCTTGTGCAGGAGTTATTTAAGTTTGGAAGACCTGGTACGGTCTCAGCCTTAGCTTGTTGGTTTCATACTTTCATTTCCTTTTACAGAAATTACATTTCCACAACTACATAGCGTATATGAAGAGACACGCCAGAACATCAGCCTTTCTGCCATGCATTTATATAAACGTTGTCTGATAGCTCTCTGATGGTCCACAAGGAGGAGAGGGCATGTCTTCAGAACTGAGATATTTTAGCTGTGCTAGTGGTTCAACTCAAGTGTAAATAACTAGAGACCACAAGGTTATTCGATTCACGTTATTTAAGTATAATCAGTAGAAGATGTACGTCTTTATAACTTACATACATGACATGTAATACTCATTTTCATTCTTAATACCATGGTCAATCGTACACTGTGGGAAATTCCGAGGTTCCGCCGTGTGCACACGGCTCGCTACTCATCTACATTCAGACACAGCCTCCGTATTCACATCAGTAAACATGCAATTAAAGCGCACACAGAACAATCCACTTATCCCTGACAGTGCCCATATCTGCCCACCTCTTTAATGAGCTCAGACTGGCCAGCTGTGTAGGTGTAGTTGGCGATGAGCGTGGCAATGCCCACGTAGGAGCGCACCAGCTCTGCCAGCAACCGCAGAATTGTGGAAGTGGGCATCAGGGGCTTGCTGGCTTTGGCCTTCGCTGCCTTACTCTCTTCTGAGGCAGCCCCCTTGTCGCCCTCCTGATCCTTCTTTTCTTCTCGCATCTCCTCAGGAGTAGATGCTACAGAAGAGATTAAGAACATGAGCAGAGGGGAATGAGGAGCAGAACACTTAAGTTCGTATGGGAACCCCGGGAACTCACCTTCTCCCTGAGGTGTTCCAGACTGGGAGGACTCCGCAACAGCACCATCTGCAGCAAATACCTGAGTCTGAAGGAAGAGCATAATTAGCATTTAAGTGTGCAACAGCAAATCTGATGTATTCCGAGTCACACCCCTCACTTGTGATAGACAGAACAATAAAAGGAAATTCTGCTAAATGCCAGGGACTGCGACAAGACGCACCTAAAGTAACATCACTGCTCCTAGGATCAGGATTACAGTAAACCAGAAACAAACTAAACTTTATTTATTAACATCACACGTCTCTGCGCTGATAGCTACAGCCAAGACAGGAGCATGATTACACCTTGGTTGTGCCAACCCACAAAGCTCAAAACACCAGCATAATTTAAAGAAATGTTAAATTAAACATCTGTTTATGAGAACGGAATCACAGACACGTTTGGATTACTACAATAAAGCAAGACGGCTGAATATCCAGAGCAAATCCAGGCTCTGTGGGCGAACATGTTATCTTTAGTCACTTTACAGCACTGTGTAAAAGTCTGAGGTCAGAATCAGATTAGATATACTGCTGCTTTAGCAATGACCATATACAATCATTTCTCAGTCTCTTTTACTAGAATACAGTCAGGAAATTCTCAGCATTAAAAAAACTGAGAAAAATAAATAAAACAGCTTCTATAGGCTACAGTGGCAAATATTTAGTGCGACCTCCCCTTACACTTAATAAATAACAGCATGTGGCAACTGGAAGCCAAGCTGACCCTTCTACAGTCTAAGTTTGAAAAGGGATAGTCTGTTTTGGAAGATGAACAGGTGAAAAGGCTAAACTAAACTAAAGCTCACAAATAATTGAATGAAGATCCCAAAGTAGTATGGAGTCAAATCCAAGTTTGAAATGTGCGTGTCCAATCGTCGACAGTGTTATATATGGTCATTACACCAATGCTAAAGCAACAAACCTAATGGTGGCCTAAGACTTTTGCCACTACTGTGTATGAAACCATCCATAATGAAACAGTTGTCAACTTAGTTAACCTTTAGACTGGTATGAATTGTCAGAAACAATACAGGACCTTGTTATGTGTAACAAATAACAGCTTTGTTCTACACTGCCATAATCTTAATCATAAACTTTTTAGGGGACTATAGAAGTAAGAGCTTGTCATTTTGTTTTTACAGGTTTAAATACATATCTAATAATACACTGCTTCTGCAGTTTGTTCTCATTCAAGCACACCCAGGTTCAAAACAACATGCTTTTAATACGGAGTTTGTCTGGCTTTGCTGCTCTATATCAGAACCACTCCAATAAACCTACGTTTGACATACAGGGTCTTGTCTACTGCTCACGCCCATCACTAGGTCAACCATGACATCCATAATAACAGGACCGCCCTAAAGCACATGCTCTAACAAGCGATTAGTGAATTTCCCGTGCTCGCGCAGACTCACATTAATGTGGAAGGCGGACTGAGAGTCAAAGTCGCTCCCTTGGCGCGTGAGCCTGTACTGCTGGTAAACGTCGTCTCCGACATCCTGCAGGATCTGGCAGAGATCCTGGCTTGCCGGCACTGCCACCAGTCGCTCTTCTCCTCTCTCGGCTACACAGCGAAGGATTGAGAGAAACAGAACGAAGGCTCGGATTAGTGACCAGCGCAGCAAATCGAATAGCACTGGTCAGAAAGAGAGCACCCAGACTAAAGGGCTTACCCTCTTCAGGAGCATGATAAGCTGCCAGGGCATTAAGCATGTCATAGATGACCTCTCGAATGGTTTCTGGGATTTGGGGCAGTGGAGACAGCTTCAGAGGCGTGGTCTTCACCAACTGCACAGCGTTTGGACCCTTAATTCTGAAGTTCTCAAACTCGTCGTCTGAAGCTTAGAAGCAGAAAAATAAGCCCAAGTAGTTGGATGACAAAAAATTAGTTTAAAAAAAAAACAGTAAATTGCTTTTCATGAATGGTACACAATGTCAGAAAAGAGAAGAATTGATTTCCTTAGGCCAGTGTTTCCCAACCATAAATGTGCCGTGGAAGATTATCCAATTTCACCTGATTGGTGCTCGAAGCAAGTTGCGTGTAGTGACAGGCAGAACAATTACATTCTCTTCCACCAGAGGGCAGTAAGATATCAGCTTTTTGTTCGACCAAACAGGCCCAGGTAAATTGAGACTAGATTTATTATATTCCAATACATACATTTTGTGTGACATTTTTGTTTGGTGGTGTACCTTGTGATTTTTCTAATGAGAAATGTGTCGTGGTTCAAAAAGGTTGGGAAACACTGCTCTAGGCTAGACCACAATCCATAATATCAAGATTATTTTTATTAATGATTATTTTGAAATGCACTCTCTCAAACAGGAGTTTTAAATAGCTGAACATGTCATTCACTCATTTTCATACAGGTACAAGTCAGGTTTGCTTTAACGTCCGAGTTCTTAAGAACTATAACAAGGAATAAAAGTGTCTTATATATTTAATACAGGCCTGAACGACAGAAAACTAGTGAGCAAACCTATAATGGGATGCTTTCGCCGCCTTTTTGGTGTCAATAAAGCAGCTGTATCAGGGACGTGTGTCAATCTGTAATGGCACGCCTCTGCCAGCACATTGCCAAAAGGGCACCGGCTCAGGGAGGCCATAAACGTAAACGGCTCCATCAAAAAAGTGTGTATGTGGATAAAGACGACGCAATCTGTTCAGACCTGTATTAAATGTGGTCAAAATCCATCTCTGAAAACCTCCGATTATGGTCTGAGTGATCGTTTCACTGTGTGAAAGTGAAATCCGAACACCAAAGACAGGTTAGAGCAAGGCCTAAGAGGCTCGGAGATGGAAGCCGACATACAGTCCATAACACTAGTGCTTGATACCTGTTCCTGCACCTCTTGGGGCGGGGAGGGCAATCCGGACACAGCTGTTGGCAGTCTCAGTGAAGACCTCGGGATTACGACAGGCTGCTGGTCCCAGCACACGCAGAATGTAGTTGATCTCCCGTGAACCCAAACTACCAGACACCACGCCTGAAGTGGTGCTTCCTGCACCACTGGTTACTGCCGATCTCACGACCTGAGGATCGATTAAAAAGGATTCATATAAAATAGAGGCAAAACAACTAACTACACCCAGCATTACATTTATAAACAGACACCTTCTCCATGGTGTGGCGCAGCGTAGCCGGGTCCTCGATGATGTGGCGGAAGAGCAGCGTGACGAGCGGCGTGAAGCCGTTGAAGCCCGAGCTCTGAGTCAGGCCCAGGATCATGCGCGTGCTCTTCAGCTCGGCGAACATCATGGCGTAGTGGTGGACACGCGTGAGGCGCAGGCACAGGCGGAGCGTGGCGTGCAGCGTGTCCGGGTCCACGGGCACACTGATCATGCTGACGCAGGCCCGAATCAGGACCGTGGTCATCTCCTCCGTCAGGCCCTGCACCACGATGCCGCTGGAGGAGGAGGAAGAGTCCTGAGCAGCGGTGGCGTGGGTGGAAGCAGATGACGAAGACTCCTTCTGTTCCGCCTCCTCTTTAGCAGGAGCCATCTCCACTGTAACAGATGTTTGGTCTGGAAAAGCAGAGATGCAATTAGTCAAGTCAGCTTCATGTCTACAGAGCTTCTTACAAGAAAGACGGAAAATAGGAAAAGGCAATGTATGTGTTCTGACCCGTCTCAGCCGGAGTCTCCTCCGTCTTGGTCTCCTCTCGCTCAGAGTCGGCGGCGCTGCCAGATTTGCTGGGTTTGGGCGTGCGAGGCACTCTTTGCACCGTCAGCATCACGGGTCGCCGGTTCCCAGTCTCCTCATTCACCTGAGCCATGTTTAGAGCAAAAAAGTAGCAGATCAATGCATGCAGGAATCCCATTAAGGCCAGAAGCCTAAGGTAACGGGGGTGTAAAGCCGAGTTCAGGTCAAGGCCGAGACCAGGAAAACTCCAAGATGGGCAAGATCTTAATTCACTGTAGAGTTCAGTGCAGTGCTTTGATCTGGGGTCACAGCTGGAGCTCATCTATGTAATAAGGAGCTCAGCATTCAGCCTGCTCACGCCGACCCCACAGGAGTTTAATAACTTAATAGCCTTAAGGATCTAGGGTGGGTATGGGAAAGAAACTGAATACTGAAAAAGTTTGATCCCCTAGACCAGCATATGGCACAGAAATCAGTTTTTCTTCTGACAGTTAACCTTTCCAAATGCATCAGGTGTTTCCACTTGGATTTTTTTCAGCAGAGGCAGGATCATCTGCACCCATTAAATATCTAACTACTGTACAGCAGGAATTAGACATGGTTACCTGGACCATAGTGTTGAACTGGACAGTGTATCTTCTACGCCCTGCGGTGAAGCGCACACTGGTCTCACCAGCCCTCCAGGCGGAGTCAATGGTGCTGTTGTTACTGGCACTGTAGCTGCACCAGCGGCCCGAGCGGTCATCGAACCAGCGCCAGTTATTTCCATTAGGCTGTAGGTACTGAAAAGAAAGAACAGTCATTGGCTGGGTTACATTTTCAGCCCAATCTGTCATAAAATACTTTGAAATCCGGACAAACCTTGTTCATCTGGGCTCTACGTTTAGACGACACGGCCATTTTTTCATAGAAGTCGATGAGCAGGAGCACCGGAGTGATCCACCTACACAGAGCCACACAAGCTTAATCGGACATCTACAAACTGGAATCAATTGGTAAGAGCAGACATTACGCATGCATTTAAACGAACCCTCAGAGGTTCAGAGCTCTCAACTATTAAGAGCTGTTGCTCTCTAGAGCCTTTTATTCATGACTTATCTCACACGCGCCCGATTGCTGGCACTCACTTAGGTGTCTGGATGTCTTTCTGCTCCTTGGCAGCCTGTAAGCAGGGCTGAACCACCTCCAGCAGCTTAATCAGCACAGTCAATACTCCGCTGCTCTCCACAATCCGAGCGCACGAAAGCTTCAGCTCCTAAAAGCAGCATGAGAACCAAATCTACATGATGACCTGAGCATATATTTGCAGACACAATAGGCGCATAGGCAGAGGATTACGGAGAGCCAGAGGAAGAGACAATACCTCGAAGAGGAGGGTGAGGAGGAGGATACGCGTGGCCAGGTTGGAGGCCTGCGGCAGGGTCGCCATCTGTCTGGTCCACTCGGATACGGTTTTGGTATCGCTGGTGGTAAGCGGAACAGCGGCTTTTATGAGAACGTCAGCAGCCTCCCACACCTGCAGCGCAAACACGCATGTGCAGTTCAGACAGATCAGAAACTAAATGACCACATTTAAAACTAAAAGTCACATCGATACGAGTCGGGCACATTCAGAGTGGGACTCGCATTCATATGAGAACGCACGTCTTTGGAACGTGTGAGAGAACCAGACTAAACCCACACAGACGCCAAGGGGACCTGCAAACTCCAATGGGCAGAGTCCGAGACCAGGATCAAACCTGGAATCCCTGAAGCTATGCGGCAACCTAAACTGTGTATTACTGTGCCATGGGTTCGAACTTCCCGCCATGGAGATTCATTGCGACTGACCTGGTTGACGACCTGGCGCAGGATGAGATCTCTGTACTCGGGGCCATTCCTCTTTATAGCGGTCATGAGCAAGTCACAGAGGCGGTAGACGGTGTCAGGCAGCTCATCCAGCAGGTGGAAGCATCCTGGCAGCATGGTGTCAGTAAAGGCGTGGAGCTCGGTGCTGTCCAGGGGCTCGGCCTCCAGGAAGCGCTCCAGGCAACGAGCTTCCTCTTCCTCTGCTCGTTCCCGTGCTCTCCTCTCCTCTTCTTCACGCCTGCGTGCTGCCTCCTGAGAACACACGCATACGCACGACTGAATAAGTCAAGGGCCTCGTGTTTAACACGAGACACACCATCATTTCAGGTAACCGGTTAATGTCGGGCTGGACCAGACAGGAACGCCGGACGCAGAGAGCAAACGTAGCTTTGACTCGGCACGTGAAATCAACCTGAAAACTCGTGACTGGCGTACTACGTGTGTTCAAAACACCCTTCTGTCCTGAATGGAGTACTACTTACAAAAAGTCGGGCACATACACAAATGCCATTTGTAGCTTGTTAGAAATAAGCAGCAGAAACCAGAGTAACTTACACAAAAAAAAAAAGTCTGTAAACACATCAACAAAGTCCAAACGTGAGCTAATGAGCAAGCAAGCAAGCACGCACATGACCAGTAAGATGATTACACACAGGTCCTCTATGAACCTGGATGTTTGCATCACACAACTGACTAAAGAACCCGTCATTATTTAAGTCAACACTGTACATATTGTACTATCAAGTAATGCCATAGTACCACAGGTGCCATTAAATCGCCCTGTAATCAGCCGGAGCCATCTGGCTTTATCATTCTTTCTCCTCCATGGCTCTACGAGTGATGTGAGAACAGTTCTCCTTGCATCCCGTCTAATTAAACCTCCACTTATATACTTTGCAAAAATCCCAGAGTCATTCACACCCTGTGGATATCGAGGTCCATGAGCCACGGCCTGTCTGCAAAAATCACAAAGCTGTGCAAGCGGACTGGAGTAAAATCAGCAGAAGACAGCAGTCTTAAAACCCAGCACATAATTCTGCCTATAATGTTTCTCCGGGGTTAGAAGGAGAAAAAACAGTAACGTGGCCAATTCGGACGGCAATAAAATCAGCGTCGTCTGGTGGAAGGTTGGCAGGCGTTTCTGCACGAGGACATGGCGCACGCGCACACACACGTGCATGTGACGAGTACACACTCTCCCGTAGGTCTGTTAGGTCTGTGTGTGTCAGTATGCCCACCTCGGGAGAGTCTGAGCGCTGCTCCATGCTGACTTCCTGGCCCAGTGACATGGCAATGGCCCTCATCATCTGGTCCTCCTCAGACATGGTGAATTCCTGTGACACAGGCCACAGTGACTAATCAGAGCCCTCATCTGTATGTGTCTATGCTCGTCTGTGTCTGTGTGGAGCAACAGGATACTCGTGCTGATCGACTCTTACCCTGACGGCAGCACTGAGCAGCGGAGGCGGGTGGGTGAGCAGGTACTCGGTGGCCTGCTCCATGGTGGTGGTGTTGAGCAACGCCTCCATCGCATGCTCTCTGGAGAATCCCATGTCCATCAGCTGCAGAAAAGACAGAGTTAGAACTGGAGGAAATATCAAGGCATGTCATTAAGACTTCTAAGCAGCGAGTCTGCACTGCTGACTTCCACCGGTGTGTCCAGATTAGTCACCATCTAAAGACCAACGTGGTGCAGAGGTTATTACTCAGAGCAAACCCACGCAGACATGCTGAGGACATGCAAACTCCACACAGACGCTGTCCTAGATCAAGATAGAACCAGGGATCTCTGGAGCTGTGTGGTTAGTAGGGGTGTAATGACGCGTCAACAAAAATTTCACAATGTGCATGGTCACATTCTGTTAATTATGTCATTTGGAACGATGCCGAAAACTCGTTAAGGTAAAGATTAAGCAGGGATTGAAGATTTTTTTTTTGGCTTCCAATTTAAAATGACACATTGAAATTTGGTGAAACTGTTACAATCGGTCATTGTGGTATCATTACTAAAAACTCCTCATTTCTTTTTATATTCTTATTTAAAAAAAGTACACAGTACTTGTACTATATAACTATAGTAAAACACTGATAACTATAACCTGCTATCCTCGCTGGGTATATTAAAGAAACATGTTTATCAGTTACCTGCGTGAGTTGAGCCTGATTGACCTGCGGTTCCCTGCGGCCTGTGGTGCCACTGGCGTCCTCCGAAGAGCCTCCGGTCGTGGAAGCACTCACTCCTGAAGCAGGAGTCCCTTCTGCCACTGTTCCACCTGCTCCACCTGCTCCTGGGGCACCGCTCGTCCCTCCGGCTGTGGAGCTGGCGTCTTCCTCAGGGCGAGAGGAGCCTTCTCTCTCCTTGGCCAGACGCTCCTGGATGACCGGCTCTCCACGCAGGATGTGGCAAAGGATAGCCAACATGGACTCGGCCATGCGCCCGCCATACACCTTCAGCGGCTTCCGGTTCCACAGGCTGCGGATGCAGTTAAAGGCAGCCTGCATTTTGAAGAGAGTCCAACAGTTAGCCTAACGTCACAGAATTTCTGGGAGCCTGACATGTTATATAATACATTTCACACACAGCTGGATCTGTGAGATATGGGGATGTCGTCTAACTAAGGATACCGTCTACAAATGACACTTTATGCACTGTTACATGCATATAAGCTTCAAAAAAACATCTACGAATTCACTTACATTACTTTCACGTCTGCTGCATTGTAACATTTCTTGCTTCTCTGATGGAGAGCTATCAAGGTGTCATGACTGAATGAAAGATATTCATTGGCTACTTCCATAAGTAGATCATGTGCGGACTGTGGTGCATTGTGGACCAGGGTTCAAGCCCTACACTAATAAGACGTAGGGAGTAACCCTGCCAGTCTATTTTGAAAACTTAATATGAAAAATATTCTCACTTTCTGCGTGACGATGAGGAAGCGCAGAGCGCTGAACTGGGCTGTGGTGGCTGTAGCTCCAGGCACTTTAGCTGGCAGTGAATGTGGAGAGTCCAGCACCGTGCTGGGGTTTACCATCTTCTCAACCAGCATCAGCCAAGCGTCCAAAAACTCTCCCGTCCCATCAGGCAGCTCAGAATGCTCCAAACCTTCAGATACAGGCACCTTTCCTCCCATGGACAGTGCCCAGTTAAACGTCCTAACAGGTACAGTGAACATGCAGGAACAGTGCTTAATGCATCACTATTGAAACTAGACACACGCCACATTATATATTGACAAAACTGGAACTAATTAAAAGACAGGAATCGATTAGGGGTGTGCGATATGCATCATCTACGATGAAATATGAACTGACGTAAAGGTATGTAACTCAAGTTGCAAAAAACACGCCTTAAGATTTCACGTGTTCACTGCATTACGTGGCCAGGTAGGACCGATTACTGCACATGCACAGCGAAATCTGACAAATTAAATGAGTGAACAAACTGCGCCGGGAGACGGAACACAGACAGCATCAGCCTCACAGTCTTTGTGGTTAAATTTAAGATGAAGGAGGACAGATGGGGCTGAAAAGACAGCAATCTGCAAACTGTCGGAAATCGGTTGCTGTTAAACAAAGCTAGAAAACTAACTTCTTTCAAGATGTCACCTGCTTAGTAACCGCCATGCAGAATAGGAAGATCATGACAAACTTTTGGAGTCAGCTGTCCATGACAGGCTTAAAGCAGCACAAAAACACAAGGTACGAGTTTATATTCGAACAATATAAAAGCCGCAGAAAAAGAACGCCCACAACAGATGCCTGTGCCCACAAACTTCGGAAAAATGAATTTGCTGAGTCTGTGAAAAGTCCTAACTACATAATATTTTGAAGTAGCGTCTAATTATAGTTATTAATAAAGTGCCAGACAAGAAAGGCGTCATTTTGTCAATATCACACAGGCCTTACAATACAACACAACACATTACCAAAGACAGTTAACATTTGTTGCACAGACCGAGCTACACTTCAATCACCGACCTTGTATCTACACACCTTTAAAACTTTATTGCCAAGTGCTAAGAGAAGCTAGACACTCACTCAAACAGAGCGTCGTGGCCTCCAGAGCAAAAGAATTTCTGCAGCATCAGGTGGTAAGGGTACTTCCGCTCATCAAAGAGCATGGGTGAAGTGAAGCCCACAGAACAGATGAAGAATGTAAGCCTTAAAGAGAAAGCAGATGTGTTAGGGCACATTTTCCAACACACACCTACATCTAAAGTAAGACTGGCGTGACTGCAGCTGGTGTACCTGAAGCGAGGGGTGGGGGTGTAGGGCGGTGGCTGCCAGCTCAGGCCCTTGGTGAGCAGTTTGGTAAGGGAGGAAGCGGTAGCACGGGCGGCGGGTGTAGGAGCAGTTCCTGTGTTGGTGGTGTGGTGGGACCGGCGCTGGCGAACGGGTGAACCGACACACAGCTTTACCAGCAAACCAAACAGCTCTGCCAGGGCCCGGCCCAAACGAGACGAAGCTGCAGCCGACAAACAGACCCACTTAGCACTCCGTATCTAGCTCACCAATTACTGGAACTGTCTAATTCATGATATTTACTTAATAAACTGTTGTCTCACATATTAAACAATGGCTGAACAAAAGCACTATTAACAGATACTCCTTACTACTCATTTCTAACCCTAAGCCAATCTGATGCTTTCTTACTCAAATATTAACCCCAAAAACAAACTGAATCAAACCACAAAGCATCTGAGCCATAAATCATTAAGCATTTTTCAAAGCGTTGCTTCGTTCCCTTCTAAGAGCCGAATTAAGCTGGTCTAGGAGCAGGGACTGACCAGAGAGCAGAGGTTTGATCTGCTTGATGCGCGTCGCCATGGCGGGTGTGAGTTTGGATTTGGCTTTCGGGTCAGCAGCTGTAGGCTCATCCGTCTCCATCGGTGCAAGGGTGTCTCCATCCAGCCCCATGCCCTCGAGCAGACCCTGAGCAGAGGGATCCACGGCTACAGACAGAGCCTCCGATTCGGCTAGAGAAACAGACAGGAATTAATCAAACAAGCAGGACAATACCCTAAAAACCCACAATATTAATAAAACAAGAATGAAAAGGAAATCATGCAAAAAGGCCAGGGTCAAGAGAGAAGGTAAATGGAAAGAACAATAAAAACAGACAGGGAAAGTTTATAAGGGAGGTATTATGCAGAATCACCATGGTGCTGTGTTTTTTTACCGGTTCTTCTGCCTCCACTGGATGCGGTGCTGCCGGACGGTTTTTCTTCTTTAGGCACCAGTTTCTGCATGTCAGCCTGGCCGAACTCACAGCCTGGAGGGAGACTGCAGATACACAAGCAAGCAGTTCATACTCAAGGCATAAAATCAGAATACTGGAGATGCTAAAGACCAGAATTTCACCATGAAGGGTTTTGTAATTAACAAGTGAATGGGACATTACAACCCATTTAGGCAAATCATGACTAAGCAGGGAGGGAGACCGGCATCTGACATCACATCTAACATGTGTCATTAAGTATGGTTAAGTCCCCAGATATGTTATGGCTGCTTGGTGTATAGTACAACTTCACACGATGGAGTAATCCCAGTATAATGTTGACATAAAATGATTGACAACAAAAATATCACAGAATCTCAGCGAACATGTTTGTGCCGAGTCAGTGTTATATAAGGAACTCCCCCTACATGAGTATACAGGTTCTCCCTGTTACAAAGATCGGTTTCAGTTTCCACAGAGCACACTGGCACAGCTTCGGCGCATTCAGAGCTAGTTCCAACGCGGGCGTATAAGACGAGTGGAGCGCGGTGCTGACCTGTTCGGTGTGCAGAGAGACAACAGCACGGTGCTCTCCCACACCAAAGAGCAGTAGAGCTGACTCAATTTGTTGAGTACACTCAAGCCCAGCTGAGAACCCCACTGGTTGACAGAGATAGCCCGGATCTCACTCTGAGAAAAAGAAGGGAGTGTTACAAAACCAGTACCCTTACACAGACATATTTTCATACAAACAAGATTTTGTTTTGGTGTTACTTTAAAACCATCTCACCTGTCCTACTCGGCACGTGTGGACAAACATGAGGATGTAGGCATGTGCAGCAGTAAGGGCGTGCAGGAGGGGAGTAGCGCGGGCAGACAGGGTGGCGTCGGTGACGTGGCCAGCGTTAGCCAGCTCTCTCAGCAGAACAGATCCACCCGGCTCTTCGATGGGCCGATGGAGTGGCTCCAGAGCAGACAAGATGCTGTCCAACTGGCACAGTCCCTCCTGCAAGACCTTTGGCTCGTGGGATAAAGTCTGAGGAAAAACAGCGTCAGATTTCGTTAACAAGAATTGACATTTTAAAGAAGTTCAAGTCATTCTGAACTTTTCAGCCCAAAGGAAAAATCTATTTTTTTACCAGCCAAGGTTTTTTTTGTTTTTTTAACCTTGATAGTCTGTACTTACATACAAAGAACCATCATCCACATGGACAAAATAATTACGCAATTACTTTGCTGAGAACTCAAACAGCAACTTTGTAGTTGGTTTTTCTACGTATAGTTAACGCAAATGTCAAAAGACACGACTTGCACTTGATGTTTGTGACAGTCACACACAACACCCCCAGAACAAACCGCAAGGAGTCATATCGAAATTTCACCCACCCCTAATCACATTAACATTTCATAACAATTCAAGTACAGCCAGTAGACTATTCATCTTACCAGGATGGATTTGCATACACCAGCAACAGCCTGGCAGGCAGCAGATGTGGGGAAGTCTATGGGCAGGTTGGGAAGCCCCAAGATTGACACCAGGGGTAGAAGGCCTTTCTGGTTCACAAACTCCTGACAGTGGTCATCAGTCGTGTTGTTACTCAAAATGGATTCCACAAACTTCATCTTAACGGAGGAAACACAGAACATATGATCAGTATGTCCTAACTCCATATATTGGCATCACCGAAATATACACTCACGGCCTCTTTATTAGGTACACCTCCACGTTTCTACACTCATTTTCCATTTTATCAGTTGCACTTGCCCTAGAGAAGGACTTTGTAGTTCTACAATTACAGACTGTAGTCCATTTGTTTCTCTACATAATTTGGTAGTCTCCTTTACTCTGTTCTCTAAGGGTCAGGACCCCTATAGGGCCAGCACAGATCAGGTACTATATGGGTGGTAAAGCATTCTCAGCACTGCGGTGACCCCAAATAGTACCTGATCTGTGCTGGTCCTATGTAGAGAGTATGTAGAGAAACAGATGGACTACAGTCAGTACTGCAGAACTAAAGAGCTTCTATACAAGTGAAACAAGGAGGTTTACCTAATAAAGTGGCCGGTGAGTGTATATTGCTGATAAACTCTGCAATCTTGTAATGTATTTGCAAGGTTAGATGCAAGAAGGTGCACCGTGTGGTAAATTACAAGGCCTGGGATATTTCACAGACAATTTCACTCTTGGCTGAATCAGCACTTACCACATTAAGAATGTAATCCATAAGGGGAATGGGGATTCGCTCTTCTGTGCCAACCACTCTGTAAAAACACCACCGATTTTATTTACAGAGCCAGTCAAACGTGCGCTCATAAATTATTTAAGGACAACAGATCTCTAGCAGAACGTCTGCAATCAAACCAATCTCTGTACACATTAAAGCACTAACTGCCTGTTGCTCTCCGGTTCGCCCTGTTGCTGGGGAAAGGTGTGCAGAGCTTCTTCCTCCTCCTCGTCCTCGCTGGAGGCTTCCTCGGCCGCGTGGTTGGAGCGAGCTGGAGGAACCGTGACGGTGCCGTCCGCTTTCTGAATGGAGGGCTTCTGACAGATGTACTCGGGGGCTCTGCCCAAATTGCAGATCTCTTCCAGCAACTGATGGAGACACGACGTTACACATCTCAGCGAAGGAAAAAAGATTTTAAAAAAAGAGGCGTGCTTTCAAAACACAGACGATCCGTCACTTTACCTTGATGATAGCCGCGGTAGCATCAGTTTTCAGAGTGGGCTGGTGTCTCATGAGCTCATCTACAGCACTGCCCAAGTTTGAAGCAGTGTCTCCTGCAACCGAAACACAGCCGTTATCACCGGACTACTGATGTTTCATGTGTAAATGGAGCATCCAACTCCACGGGCAGCAGTTCAACCGGAATTTGGATTTAACCCAATTTTTGGCCGTTGTGTCCATTAATCTGATGTAAACACAAACAAGAAGCACAGTTTGGATTGTACTAACTGACCAGTTGTTTACCACCTACTTTTTTTTACATATTTACTTATTATTTATTACTTGTATATACAATATAATATTTTAACTTGTTCAGCATTGTCCTCAAGTTGTTGGATTGCCCATGGGCTTTTCAGATCTCCAAGGATTGAGATCTGGTAGCTCTCACAAGGAGATTTTTAAATAGGTAGCTGTTGATAGAAAAGTCGCATGAATTCCGATGACTGTTCAGACTGAGGTTATATTGCCATATACACCATTTAATCATTCTTCTCTCTACCAATTCCTACCAAGACACTCACCCAGTGGGTCAGAGCTGCGGCGCCGCCTCATGGCCGGCAGGTAGTCAGGCGACAGTAACACCTTGAACAGGCGCTCAAAGGGTTGGCACTGGACAAACGAGTGCAGGCCACGGGCATTTAGGCACAGGGCACTGAAGACATTGGGCAAGGAACCCAGCACCTCTCGGGTGGCAGGGACCTGCAGAGACAGAAACTGTGAGAGAGAGAATTGGAGAGAAAAAGCAGAGCAGGGGGGGAACACGTGAGAGAGACGATCGAGAGAAGATGCCAGGAAGAAACCGCCCAACAGGTGCGGTGCGAACTGCTGGATTGTAACAATTTAGAAAAATACAGGAATCGCTAAATAAAGTCTAAGACAGACCGCAAACAAAAGTGACATAAAAAAAATGATGCGACAAGATGTTAGACTGCCTGGGCTTTCGAACAGAGGTGCAGTCCTACTCAAATATGCAGACCAAAGGAAATGAGTGGGTAAAACAGAAAACAATGAAGGAACAGAGCGAAAGAGGGGGCGGGGACTGAGATGCCAGACTCACATCTTTGATAAGCAATGCATGTAGCATGACATCAGTGAGGCCATTGTCCTGCAAGGAGGAGAGGAGAGATGGCTCCTGGAACACAAACACCGTCACCACCTCCGTTGCTGAGAAAGAAAGAGGAAAACTGGATTTAGTATATTAGGTTTCCATGTTAGGCATCAACGGGCTTGGATCAGTAATCGAGATGATCAAATAGCCATTTAATTTAATAGCATACATAGAATTCCAATTAACATCCTTTCATTTTCTTCAGCTTTTCTGCTAGTTGACGAAAACTAAACAATTCAGAGACTAAATTATGACTAAAACTAATTACATTTGTCAAAAGACTAACTAAAACAATCTGTCAAAATGATCACTGATGCCAACATACACTCCAAAACCTCCAAGGCTGAACACCGTGTTCATGTGGTCTGTAACCAAAAGCTACAACAACCCGAGTACTGACAAGGAAATGGAGCAAGTGCCCTCCTATGTGCTCACCCAGGAGGAAGAGTGAAGGTCCATAATACTCAGCATTACTGATGATGTGCTTCAGTGAGGTAGGCAGAGAACCATCCATCACTGCAAAGAAAAACAGTCCCTGATCACTCACTGGCATGTGACGGCTGTATATTAAAATCCATAGATTCTCCAACCTCCCAACGGGATTAGTAGTGTTATATCAGCAGAAGCCTTAGACACGATGGGATGAGTGTTATTCCTAAGCTAGCCTGAGACCGTCTTACCATGGCGAATACCGTCTGAAAAGGCAGGGTCCTGAATGGCTTTCTTCAAAAAGTTTAACATGGATTTTAGCAGAGCAGCTCTCTGAGGGATGCACTGTACACCTGGAGCACAAAAAGGGTTTGATCGTCACTACCATGACATACAAGGCAGAGGTTGCTGGAAAGGCGTAGTTATTTACCTGCTCTGGGGGCGCTCACTGTGCTGCTCTGCGCACGAGGGTCTGACTCTGTTCTGGAGCTTGTGGAAGTAGAGGGTCCTGGGCTGCTGTCCATGGCAACCTCAGACACTGCAGTAAAAGCACCATTGAGAGCAGTGTTATATTATGACTAAGATTCTCAGTGACAACGATCACTAGTGTGTTTAAATATCCCGGAAAAGTACGAGAACAACACAAAGCGCAACTAACCCTCCATGTCTGTGTCCATGTCCTCAGTTTCAGCGGCTGTGTTGGGCCTCTGGATCTTTGGCTTGATGACAAAAGGGCACTCTTTCCTGGATAAGTCCACTTCATGCTGCACAGACCATGTGATCAAAGGCACAATTTATTTACAGAGAGCCGAGCACTTAAGCTGATAAAGAGCAAACAGAGCTAGCACACGCCTAATACCTCAAGTCTGCAGATGAAGATGGAAAGGCCGCTGTGGGACTGAAAGGCAGCCATGTCCAGATTGGTGATGAGGTCCACGACACGCACCGCCCGAGTCACGAAGGTGATCTGATCCTGCTCGTCTCCCAGAAACTTGATCACCTAAAGAACGTGGTTTATGAGAGAGACTGACAAGACTGCCCTGCGCTGGCCTCTCCATTTTCTTTAAGCATTTGATCGATACACGATATTTAACCACAGGTCTTAGACATTATGCTACGTCTTGTTTGGAAACCACACATGACGCACACAAAATATAATTTGTACGCTAAACACAAAAAAGGACGCGAATGAGCAATAAAAACACCAACCTTCAACAAGGCCTCCATCATTCCACAAGAGACCAAGGCCTCCCCACCAGCATCATAACTGGCCAAGTGGTACAGGAAGGAAAAGAGGGCCGTAGCAAACTGGTGTGGGTACGGCTCCATCAATGGGTCTGAGGAGGAAAAGCACACGTTTACTTGAAGCTAGACCAGTTCTGAAAGCTCGTGACGAGATAAGATCAAGCTTTCTTTCTTACCAATCATGGCTTGGATGCAGTTGCGAACCAGCACTGGTAAGAAGCCATGGTAGGAAGCTGTGCCAGTGCAATCAATGATGTTTGACAGTTTGGGAGTCCGCTCAAGGTGAACTATAGACGTCAAAGTGCGCAAGGAGGCAGCTTTTATGTCCTAACATAAGAAGTACAGGTATAATTCATTAAAGATAAATGGAAGACAAAATGATCTATGGGCATTTATATGAATTAAAGATGGGTCAGGACAATATCACTATAAACTGGCTGTCAAAAGTAATTGTTAGGTTTTTCCATGCCCAAGTGCAAGGGGAAGTCACATTAAATATTTGCCACTGTTGCCTATAGATGTTACTCGTTTTTCTTTTGCCCAGTTTAACACTGCGTACAAACTTCCTGTATTTTCTGGTTCTATTCTAATAGAGACTGAGAAATAATTATATGGTCATGATACCACTGAAAAATCAATGGTATAATCTAATCTAACGGAGACCTAAGATTTTCACACAGTACTATAAATCTGATCATGATGGAGTTTCTGATCTGTTGCACTGTACACTTAACTGACGACCGCATGCAGGAAAACACACTTACTCAGAAAGATGAAACGGAAGTCCCGAACCAAAACAAGCACCACAGTTTGTGTATAGAGATTTAAAAACTGAGATACGACATCTACATAAAGAAGCAGTGCTGATTTTTGTACCCGCTTCCAAATTGGGCGTTTGACCACACAACGGCGACACTAAGTTCTGAAGTCTGTTAACCTAAGTGCATCATAGCCTTGTGAGTCATTATGAAACCGCTAGAGTTACGAAACCAAAAAGTCAAAACGCTCGCAAAGGGCGGCCATCAGGTTTCTAATGGTTAAGTCAGGATTCGGCAATCAGGATTCCACCCCAAACTTCTCACGATTTCGATAATCACATCCCCTGCTATGTGAAAATCCCTGTCTAAAATGGTACAAGAAATATTTTTCAAACCGTGCGCATCGAGTTCAAGCCTTCGTCCCCATGGCGCTGTTTGTTCGCTATCCGTCTTCGGTCCAAAAATGTGTTATTCACCCCAGAAATAGTTTGGCCAAAATTTCAGTGCAGCTCTCATTCTCTGGTTTTACCCTAGATGACTTCAAGTCCTACCCACCAAGCTAAGGAGGAACCGGTAATTATAATTAAAAAGCCTGATTCTGTACAGTGCTGAGCTCCCACACTTGATGTCTTCTCACGATAAAAACCAAGCAAGCAGCTATTTCTGCTCCAGGGTCAACACAATCGCAAATCAGCTAGCTCACGAACCACCACAGCGCAAATAAATTGAAACTTGCACCTCCCCGGGTACGATCGCTACTTTAAGCGCAGTAAAACATTTACATAGTCGTGCCATGTTGCTAATGCAACAGCTGGCGAATCATGAGACAGTCATTTCTCACCACCAGCTGCTTGTCTGTGATCTGCAGAACATCCACCAGCTCCTCGATCAGCCCATTGTAGAGTATACTGTTGGCTGACTCCTGGAGGGCATTGGAGTACACTACAAAAAGTCCAGCACAAGACACCAAGCTCAGCGCAGGATCCCGACACTGTACGAGGAATAGAACCCTTATTTACGGGTCCGAGTGGGTACCCACCTAGTATGGAGATGGCATGTAGTCTGGCCTGCACTGCCTGCAGTCTCTTCTTGTGGTTGGAGAAGCCGTGTGCCAGGCGGATGTGTGTGAACAGCAGGGTCTGCTTGTCTTTAGGGATGCTGTACATGACCGTCAACGACTCCATGATCTCAGACGGACTTTCCGAGATCTGAACGCACACGAGAGAAATAGATCAGATTAAATTATCAGTAAGACCAGTACGGCTTCCAGTCCACAGACGGGCAATAGCACTCACCTTATCCAGTTGTTCAATGTGGATGTAGTGGAGCGTGTTGCTGCTAGACTGTGGGAAAAATGAGCAAAGGGATCGGGTTTAGTAACTTAGAGATGATAACGAACATTAAACTGAGGTGTAACGACACGCAGTAACGGAATTGCAGTTCTAAACCCGTACGGGAACATGACGTATGACAGGAATATGAAAACCCTTATGAAACCCTGCTAAACTGGCATTATTTGTATATATTATATAAATAAGCTGAGCTTAAATATCTGCATACCTTCTTCTCCACTTTGACCTCAGAGCTAGGCTCAGCATAGAACTCAAAGTGCAGCGTGGTGGCACTAGGTGGGTACTTCTGCACAGACAGTGAAGAAATTAGGGGAAAAAAAACAAGAAAACAGGAAAAATAACACCCCACAGAGAAATTATGACTATACAAAGGTAGATGAGTTTACTGTCATGGGCAGGTCTCTGCAGCACTCGGCCAGACCAAAGCCGTTCTCCTTCCCGCCCCAGCTCTGCACAGAGATGAGATAAATCATGGTCGGAAAGCATTTAATAGGTTAAAGAAAACAGCTGAAAAATAGCATGAGTGAACCCTAGTGGCACCTGCTGAAAGTAAAAGGATTAAAAAGGACTGCAGTCTTGAAAGGCATAAAACAACATGCACAGAGATGCACAAACATCCTAGTTTGGTGAAAAACTACGACCTGATCAAAAGTAGCGGATCCTACCTCTGCCAAATGCTGCAGGCGGGCCAGCAGAGGGCTCCTTTTGTCTGAGCCTAGCCTGGTGATGTAGTTGGAGCGCTTGCTGAACACATACAGGAGGTTCAGTACAGAAAGCACCACCTGCATATCGCATGATGCTAAAAGGGTGGTCAGGTGCTGCAGGAGAAGAGAAGAACAGACCAAGCAGTTACACCATTTCCTGGTTAAGTGCTGACAGAACATGTGGCGATCATACGGGATAAACAGGGGAGCTGCTGTACCTCTATGGAGCTGTAGAGGTGCCGGGAAAAGCTGTACTCTATTAACAGGGCTGTGAAGTTGAGCACTGCCAGCAACAAGGCTTTGAGCTGCCCGTTTTCTGGCCGGTCACACACCAACATCCAGGACATGTTCTCCACCGTCTGGCCCGCATCACAGAGGATTCCATCAAAACGGTCCAAGAGATCTACCCAGTGGTACAGCTCGCACTGGCGGGGAAGAAAAAGGACCGTATGAAGCGAAGCCCCAGGCAAAACACGGGCTTGTTTGAACGAGTCCTGGTTTTTGGTGGTCACCTTGCCAATGTTCCATGTTTTTATGTGCTGAAGCTCCTGGAGCAGCTGCTCGTCACTACATCCTTTCAGCTTCTCTATGAGTGCCCTGCAGTCAGCAGGCTGAGGGGAGAGCGAGCGTTAAACACACCTAGAGTAACGAGATAAACTTAACACACATATCTCAGTACACTTACCGCTTCAGTGGGAGTTTTCTTCAACTTGCTTCTGTCGACCTTCATGGCTACTAGTTTCTATACACTGATCCTGTAGTCACATTTACAATGTGTTACTATTGGATATAAATGCTGCATCATATCAAAATAGCCTAGCGGTTAATGTACTGGACTACGGAGCAGAAGGTCCAGGGTTCAAATCCCACCTCTGCCAAGCTGCCACTGTTGGGTTTTTGAGCAAGACCCTTAACCCACAACTGCTTGGATTGTAAGATTGTATAACTTGTAAGTCGCTCTGGATAAGAGCGTCTGCTAAATGCTGTACGGAGCACTTATTTACCAGTAATAATTGAGACACATCTGGTTTTCCCAGATCTTTGTTGTAGAACATTAAACCACGTTAAGCGTTTCTTGGAATTTGTTTCAATACCCAACTCTTAGATTCTATTCTAAAATAGTTTTTCCACTTTTTATTGCAGCAACACGTTTGGACATCATTAGTAAACTTCAACACACAGGAATGAGTATACATTAGCACATACAGTATTATGTGAGAAGCCCCACTGACACCAAACCACCGTTTTAAGCATGGTGTGAGATAAACCAAATGTTTAGTTCAACTACAATCTGCTTAAGAGAAAATGTGCTGATCATGATGCCTTCTCACCACAAGTGTAATTCTAATTATAGCACATCATTTAACCTCTTTCTACATCCTGGCTACACCCAGATTCAAAGCATTAAGAAATGAAAACTAACAGCATCTGTGTGCAAAATGCACCCAAATAAGTAGAGCAGATGGAGAGCGTTTCAAACCTTTATTCAAGTGCTTAGCCCACACTACTGAACCCAGCTTTTCCTAACTTGATAATGCAGTCGCAAATCTCGCAACCATGGATTCAAGCAACCACAGATCAAAAATATTTGGAAAATAATTTCCAGAACTTCAACTTGCCAAGCCAGTCCTACACCGAATCCATGCAAAATGACATGGAGGCATAGCCTGCGGAGAAGACGGCAAAGTGCTGCACTGAACACTTTCATGACAGATGCTGAACTGTGATGAACTGACTGCTGTTCCTTTTGCTGTAACCTCCCTACATTTCAGAGCCTCACTCTCCAGCACTGTTTAACTCCCGGCATTACATTTCAGCAACTGTCTGCATTGTGTTAGGTATTATAACTAGAGATTTAAAGTATCTAAGTTGAATGCAACCACCATGCAGTGGTGCCCAAACGTTTTCCTTATGTAGGCAAGAACAATTGATCCACCTCCACCCACTGCTCCAATACACACACATATCTTTTGCTTCCAAACTCCAATAGCAATAGCTCCCTCCCAACTTTGGGGACCCCTGCACTATGATATTTCATCTTGAACAACCACAGATCGATTGCAATGGATATGTATGGCTGAATAATAAACACTGCTCTCTTGTGGATATAAGAAAAATTGGAAAACTGCTTACTGAAGTCACACAGCTGCTTATTTTACCAACTTTAAACACATAACTGAAATTCCTGTGAATTTCAGGAGGACAAATCAGACAGAAGATTTAAATCAAATGAGTCAAACTGACATCCCCAAAATTCACACTGCACTTACAACACAATATACAGAAATAGATCAACTTACGATAATTAATTTGGCAATTCCAACTTAACTGCATCTTTCAGACGTAATACCTATAATGGAAGAAAGAAAAATTAGTATGATTGCAGTCTGTGACACAGTGGACAAATTAACGTTTCCTTTTGTCCCCCTTCTTCAAACATTTCAGACGATAAAATGAGATTTCGGAAGGAAAGCAGGAACTACAAACATAAAACCACTTCTTCCTGCTGGAATGATTGCCTAAATTACAGTCAACCCATTTCAATACCATTAATGTTTATCATTCATGTTAAAATATCGCACCTCTACCTGCTTTCAGATTTAAACATCTGTGCATCTCACAAAACCAAAAACAACTTTCCATTTTGCTTGTGTGATCATGTCGCCATGCTTGCTACGCCACAACAGGCCTGAATAAGTCACTAAATTAATACAAACCTGGTGGAATAACAGTCTAAATTATAGGCAACCCATTCATTTAATGCCATTCCTGAAACGCTCAGCTGATAATAAAAGTGAAGGCAGTTAGAGTCTTAGTATGCAAGATTACAATCCAATTAAACTGTGTCTGAAGAGCTAGGCTCAACAAGGAGGACACAACGGTTTGTGTTTACCATCCCATGCTTATTTTTGCATCAGAGTAAATTACAGAACGCAGCACTTGCAGGCTTATCTGTGACAAATGCTTCTAATTCCAACTGCAGTTAGCAGGGTTTGTTTTGTTTTTGCTGCTGCTTTGTATCCAATTTGTAATGACTGATACAAGACCGGAAGACTTCGAATAAAAGAATAAAGATGGCATGTTCCTTGAGGTGTGTAGATAAGATAACGCAATCATCCAGGTTAAAATATCACATCTTGACCTGTTTTCAGTTTCAAATTGAAACACTTGTGCATCACACAAAAACCAGATCGCCCTGAGCTTGTGTGATCATGTTGGCATACTTATGACACCACAACAGGTCTTAATAAATGACAAAGTAGTACAAAGTGCAAAAATATGTACAAAAACTGACATGTACAGATGCCTGGTCTCATTCAAGCCCAATAAGAACTGCTGCAGTCTCTAAAGATTTGTCTCCATTTACAGCTACAAACAAGTGTAACATCAACTCATGGATCTACCCATAATTACTAATATCCAGGCCAACTACTCCGATAAACAGAACTGTAGGCCTATGCAGGTAGTTAAGAGGTTTTAGACGACATATGGCTATGTCAAGCAAATCAGAAAAAATGCTGATCCTAAGAATTTGGGAGAGTTTGGGAGCCAACCGACTACAACTGCCCCATTCACCAAGTTGAAACACCCACGTGCATTGTGTTTATTTGTGGATCTGTTACTGAAAAATATATTCACACTGTAAAACATGGCTCAGTGCTTGAGTTTATTTTCATGATACGACACAATCCAGGAATTAAAAACTACAATCCTAAATACTGAATTGATATACGCCCCAAAAATAAATCACAGCATGCATAGAATTGGTGGCCCGGTCTGGACTGGCACATGAGAATATGTAACGTACAGCTAAAGCAGAATGTCTCGTCAATTAAGACCTTCCGCAGACAATACAAGTACAAAATGTCACAAAAAGAGCAAAACTAATCCTAAATATTACATTCATTCACTGATCTGTATCCAACCAATACAATCAATAGTTTAAAGCAAAACTTTAGGATCATCAAAACTTTAAATAAATGCAAACAAATCCAGAGGAGGTACAATGCAATTCTGAGTCAGAGATAAAATTGAAAAATAGCTTCATCATCCTACTGGCGGCTGGAATACAAACCAAAAAAGGCCCTAGAACAAATGTAGTTCTTGGGTGCGCGCCACTTAGATCCTCCCAAATTAGTCTCTAGAACTGTCTGGTGCGAAAGTGATTATTATCTCAGCAATTGAGAGTTTTTACCTCTTGTCTATGCATCCATACATGGAAATCCAATAATATGAGCAAATACACATTCAGGAGAACCCATACGCTGAATTTTGATCGGTGGCTACAACACTCTCCCGCAGACGCTGAGCGGCAGGGCCCTCAGTCCGCCAACGGACTAACCATTTTGGTTTCACTTTCAATACATCTGTCAATAAATTACCCAAGAAACCCTTTATTATAAAATAAGACGTCAATTGATGATTTTGCCCAGCTGTAGGTTAATGTGAATGTTTTAAGCATGTTTAAGGTAGGTTAGGCTATGATATATACATTATACATACATATTAAGAGTCCTCATGTTCTGATACATTCAGCTTATGATAAATTCAGTGTGCTGGAAGCTAACCCCATCATAAACATGATGCTTTAAATACTTTACAGTACCTTGAGTTGCTGTAATAATTGACTTTCCAGACATTCTGGCATTAATAAAGACATCCATCTACAGATATTGCGCCAGTTTGCACAAGTGAGTAAAATGTTCACAAATTCATTGATCTATCAAGAAGAATATCCAGACTGTGTGGAAACAAGCTCATACAGCCATCCATGAGCTTTATTTCGAGCACATAACCAGTAATGGTAAGTCACAATGATCAAAAATAGGGTATGTAAAAAGAGAGCCACTATTTTCTGACGTCCTGCAGGGAGTTTGAGACAATAGGAGGATAAATGCAGCGTTCACAAAGCTGAAACTGAGACATATCACAGTTTTTCACATACATGTCATAGAAAAACTCCTGCACTGATCCGTGAACTTCAATTACAACACGGAGCCGGTCCAGAGGGCAACAGTATGCAACAATATACGGTGTAAAAACAAGTCATACAAAAGACTGTGTGATGTTTACACACAATAAACACCTTCAACAAGCAGCAACGCTAGAAATGACTGGACTGTATTGATTGCCCAGTGTTTTTTTGTGAGTCTTGGTGGCAACACAATGGCTATTATGCTAGCCGTTCACTCCACTGCAGCTACGTTAACTGCAATGCAACAGCAAAAACGCACTGACGTGCTCTGTATGTTAGCTTAGCTACACCTTGCTAACCATAGCGTCCAAACTAACAATTACATGGCCAATGGCTAGCAAGACGTTCTCTGGAATAATTAAAAAAGACGTAGCCTTAAATTATTCACAAAATAAAAATCCAATTACGTCCCGTAACGGCGCTGAAAAGAGCGACTTACCCGTAATGCGTGCAGAATATGGGGTCACTTATGCTAGCTGCCTCTCACAGTGCATACTACCGTACTAAATAGTGTGTCAAAACAGAAAGCAAGGTGTTGGCAGCGAACCAATCTGACATACTATGCAGTACGGTAGTATGCACTTCAGGACGCAGCCTTAGCATTAGCAAGCTAGTCCGCTAGTTAGCCCTAGCGCAACCGGCTATGACACGGGATAATTTATTAAGAGGCCAAATGTTGGAAATGTTAAATAAAACACAAGCAGGTCCGAAACTAGAGCCGAAACGTTAAAATGTGTCAGCCAGGCTTGCAAAGTACGGCGTGAAACCGGAGCTAACGTGCTAAACAGGCGAGCGACTAACCGAACCACCTAGCTAACTGGTTTAAACAGTTACCTTAGGCTGCGTCCCAAACCGCACAGTACTGTACTAAATAGGGTATCAAACAGAGTACACCGGATATACTGTAGGTCGCTATATTGACCTGGTACTCAGTGCGGTGCTATGCTATTTGAGACACAGCCCTGGCTTAGCTGACGTGCAATCGATGATTAACCTAATGTCAACACAAACTCAAATTCTTTGCGCTACACAACAGCTAGTCCTCAGAAATGTCTCCGGGTGAGGATAATTAAGTTATCGCTCGACAATTCAACCGAGTTATGTGCAATTAAATGAAAAAGAACTCGGCCGCGCTACCTTACATACGTTTCCGTCCGAGTCCAGCCCGCTGCCGTTGTGTAAATTGAGTAGCCGGCTTAGGGAAGGCCCAGCCAAGCTAAAATGATCGCAATACTTCTCACAACACACGAACAAAACCATTACCTAACAAAGCAACAAAGCTAACAAAGCAAACCATGATGCATGAGCCGTACCGAATCGGAGAATAAATCCTTCTTTCGTGCTCCGATCGGGTTTTGTAAGCGCCGAACTCGTTAGATGCCCGTACACACACATCCATACACACATACATACACAGACTGGGTTTGAGACATGCGCTCTGTGTAGCTGGAGCTCTGACTGAGAGAGAAGAAGATCCCGCTGAATCATTCCCCATTCCTCCTTCCACCAAGCACAGGCCTGAGCAATAACACTCAGATCTGCTCTCACCCTTACTACATATTAATCACAAAGAACATTACAACACACTAAATATTACTCACACAACACGGTAATTAATCAGCAAACAGCCAGCAACAAACTCCTGTCTGGATCAGGAAACTCACTTTAATCATGCAACACCAGAGGAGTCAGTAAAAGTTACCTAAACAACCACTACAGGATTAAGTTAGAGAAGTAAGACTTAACTGGAAGCATTAGACTACAGGTGCTCAGCGATTTACAATGCGGCTACAGTGGTGCTTGAAAGTTTGTGAACCCTGTAGAATTTTCTATATTTCTGCATAAATATGACCTAAAACATCATCAGATTTTCACACAAGTCCTAAAAGTAGATAAAGAGAACCCAGTTACACAAATGAGACCAAAATATTATACTTGGTCATTTATTTATTCAGGAGAATGATCCAATATTACATATTAGTGTGTCGCAAACAAGTATGTGAACCTCTAGGATTAGAGGGGTAACTTCTAAGCAACTGAAGGCCTCTCTCACATTGGCTAATGTTAATGTTCATGAGTCCACCATCAGAAGAACACTGAACAACAATGGTGTGCATGGCAGGGTTGCAAGGAGAAAGCCACTGCTCTCCAAAGAGAACATGTGGACGAGCCAGAAGGCCACTGGAACAATGTTTTGTGGACAGATGAGACCAAAATAGAACTTTTTGGTTTAAAAGAAAAGCGTTATGTTTGGAGAAAGGAAAACGCTGCATTCCAGCATAAGAACCTTATCCCATCTGTGAAACATGGTGGTGGTAGTATCATGGTTTGGGCATGTTTTGCTGCATCTGGGCCAGGACGGCTTGCCATCATTGATGGAACAATGAATTCTGAATTATATCAGAGAATTCTAAAGGAAAATGTCAGGACATCTGTCCATGAACTGAATCTCAAGAGAAGGTGGGTCATGCAGCAAGACAACGACCCTAAGCACGGAGTCGTTCTTAGAACCAACCAAAGAATGGTTAAAGAAGAATTAAGTTCATGTTTTGGAAAATGGCCAGTCAAAGTCCTGACTTTAATCCAATGGAAATGTTGTGGAATGACCTGAAGCGAGCACTAATGTGAGGACCCACCTGGAGAACCAACATCCCAGAGCTGAAGCTGAAGCGAAGCTTTCTGTACGGAGGAATGGGCTAAAATTCCTCCAAGCCGGTGTGCAGGACTGATCAACAGTTACAGGAAATGTTTAGTTGCAGTTATTGCTGCACAGGGGGGTCACACCAGATACTGAAAGCAAAGGTTCACATACTTTTGCCACTCACTAATATGTAATATTGGATCATTTTCCTCAATAAATAAATGACCAAGTATAATATTTTGGTCTCATTTGTTTAACTGGGTTCTCTTTATCTGCTTAAAAAAAAAAATCTGATGATGTTTTAGGCCATATTTATGCAAAAGTATAGAAAATTCTAAAGGGTTCACAAACTTTCAAGCACCACTGTACCTTCCCGCAAGGCCTTTGTAAGTTGAACTTAATGTAAACCGAGGCGTTTAACATATAATATATGTATGTGGGACTGTGGTAGCCTAGCGGTCAAGGTACTGGACTATGGAGCAAAAGGTCCAGGGTTCAAAACCCAAATCTCTGCCAAGTTGCTACTGTTGGGTCCTTGAGAAAGGTCCTTAACCCACAATTGCTTGGATTGTATCAATTGTAAGTCGCTCTGGATAAGGGCGCCTGCTAAATGCTGTAAATGTCAAAATGGAAATGTATCATAGCTTAGCCTACCTTGAATATGCTTAAAACACTTAGCCTTGTAGACAACTGCTGCCTTCGATTTCACCTTCCGAAAAATAGACAATGACATCCAAGTCCGTTTCATTCTTCCAACTGAACAAACATAGTTTATTGGACAACTGTTTGAGTGTTTTTATTATATTTAGAATTTCTTTGTTCGTAAAAATTAAGCATAAACAAGGCCTTGTGTAAGTATTCACCTGTATTGATCTTTTCCAGACTTTGTATTGTTACAACCCAAAATTTAAATGAATTTAATTGAAATCATACATTCAAACCACCTGGTCCGTAACAATATTTAAGTCAAAGTAACACCAAGAAGAATGCCTGGACCCAGGGTTTCCCAGCATAACTTTATCAAGAGCTTCACGCTCCCTCTACCAGCTCATTTTCCGTCCACAGAACATCCTGGTGCCATCACTTGGCCTGGTAAATATAACAGGATTCAGCAAACCAGGGGACCTCCTCCCATTGGTTCCACTCCAAGGTCCAGTTCTGACACCTGTAGGTGTTATCGAAGGTGGACAGGGATTAATATGGTGAGCACTCTGACTAGCCACTCTGATTGGCAGACTAGGCAGCACCATACTCAGCAGGGGGCGCTGCACTGCGTGTTGTGACACATCCATCCCATAACCAGCCCTGAACACTTCTGTGACTTGCACCACAGTAGGTCTTCCAGCTACACAGATCAGATGAGAGAGGATCCGGTGGAGGCTGCATTTAATTCCAGGGTTGCCAGACACCATAAGAGAAGCAAGCAACCAGGTCTCTTAAAATGAGCAGATGTTCGATTCTGCTAGCTGTTTCCAGGACAGTTCTACACTCTGGTTACATTTGCATGGATGGAACAGACTGAGAAAACCCACTGAAGTCAGAGTAAGGATGCACATGAGCTAAGAAATCCAATGACTGAGGTCAAGTCCAAGATGAGAAAGAAAACTTTTTCTGTTTTCTCTCCAGTTCCTGTCCCACACATGAAGTTCATCCGCTTCAGCTTCCCTCAAGCTGTTTCCATCATCAGCTCCAGCCCCACCATACTCGGGCCACATCAGTGGGCAGTAACTCTATCCCTCCTCCGGTTATCTGGGGACGAAGTGCCGCCAAGGACTTTCCTGCTTAGACTCCAGATCCTGGAGTGACTCTGTGTATCGGACTACTTAATGCCGATGTGCATATTTTACATTTTATTTTAACTATGACTCCAAGACTTATCAGTTTAGATAAATCAGTTTCATTCTTACATTTATCATCTATTCCGCCCAAGGAGGTTGGGTCCCTTGTTGAGTCTTGGTCCTCCCAAAGTTTCTTCCACACAACGCTTAGGGATTTTCCTTGCCACTGTCGCCCTAGGCTTGCTCAGTTTGGGATTGGACGTAGATATTAGGAGATAATGTAAAGTTTCTTTGAGACAATGCTCCATTGGAAAAAAGATTTCCAATGGAGCAAAGGTTCTAGATCAAACTAAGCTGTCTACATGACCACTTGAATGATCAGATAATTGTAAAAATCCAACTCTGATTAGATTATTAACTGCATCTAAAGGCACTCAGTGAAGCATGGTTGTGGCAGCATCATGCCATGTGGATGGCCTTGTTTTGGACTGCTTTTTTAAAATTAACCCATGTATCGCAACAAAAACAACTTCTGGTTCAGATCACTAAAGTATATAAGAGTTAGTAAATAGTAAACACCTCAGGGAAGCACACTTTAACTCCAAGTTCTAACACTACTAACACTACTGTGGAAAAGTTCGAGGGAGTTGAATACATATGCAAGGCACTGCCAGTTAGAAATGTGACGAGTGCATGACTCTCATTACAAAAGTAACCTACTGATTTTAATTTAATATTATATTTTCATCACCACAGAGTGCTGCTATTGAACAGAATAATGCAAACTCACCCTGCATTGCAATGAATGTAGCTCACATTCCACACAAACACAGTCAGTCAGTGTCTCTCAGTTTGGGTCTGTCCTTCTGTCATCACTTGGTCTCTCTCCATCATACTGTCTGACTCTTTTTCAGTCTGTCCCTTAAGCTTTCCTCACTCTCCCTCTCTATACGCAGTACTGTGCAAAGGTCTTATGCATTACATATTTGGAAATTTATATTCTTATTTACGTTTTAGTGGTCACTTCCCTTTTGTAGTCCCTTTTACTCTGTATCCTAATGGTCAGGACCAGCACAGATCAGGTCCTATTTGGGTGGTGGCTCATTCTCAGCACTGCATGAACACTGATGTGGTGGTGTGTTAGTGTGTTGAGCTGGTACAAGTGGAACAGACACAGCAGTGCTGCTGGAGTTTTAAAACACTGTCCACTTTATTAGAGACATTCACCTTATTGCTCCACCTCATAGATGTAAGGTCAGATACAGCAGCCGATCTGCTGCACAGTGTGTTAGTCATCCTCTAATCCTTTATCAGTGCTCACAGGACGCTGCCTACAGGATGCAGGTGGCTGGATATTTTGGGGCTTTTGGACTATTTTCAGTCCAGTAGTGACACTGAGGTGGTTTAAAATTCCAGCAGCACACCACCACATCAGGGTCACTGCAGTGCTGAGAATGAGCCACCGCCCAAGCAGACCCGATCTGTGCTGGTCCTGACCATCAGAGACCAGAGTAAAGGGGATGAAAGAGAAACAGAGGGACTACAGACTGTATCTGTAGAACTACAAAACTTATTAAAGAGAAAGCACAATATAAACTGAAAGACTTTTGCACAGCATCATATGTTACAGGCAATGTGAGAAATTAGGTATCGTATAGAATGTGTAGAACGTGATGTTTTTAGGCAAAGCATGAAATGTCTTGTGTTATATTAATATGTATATATTTATTATATTTACAGCATTTAGCAGAAGCCCTTATCCAAAGCGACTTACAATTGGTACAGTCTTACAATCCAAGCAATTGTGGGTTAAGGGCCTTGCTCAAGGACCCAACAGTGGCAGCTTGACAGAGGTGGGATTTGAACCCTGGACCTTTTGGTCCATAGTCCAGTACCTTAACCGCTAGCCCTTATACAGAGCTTTCCCGGTCCGTTTTTTGCCCAGGTGGTTCTATACGATGCCTAATTTCACACATTACCTGTAACATCTAGATCTCTCTGTCTCTCACAGTTTCTCTCTCTAAAAGGGTTTCAATCTGTCTCCACCTGTTCTTTCTCTTCGTCTCTGACTCTTTCTGTTTCTAACTCGCACTCGTCCTCACAGTTTCTCCTCGCTCGTGCAGACTCTGAATTCGTCGTTCAGAACTCTAATTCTTTCTCAGTTTTTCTCACTCGCTCTCTCTGCATTGGTCGTTGAGTCTGGGTCATTTTCTTTCTCTATTTCTCACAGTTTCTCGCTCACACTGTCCCTGCATTTGCCTTTCTGTGTTCTACTCAATGTTATAATTTTTCTCACTCACTCTCGTTTGCATTTGTCCTTCTGTCTGTGCCATAGTCTTTCTGTCTGTCATGCTCATGCTTTATCTGTCTTTCTCATAGCTCTCTCTGCATTTCTCTTTCTGTGTCATAGCTTTTCTCACTCAGTCATTGGTCTTTGTGTGACATACTCATTTTCTTTCTCTGCCTCTCTACCTTTCTCACTCTTTTTCTCACTAGCTCTCTCACCCTGTCACACTTACTCTGTGTCTCTTCTACTCTTTCTCACTACCTTTGTCTTTCTGTCTATGCCTCTGTTTGCCTCACCTACTCACTGCCTTTCAGTCCGTCTCTTAATGGCCTCACAGTTAGCTACACTCTGTCTCCCTGTCTGTGTGGGTTTCCCTCTGTGTCTTTCTGATCGCTTATTAAAAATGGCGGTTTATACAGTGCAATGTCCGCACTTTGCACCACCAAAACACTGCGTTTACAAACAAGAGCCGCACGTAGAACGTAAACGCGAATTCATTCTGCTGTCATTAACCGTGTGGCAGAACAAAACAGGCGAGTTTCAGGCTCACACACACGCACATACACGGTATTTAATAACTCACCTCTGTCGCGCCTCACTCTAACTTCACCATTTCACAGCAGCAAAGCACAGGGGGTGTAAACTCTCGCGAGATTTCGCACAGTTTCACTCGGCGCGTGCAGAAGAATTGAGGGCGTCCCCGCGCTGTGTGGCGCCATAAATACGCAGTGTGGTGCGAAACTTTGTGCTCCACACGCCATGTTTTGTTGATTTTAAATGGAAAATATGAATAAAACCGAGAACAAACTTGAATATGACACATTTCTGCACATTTATTGAACCATTAACACGTTTATATACCTCACAAAAATGCTGCTAGCTCATCTCAGCAGGACTGCTAACCAAAACTTTGAACGTTAAGTTCCCAATCTCCTAACCAGCCACTGTTGGACCCCTGAGTAAGGCTCCTAACGCTCAATTGCTCGTATTGTCCCTTGTAAGTTTTTACTAGTTGGTAGACGCTCTACAACACAGCACTTGTTCACAATGCTCTAAATGAACCAGTAATGACTTAGCATTTGTTGGATTTTTGATCCTGGGACGCCGGTCACCAAGCAAGACCATACAAGTTCCATGTCTTATGCTCATCCAACTGGTTACTGATGGTTTATACTGGTTACTGATGGTCTGGTGCTGGTTTAGCTGGTAAACTCTTACAGTTTTTCAGGTAAATCTGGTTGTCTGGCATATTAGCATCCAGAACTCAACATATGCTGGTGTTTGTTGTGTTTTGTAACAGAGAAATTCCATAAAGGTAAATCTGGAAAGGTGCACAAGCTTATCCCTATGCCAGGATTCATGTTTCTGTTATTTTCTAACAATTACACTCATTCATTAATAATTCATTCATTGTCTATACATTCTTAATCCAATTCAGGGTCATGGGGGGTTGGCGACAGCATTAACCACTGCACCACCGTGCCACCCTTGAAACTTTAAATGTTTATTTTAATTTTTAATAGGGTGCCGTGGTAGTGCAGGGGTTAGTGCTATAACCTCCCAGCTTCCAAGTCCCAGCCTGACTGCTGCCTGTGCGGAGTTTGTATGTTCTCCCCCTGTCAGCAAGGGTTTCCTTGGGTTCCGTTACACATTCCAAAGACATGTTTTAGGTCATTTGGCATCTCTAAAGAGTTCCAGTTTTGAAAATTGGTTTCATGTAAGCTTCCACATGTTCTGTTAGACAAATAACTAAACATCACAAGGTGCTCTATGGAATATTATGAAATCATGCGCGAATAACTTGGAACATCAGATTTTGAACCAATTTGAGAAAATAAAGCTAAATAGAAGTATTTTCACCAGCGATCTTTGTCTTTTGTCCCTAACTTTACACTTTATTAGGAAAACCTGTTCACAATATTTTTTTATAATTATCTAATCAGCCCATCATGTGGGAGCAGAGCAATATATAAAATCATGCAGATACGGCCCAACAGCTTCATGTAAAGTTCAGAATGGGGAAGCCATGTTTGCTCAGTGATTTTGACCGTGACATGGCTGTTGGTACCAGACAGGCTGGTTTCAATGCTGTGAAGGTACAAAATGATGAGAGTAAGGCAATCAAACCAGCAGGGGGCGCTGCAGCCATGCGCAACACGCTTAAAACAGCTAGATCTACAGATCAGATACGCGGAGTATTTGGGTAGGGATTTGAAGATCAGTGAATGTGTGAGCGATTAAAACCGCAGTGAGGTTAGACAGAAATGTAAAAAATTGGAGTAATGAAACCTATAACAAAGTATTCTTTTAATACGTTGTTAGTGCGCTCTTGCGGTTTAAATCTGAGGTTAGTGACTCGGATGTGAGTTGTTGCCAATAGCAACGGCTAAAACGTCCGCTCATGTATGCTACTGACGCGGGCGTTGTTTATTAAATGGTGTTGTTTATTGAAGCTTACAATTAATGAAAGCGCTATTTGTTCGTTTCTGGATATAATTTCGTATTAAAGGAACAGAGCTGAACAAGAGCAGGTACGATATGTAGGTATATAAATAGCATTATTCGGACATTAGCTATTAGCCAAATAGCGTCCCGCTTTTTGCAGTTTGCGCATGCTCTGTATATGCTTCAGTATTTTTAAATGGGTGCCTAAAATGGATAATGAAGCAGCTCTATTACGACTGAGTAAAGATTTCATGTTGAAAATAAACAAATTACTTGACCAGGGGTGCTGATAAATAGTTTTGGTGCGTTAGAGGTTGAAGAAATATTTCATATTTAAGTTTTTTTCAGAGGCAAAGGGTGCCGCATTGGCAGTTCGCTAGTCCAACACCACAGTGATCCTGGTACAAGTTTCGGTAGTGCCCTCCAGCCGGGTCAGGCTTCATACGGACACAAGTCCGTACGGTGGCCAGAATTATCCCTGCTGTGCTCTGCAATAACCAAACGTCCCATCCACTGTGCCCTTCTGCCTGCTGGTGAATTACTGGACAGGCAGAGATTTCCTGACCATGATAAATAGGATTAAACCAGGAACAACTGTAATATGAGCAGAACCAAAACTTTTGCATAAGACTAGCTTATAGTAACTCTCTTGGTTGCATGTCACAAGCAGACACCTCTGGTATGCTTGGGTTGCCACAGGCGTAACTCCATAACCTGAAGGTCTGAAGACCTCTGGAGTGGTGGATACCAGACCAAGACAAACAGACATGAAGTGGGACCTGCTGCATGGAGGAACAGAGAGCCTAGAGCCTCTCTGGTTTGTATTCTTCCTCTTGTGAGCTGAGGTATATCCCTGACCCAAACTCTCTCATGGTGGCCTGTGTATAAGGGTCCCCTTTATCGTTGCATTGCATGGCCATTGAGCATGGGCCTACTTTGTCACTTTGGGCTTTGAGTAGCTTGTAGCCTTGATTTGGAGCTCCGTCCTAGGTCTTCGTTGTCTGTCTGTATTTGGCTCTCCCATCGAGTCTCCAGATTTCCGTTATTCACTTGGACCGCTGTGTTCCAGGCACTGTTTAAATGCGGATAATGTTCAATACCACACCAGTGTACTGACTCATACATGTTTCAATTCCTTGTAGCTCAATGTTGGTGATTAGCAGCTTGGTCCCGGCTCGGTTCCTCACTCTTATTGCTCATCTTGTAATAGTCATCAGCATCTTCTGGTCTCGGGTGAGTCTCTTCAATTATTTCAATTTGCTTGTGGCATCATTGCAGACTTTCCAATCTACCGTTGCTGTCTCTGTTTATGAGAATTTTGATCTTTATCATCTTGACTCTTTTCCAGGAGAACAATGTTCGAGCTTGTCTGCCGCTAGTCTACACGGTTGAAGAATACAATATCGAGGACATGAGGTAAGAATCTATTGAAAGTGATCGCAGTAAATACAAATACATCGTATACATCATTGTATTCAGATTATTTTATGCTCTTTCCTTATTTTCAGGCTGGTGGTGGGTTTATCCGTTACTCTGGGTCTGTTTGCTATAGAACTTGCTGGTTTCTTCTCTGGGGTCACCATGTTCAACAACGATCAAGGACTTTTGTGTATCCTTACCTGCCATTAATTCAACAAAGCCTTAACATAAAAAAATGTTATGTAGATTTCTGGTCACCAGAAGCCTCACCAGGAAAAGCAAAAGGAGACTGACATTTTTTGGTGGTATTTTTCCCCATTTTCTCCTATTTCAGTCTCATAGCAAACCCCTAGCCGCATGCATGACCCATGTGCTGAGGGAGAAGGCCCATAGGCCAGTGAGTGGTTCCGTCGAACTCATGGCTAATAATGCTTGCTGTGTGCGTTGGCCATCGTTGGCACCTCTAATGCTGACAGGGGCCACTGTGGCAGCAGCAAGATAATCCCTTGTTTGCATTTGCAAGAGTCTTAGGCAGGTCTTACATAATATAATATTTGGTGAAGCATTCCCAGCAGTTCAAGATGACCTAGAGGATTCGAACCCCAAGCTGGACGGGGTCAGGAGGTATGATTATGGTACCCTGCGATGCACTGGCGCCCTGTCCTGAGTGTACCTCTGTTTGCACCCAAAGAATACTGAGCTAGGTTCTTTATTTAGGACAACCCCATGACCCTGTCCATTATAAGTGAGGGTCCACCTGAATGCTTTGCTTTGCTTTGAAACTTCCTGTAGTTGAGAGGATAATGACCCAAAACACTCCTTAAAGCTTTGTAACAACTTGAAGACCAAAGACAAACCCTTTCACTCAAGATGTTCTGCTGATGGTTGATTTGTATTGAAAAGCTTAGCATTAAATTTGACCAAATGAGAAGAAGAATCAATTTCATTAGTAGTCCCAGATTCTTGGCCTCCACTGTATGTAAAACTAGATTATTTGTATTCGAGCTTTCAAGAATAGTTTCCTCCAGATGTTTGGTTATAATTGTTATAATGACCACTATTAATTTTGTACAGTCATTCAGCCATTCTTGACTGCTCGGTACTGGTAATTGTTTGATTGTTGACGCTACACTGCTTTCCTGAGTGCGACTATTCAGCGACGGCGTGTCACGCGAGCGGTTCGGTCGCTCTGCTGTTCTTTCTGTTTGAACAGTGGACCTGCAGCATCTACTGGTGGATCTTCAGCTTCTGCAGGTAAGTCAGTGGTTAGGTTTCTTCACCCAATGCTTACCACTAAACAAAAGAGCGCATTTACTTGCACTTAAATATCCGATAACTGCAGAAAATCAGATTTTGACAGTAATCAGATCAGTTTGTATACATGTGCTTGAGCAATCAGATAATGGCCTCTGGATTTACACGACTCAGGCAATATTCGGAGTTCTACTTGGCAGCCAGCCAGTATTCTCACCGAAGGGTGTGAGATAAACTTCAAACATTAATAATTAAATAACACAATCCTTTATTTCCTCCTTTATTTTCCTTCTTTATTATATTGCTTAACAGTGTTTGAGGTTCCCCAAATGTGTTTGGTACCCGTTTCACAGATGCTGCGTTTAATTCCAGGGTTGCCAGATCCCACTATAGACATAAGTCAAGTCAAGTCAAGTCAAGTCAATTGAGTTTATTATAGCGTTTTTACAAGTGGAGCATTGGTCTCCAAGCAACTTTACAGGTTTAGATTATCTCCTAATAACTACGTCCAATCTCAAATTGAGCAAGCCTAGGGCGACAGTGGCAAGGAAAAACTCCCCAGTTCTAGGAAGAAACCTTGGGAGGACCAAGACTCAAAAAGGGACCCAACCTCCTTGGGCGGCGTAGATGATAAATCTAAGAGCGAACTAAAGTCATGGAGTCAAAGTTTGAATAGAATGTGAAGTATGCACATCGACATTAAGTGGCCGGGGTATGATGATAAATCTAAGAGCGAAAACTAAAGTCATGGAGTCATGGTCGAATAAAATGTGAATTATGCACAGTGGAGCTCCCTCCAAGATGACATATTGTGTGGGGGCCGGGAACTTGCCGGAAAAAACACAGTCGGAAAGAGAAAAAACAGAAATGTAAATCGTATTGATTAAGAGCACCAGTGGTTTATTAAAACAATTTCACTGATGCCAATGTTCAATCAATGATGCCAAGGTAGCATGAGACACGGGGCAGGCATTAGGCTATAGCAGCATAGCTAGAAAGCTAGAAAGAGGAGAACGGTAGGAAACCACAGCCCAAGAGGGATCACATGAAGACATGGCAAACCCCACGAGCGGCAGAAAAGACAGCAAACCAAGTCTCTATCACCAATAAGGACTCTTGAATAGAAACCCCAGATCTGCACTTATTCTAAGGCAAGGATGCATGAGTTCAAGATCCACGAGGGACGAAGCTAGTTTTCAGGCCCAGACCGCCCAACTCGGGGACCCAATTTCCCGGCTAGCGGACAAGGGCAAGGCAGGTCGACATGGGGGGACTCAGAACTCCGGACCAGCAAAACCCAAACCATGCAACTGGTCTAAATCTAGTCAAAAGCCTGCTTAAATAGGTATGTCTTTAGCCTAGACTTAAAACTTTGGAGGGTGTCTGAATTTCGAACGATAGTGGGAAGTTTATTCCATAGTTGGGGGGCCATGTATGAGAAAGCCTTTCCCCCTGCTGTGACTTTTTTAATTCTAGGAACTAAAAGAAGTCCTGCACCCTGCGAACGAAGCATTAGGTTTATGGAAATATCCCAAAAGGAAGTGAGAATAAGAGGACCTGGCAACCGTATTTATTTCCAGTAGCTGCTTCTGTGACACCTCTGTGTTCAGGCAGAGGAAACTGATGTGAATACATAGGCTGAGAAATCCTATTATTGGGATAAAATCCAGCTCTGTATCGGATTTCTTAATCTGATTTCTAGTCTGCTGTATACATGACCACTTGAATAATCAGATAACTGCAGAAATCCAGTTATGAACGGATTACTAAGTGCACGTTAATGCACTCATAGAAGTACAGTTATGCGCCATTTAATGTCCGCTTTATGTGGACATGTTTGACTGAAATGGATGTTTACCAGACATTACCATAGTCACATAGTCTTTTTATGATACTGTAATGTAAATATAAAGGGTATCTTCATATAAACACATGCGTCGTTGGAACTCTACCATCTACACAGTATCCCTACTGCCAACAGTTATACACACAGTAAACCTTTTTTAATTAGTGGAAATTCACAATAATTCTAGAAAATATAGTAACGTAGTGTTTTGACCCTGTGTAGGGGAAAGCCGTAACACTTAAGAGGATTCTATGATGGACCTGATGCATTGATAGACAGTATTACGAACAACACGGAACATGAAACAATGAGTGAATGTGAACCAGTCTATGTAGTTATGGGTTAGAGAGAACATACAGGTGGTGGGGGTACAAATAAAGGAGTACTACTTACACCAGGACAGGCACATACACTTATGAAACGCATTTAGAGCGTGTTACAAATAAAACAGCTGGAAGTCAGACACATCTATTAAGTTAGAACAGTCTCTAGTCGAAACGTGAGCTAATCAAGCAAGCAAGCAAGCATATGACCGGTAACATATTGAGCTTTCGAGTGAAAGACGGACTTCTGTGCTTTAACTCCCGCCTCTGCTTGTGGATTCGCGGTGTTGATTGGCTGTTGAGGTGACCAGCTGTTTACGTCCAAGTCCAGAGTTGAAAGACAGATTTTTATTGCCTTTTATAAAAAAGGAATTAAAGTGAATGTTAAACGGCGCATACCTGTAATGAAATCAAGCCTGGTATAAAGACCACGTCTGATTCTCCACCCCTCATAGTTCTCAGGAGTTCTGCCCCTCAGTTCCACAGTTCCTCCTCATACCACTATTGATCGAAGGCCCGGTCTGCACACTTGACATTACTTATATGCAACTCCTTCAGCCACAACATAAAACACGTTCTTATTTGCTTTGCCCCTTGTGCATTGTCTTGCAGTGTGATCCCAGCTCTATATGAGATGATCCTGTTTATTGCTGTCTTTGGACTGAAGAAGAAGCCCCTATAAATGCTTCGGTGTTAACAAAGTCTCCTTCGTGGGGTATCAGTGTAGATCGTGTTGCTAAGCAACAGGAATATCTGCGGTCTATAAAGTCAGAGCGTTAAAATGCATTTATTATTATTATCATCGCCATTATTATTATATGGACCATCCTATTGGATTAGTTCAAACTGCAGTTTCGCAGTTCTGATCTATAAACTCAAGGCATTAACTGAAATGGTAATAAGCAAAAAAGATCGAATCATCATGTATCGTTTGCTTTCTGTTTGTGGTGGTGTCCCAAATCCTAAGTGGTAAATGAAAAGATACATCTTTTGCATTTTATTCAATGTTGTTTTCTAGATTTTCTCCTGTTGTTATGTCACTTTCGTAATGGTGTGACATGGTGCGGTTAGCACGGTCACGTCACAGCTCCAGAGATCTTGTGACGCCTGACCCTGCTGGAAGGCACCACGGTGAGACACTAGCATATTGGACCACTGAGCACCCCATATTGTTTCATTATTCTGTTATCGTATCAGACTAAGTACGACGGGAGTTGTCGGATTTTTAACGTGTCCTGTTTTGTTGTTTGTAACAAGATTGTGACAAGAAAGCGAACACTAAATAAAGTCTCGTTTCATAGGACCAGAGTAACGTTTTATTTTATTAGCCGCATTGTGCACTAATTGCTCAGTCTCCAGCAGTGAAGCCCAGAGCAGTGATAAAGGCACTTGTTTGATAGCCACTTCATTTTTAAATCAGATGTGGGGCAGGCAGGAGATGATCAGTCGTAAGATAAAATGCTGATGTGTTTCTTTATGAGTTTGGAAGAGGACTTGTTGAGATGGCCAGCTGTTACAGAAAGGCCTTATCGAAAGAAACATCTCAAAACCTTCCCTTCCCTTCTAGTTTTGATCTGTGGGATTATATTTGTTCATTCATTTTCTTGTCTGCTTAATCCTGGCCAGGGTTGTGGGAAAGCTGGTGCCTAAGGCACAAGGCAAGACCAACCTTAGACAGGGTTCAACGTAGGGCACATACACTCACTCACAGGTGGAAATACACATGATCCCCCACCTCATGGTCCAGGTTCTCTCCGAGATATGGTCAGTCACGTGTCTGTGGGTCTCCATGGTGATGAGCTAATGAATTGCCACTGCACCACCTGTCACAGTCTAATATTTAAACATTAATTAAGTAGCTTAGTTTAATTCTTACATATAACATCTAGGCCACCCAAGGTGGTTGGTCCCTTTTTGAGTCTTCCCAAGGTTTCCTCCTTAGAACGAGTTTTTCCTGGCCACTGTCGCCCTCGGCTTACTCAGTTTGGGATTAGCCTTAGATGATCGAAGATAAAAATTGTAAAGCTGCTTTGAGATACTGCTCCATTATAAAAAGCACTATAGAAATAAATCTGACTTTGACTTAATATGCTAGACCACCACTTTGCAGACCTGGGTTCGAGTACCACCAGTGCTCTGGTGACATGGCGATCTAATACACCAGCCCATCATGGTGGTCGACTCAAATTTGAGCCCCAACAGATGTTGGCTGTGTCTGAGGGAGGCGAGGACAGTCAGGGGATCACCAGTACTGCACCAGTGACCGCTACCCAGCCCAGTCCCTGACCTTGACCGTGAAATGGGAAAGTAGAAAATGCTGAGATCATGCAAGGAAAGGGTAATATGCAATGTAAAGGGTCAATATTGTTATTAATATTATTTTGTTGGACGTAGACACAAATCATGCTTGTCTACAGGAAAGCAGTGGTTTTATAGCGGGGCATTAATCTCGCACCTCCTTCCTCTGGTGGTTTCCATTTATGTAACCTGCCTTTTCTTGAACAAAATCAATATTCCCATTTTGAGAAAACCTGCCCTCATATTCTCTTGATAGTCCGACCACTTGTTGCGACTTAAATAACACACAAATCGATACGCAACTTCAGCCGAGAGGCGGTATGGCTGTCTGTTTAATGAGCTCTAGTGAGTGTATATACACAGCTCCATTTCCTTTCTTCATCATGCACCTGTCCCCTCACATAATACCGGCGCTCATTTCTCTCTCCTTTGTTATTTCTGTCCTCGGCTCGGTGTGACGCGCCTCCCTTTCTGACCCTTCCACTCTCTGTTTCTCACAGTAAGACTTCTCTCCACCTTAGGCCAATTAGTGTCACCAGACACTAACGGCGTCAGTGACCTCTGGCTTATAATTAAGGCCATGTGGAAGGAAGCAGCTAAGCATCCTGACAAAACGGCACAACCTGTGAATGTGCTGGACTGCTCTGCCATCGGCTGTGGAGTGCATTCATGCACTGTGGGGGGTTTATTGTAGTGAGACCAGCTCTGGGTGTCTATATGATGAGTTTTCCAGTCAGATCGTAGAATGTTGTGCAGGATGCGAGCACTTCAGTTACGCTGACAGTAGTAATAGTACTCATGCTGTGTATTGTTTGTGTATGGAACACTACACAGCTGCATTGACTAACCATAGGCAAAATCTGAATTAAGCTTAGTTTCATTGGCTTAATTAAACTTTCATTGCTAAATGCTAAATCGCTACATGCTAAAGCTATTTTGTGAGTTCCAATCCCAGCTCCTCCAATCTCTCAATGTTGAGCAAAGGCTTTAACTTTCAACTGTTCAGCGATTGTGTTGCACTCGGGATACCTGCTAAATGCGTGAACGTGTTTTCCTACAAACCACCTAATTAATAAAATCTACCGCAGAACGTGCGGTATCATCCCATTCTTTCTGCAATACCAAACAATGGACAACAGGGGGCAGCAGAAGGTACGTTTCTGTCCTGACATGTCGGTAGGCCATTTGCATTTCGTTGACAAGAGCAAATCAATCCATCTGAACCCTAAATGTTAATCAGCCCTGTGCTTCATCGGCTAGCAAAATATTTCATGATTGGAATGCATAAGCTACATAATGTTCAGTACGCTTTCTGAAACCTGTTCGGCCTGAACGGCTTGTTTTAATCAATTATATGTCCGAAAAGCTGTTAGCTGCACTATAATACTTCACGTTTCAAATGTAGCATCTCGCAGTCAGATTCTGAAATAAAGCAACATACTTTAGATTCCTGTCAAAACGTGTTAAAACGATTTATTTTAAATATCATTCATCTACAATCTAGCATGAAATGTATAAAATGCAAGGCATCCTTACTAATATTGACTGGCTGTCTATAAAGCTTTACAGAGCTATAAAGTTATTGGCCTAGTCTTGTTTGCAGTCTCTCATTCATCTTTCACAGTTTTGATACCCAATTTTGTCCACTGGTTTACTCTAACCCCGATGTACCATCTATTTGTATTTTAATTTACTAGATTCCAGGGGCGTTTCTAGGCTACTTGTCATACTGGGGCACACACAGAATTTAAAGGGGCACAGCTGTACCCCTCTGCTTGCCAATCAGTCACAGAGGCACAACTGTGCATAATAAGAAAGCCTGTTAAACCCTAAACAGATGAAGTGATTTTACACTAAAGTGGGTGTGATGACGTTCTGGCTAGATTCTTTCCATCGACCAAGCAGAAACTGAGCTGCTCAGTAGCAGACTGATTTTACACTTAAAATTTGTGCATGGATTTGGGATTTTAAAGGAGAACGATTGCTGATTTCCCATTGAAACTCCCATAGAAAAAGAAAATCACAAAGGAGAAAATCACTTATCTATAGATTCTCCTAGACACAAGTGAGATCCACAATAACAAATCTGCCAATGTCATGATTTTCAAAAACATCAGCTCTCAACTCAAACCTTTCTCATCCATACATTTTTTTATGTTTAATGTGAGGTACTTTTATAAAAAAAAAAAAAAAAAAACACATGGTTTACTGTGCAAAAGTCTTAGGCCACCATTAGATTAGATATACCATTGTTTTAGCAATGGTATAATGACCATATATAATTATTTCTCTCTTTATGAAAAATACAACCAGAAAATACAGAAAATTTGTATGCAGTATTAAAAACTGAAACCTATAAGCTGTTTTTTCATTTTTTTTCCAAATTCTGAGAAATAATTATATATGTTCATTATACCATTGCTAAATGGTATAGTATATCTAATCTAATGGTGGCCTATAACTTTTGCACAGTACTGTATCCCATTCATGTTGATACCAAGTCAGCTCCTGGGGCTCAGAAGAGTATGAGTGTGAGTATGAAAACCTGTGATGGCCTAAAGCAATGTACATTTACATTTATGTCATTTAGAAGACACTCTTATCCAGAGTGACTTACAATTGATACAGTCTTACAATCCAAGCAATTGTGGGTTCTTGCTCAAGGGCCCAACAGCGGCGGCTTGGCTGAGGTGGGAGTTGAACCCTGGACCTTCTGGTCCTGTACCTTAACCACTAGGCCACCACAGTCTAGGCCATGTACAAGGTGTCCCTCTGCCTGTGCCTCATGTTCTCCTAATTTATTAAGGAATATAAGGGGTCGAGTGCAGCCTCTGTGACTCAGTGGTAAGAACCAGGTGCTTGAATCATTTGTATTACAAGTGATGCGTTTACAGAAGGACCCCAGCCCATTGGGCGTGTACGCCAAATGCTGATCAAAAGCATAAGGAAGTTCATCCAGTGTAAACCCGGAGCAGCTGAAAGAGGAGCAATAATCAATAACGGGTCAAGAATCACATCAGACATTGTACATGAAAATAAGGGAGTGTGTGCATGTCAGGACCTGATTAACATTAAGACGTTTTACATAGATGCTTTGGTTCGAGTCCCAGCAGGTCCTTCCGCTTGGGTCAGGAGACCCGTTTAGGCACAATTAGGCTGGTCGGGGGCCCATCTCCAAGTGCTGCAACAGCAATCCGGCTGGCCCTTTGATAGGTACCAGACACCCCACTCCCACAGGAAAAGTGTGGATAAAACATGAAAAAAGCCCTATAGACTCAGGGGTAAATTAAGTGGAATTTGAATATATTTTAAGGTTTATGTTTGAGTGCGTGTATAGGATCCACAGGTAGGATTTTTATTTTCATCGCTGCTGTCCCCAAGGGAGATGATGCATTACGCTTAGTGTGACTATTCTAATAAACACACTTGGGGTAATTAAGGCATGCAGACAGCACTGGTCCGGGGATAGCACCACCCTATAAATCACAAACCCCTGGTACCGGCATCTGAAGCGTAGCCGATCACACACGGCCAGAAAGCAATTCTGCCAACCTGCGTTTGCACATTTGTCTTCATCAGCCTCTGGATGTTTAGGGCCAGGCTGCATTGGCTAGTTCCCAGGGTAAACAAGCAGGCCAAAGATATCAAATGTGTCCATTTTAATGTCAGCAGTAGCATGACGTTTTCGACAAGCCTGCAAACGAACGGTGCTGCGGATGGAAATAAGCAGGATTGATGGATCTAATGGAAAGGTGAGCTGGAAAGTCTGGGTGTACTCAAACGGAATAAAATGTGAATGAAATCAGAGTGATTTCAGATGTTGGTGCTTATTCCCCATTTTTCTGGTTGTAAATGTGGAAATCTGTGCCAAAAGAAGGCAATAGCAACCGTGGTTTCTGTGTGTTTGGATTTATAGCCAGTCCTTTTCTCTCTTTAGGTGTGGAATTGTACCGCCCTTATGCTTTTTTTTTAATCGGCACGTACAGAGCACAAGCACTATCATTTCCTTATGTGCTTGTAGACCAATGGTTTCGAAAGTGGGGGGCTTGCCCCTGGGGAAGTTCAAGGGATATGAATGCTGATAAAAAATAAAAAAAATAAGATACATAATGCATGTTGCTTGTAATAATTTTTTTGTTCAGTAAGAACTTGCAGTTATGTATGAATTACAGTGTTTAAAATAAATTCCAATGGAGTTTGGAAGCAATAGGTGTCACCTATTGGTGACCCATAGGTGTTGGGGAGCCTCAGAACCTTGATAGGTGGCAGTAACACAGAATACAACTCTGTAACCGACAGACAGATTGCACCTCACCAGAGGTGGGATACAAACCAAAGTGGCTCAGTCAATAGAGCACTGGTTTCTCTGGTTTGTATCACACCTCTGGCAAGTTGTGGTCTGTCTTTCTGTTATGGAGTTCTGGGATACTGGCCATTAAATTCTGACGTTTCCCAACACCTGATGTTTGGGTCTCACTCTGTAGGTTCTGTGTTCTGACTTCAGCATCTCAGTCTCAGGGCTTTTCAGAGTAGCAGCTGGGAAGATTACATCACGTGTATCATGTGGAATGTTAGCAATATCGAAATTTATAATCAGAGTATAACCAATGGCAGGGGGGTCAAAACATGCCGACTGGGGTCAAATCCAGCCCTCAAACCATCTTATTATGGTCTGCATTGTAAATTCTGCTTACATTCACCCCAGGTCAAGTTTAATCCTGCATTTCCTGGTCAGGGTCATGGGGCTCCTTCACCTATCCCCAGAGAAGATGGGGTGCAGTGGACTGGACAGAAACCTAGTCATTAACCAGGATACCAGTTCATCATGTGAGAAAAACCTCACCTCCCTCAGAGACAGCCAAATGTGGCCATGTGGCGATTGCTCAGTCTGTACCTATGTGCAGACTGACTCTCGGCCATGCACTTTTTGTAGGCACTAGCTAGTCTTCCTTGGCACTGAGGGAGCCTCGAGAACCCACCCCTGGAGAAATGGGACATAATCTGGTGAAATTCACACACAAAGACCACCAGTGGACCTGCCTGGACTTTACATAGCACCATAGAAGCTCCTGGACTTCACAGCATGCGACAGGACATGACAAAAAGGCCAGGGGAATTGAGCATGCCACATTGAGAAACAGGAAAATATCTTCATAAATAAGTCCTATTTAAGTTTCTTTCCTGCTGAGGTCCGGTTTGAAGATCGTCCTTTGATCAGGGTGCCCAAACCTTTGCATAAAGGTTGTTTACTCCTGAGAACAACTCTTGTTTGTCCCAGTTGTTCGGAAACAGACAGCTGCCAATCACACACACACCTGAGCCCTGGACGAGAATGCCACAAGGACAGAAAGGTGTGGTAATGATGCAGTTTGTGTGTTTGATTTGATGGTGTAAGGAAAATCTAGAGCAGCTCGGCCTCCAAGGGACAGAGAGGCAGAGGCAGCCGCTGGAACAGGAGATTCAGTCAGACAGAACACGAAACCCAGGAGCAGCCATGACACATGACGGACACTGAAAGGCCATGAGAGGTTGTTTTCTTCACTTCCTGAACATGTTATTTATTCTGATCCCGCAGTGCAGGATCCCTGCAAAACAACGGAGCCGAGCAAGGGCACCAGTGCAGTAAAGTCCAGCTGAATACAGTCGAAAGCTTCTGTGATCACGAAGAGCGGAGTCAGGAAACTAAAGCACACATAATAAAGCAAAAAACCACGAGAGACTGTGCATTATTATAATTTTATCACGGTTAAGGGTGTTGGCATGATGGTTAGCAGCCCCGGGTGACTTACTGCTTTTATAAAACAATTCCATTACATACCTCAGTCTTCAACAAATAAATCAAGACTTTCAAGGAAGCCTGGCCTCCCTTCAAATTAATTAAAATGCCGTAATGAAATGTTTCCCACATTTCATTGCTGCACCCTCGTGGCCTAGTGATTAGGGTACTGGACTATGGAGCAGAACGTCCAGGATTCAAATTCCATCTCTCCCAAGCTGCCACTGTTGGGTCTTTAAGCAAGGTCCTTAACCCACAGTTGCTTGGACTGTAAGGTAGTAGCAGTTGTAAGTCGCTCTGGATAAGGGTGTCTGGTAAACATGTCTACACTACTCATTAATCTTGAAGGAATTCAGAATTTTAGTTAATAAAATGATCAATCTCACTCCATTATCACATTGTTTGTTCTCAAACTCCTCCTGTTGAACAATGAACTGTGTGACAATCTGTCCCAAACACAGGCCTAATAGACACTCACTGAAGCTTGTTTGACTCTGGGAGTCTATGGAGTAAATGTAAGGCTTACAGAATTTACAATGTACAAAGATAAAATTAGAAGTGTTATTATGTAAAACAGCTTTGTATTTGGCAACGCAAGTAACTGCAGCTCTACTGGTGGGATAGAAGAATCCCTGTGCTATTTATCACTATGCTATGGCTAGCCAGTAAAATGGCTGTATGTGAACATATGTCCGTCTTCTGTTTTAAAAGCCATCAGCCACTGGAATAAATGTATTATTAATAATAGACGTAATAAATAATTCTTACGCAATGCAATGTAGTCCCATGAAAGCGAACAATCGGCTGATGTCAGGATGATGTGTGCTGGGAACATCCGGCAAGCTGCTTAATTACAGATTGCTGTACGCTCCCTACATAAACCCAGCTTTCCTGTTCTCTTCCTTGTCAGGTTTCATCATACAGTCGTATGAAAAAATTTGGGCACCCCTGATAATTTTCATGATTTTCCTTTATAAATCATTGGTTGTCCAGCTCAGCAATTTCAGGTAAATATATCATATAGCAGATGAACACTGTGATATTTGAGAAGTGAAATTAAGTTTATAGGTTTTACAGAAAGTGGTGCAGTAATTATTCAACAAAATTAAAGCAGGGTGCATTAAATTGGGCACCCTTGTCATTTGAATACCTTTAGCACTAATTATTGGAACACAAAATATGTTTTGTAAGCTCACTGACCCTTGATCTACATACACAAGTGAGTCCAACTATGATAAAGGGTTAAGGTGGCCAATTGGAAGTTTTTCTCCTCTTTTTATCTTCTCTGAAAAGTGGCAAAATTGGAGCCTCAAAACAACTCTCAAATGGCCTGAAAACAAAGGTTATTCAACATCATGGTTCAGGGGAAGGATACAAAAAGCTATCTCAGAGATTTCAGCTGTCAGTTTCCACTGTGAGGAACAGTGAGGCAATGGAAGACCACAGGCACAGTTCTAGTTAAGGAACTCCCGAAGTGGCAGACCAAGAAAAATCTCAGATAGGCAGATGCAAAGGATGGTGAGAACAGTCATAGTCAAGCCACAGACCAGGTCCAAACACCTACAACCTCATCTTGCTGCAGATGGTGTCACTGTGCATCGTTCAACTATTCAGAGCAGTTTGCACAAGGAGAGGCTGTATGGGAGAGTAATGCAGAAGAAGCCTTTTCTGCAGACACGCCACAAACAGAGTCACTTGAGGTGTGCTACAGCACATTTGGACAATCCAGCTTCATTTTGGAATAAAGTGCAGTGTACTGATGAAACTAAAATGGAGTTATTTGGACATAACAATAAGCGATATGCATGGTGGAAAAAGAACACAGCATTCCCAAGACAAACACTTGCTACCCACAGTAAAATTTGGTGGTGGTTCCATCATGCTGTGGGGCTGTGTGGCCAGTGCAGGTACAGGCAATCTTGAGGGTCGCATGGATTCCAGTTAATATCAGCAGACTCTTGAGAACAATGTTCAAGAATCAGTGACAAAGTTGAACTTGCACCGAGGCCAACGACCCCAAACCCTGCTCAAAATCTACCAAGGCATTCATGCAGAGGAACCAGTACAACAAACGTTCTGGAATGGCCAATCTCAGTCCCCAGACATAAATATTACTGAAAATGTGGGCTGTCCATGCTCGGAAACCATCAAACCTGACTGAACTGGAGATGTTTCTAAAGAAACCTTCAAGCAGAATCCAGACTGGAAGCTGTAGGAAGCGTTTAGCGGCTGTTATTTCTACAAAAGGAGGATCTACTAAATATTGATGTAATTTTTCTGTTGGGGTGCCCAAATTTATGCACCTGCCTCATTTTGTTTGAATAATTACTGCACACTTTCTGTAAATCCTATAAACTTAATTTCACTTCTCAAATATCACTGTGTTCATCTGCTATATTTAACTCAAGTTGCTGATCTGAACAACCAATGATTTATAAACTAAAATCATGAAAATGATCAGGGGTGCCCAAACTTTTTCATACAACTGTATGTCGGTTCCTTGTCCGTTGGCTCCTGTCCTGGCTCCTGTTTTTCCTGTTGCATATAGTTCTTAAAGAATCTGCTTTAGCAGACTATATCAGCTCTACATTGTTAAATTCAACATCCTCTCATTTTATCTTCTTACTTCTGTTCATCTCATACAAGACTGAACTCTTATCTTCAGGTTTATAATGCTCAGCAAACTAACTGGCGCATTAATACAGCAATCAGTTGTTGTGATCAGCAGTGTTGCAGTGGCTTTGAGCCTGGCTCAGCCAATCAGATCTGGAACAGGAATCTGTTTTATACTGCAGATCGTAGCTCCATTCTCAGGTCTCATAGGAGCATCCAGAACTTCACTTGGTCCTTATACTCACCGGCCACTTTGTTAGATATACATGTTCAGCTGCCCATTGAAACACCAAAGCCTACCTTTATGATCACAGTGTACCATCTTCTGATGGCTACTTCCAGCAGGATGGACATTACATGTGACAAAGCTCAAAACATGAAAATGAGTTCACTGTACTCAAAAAGCCTCCACAGTCACCAGATCTCCATCCAAAAGTGCACCTTTAGATATGGCATCATGGATGAACAGCCGACATATCTGCAGCAATTGCGTGATGCTGTCATTTCAATATGGTCCAAAACCTCTGAGGAATGTTTCCAGCACCTTGTTCAGTCTATGTCATGAAGAATTAAATCGGTTCTGAAGGCAAAAGTGGGTCCCAATCACTAAATGAGTGTAAATCAAAGGCAGTTCCACTGGTTGATCTTTGTGTCAGTCGACATAACTACACTACATCAGAAGTGTGCAGGATCTGGATGACACCCAAATTTGAGTGCTAATTAATTTGGTGTTTATATTTTATTCAAATTAAACTACAGTGTAGTTTGGGTTCCTTTGTAAGCGGTTATGGTATCCTTAGATAAAAGCGTGAAATAAATGCACCTCACATGCCGCCCCAGGGAGGGATATCAAGGGAGCATGCTTGGAAACAATAGGAGAATAAAAGAAAACATGTATAAGAAGACAGCTGCATCGCCCGAGGAAAGGATGATACTTTGTTTTTGAATATAAAAGAAAGGGCTGCAGGCTTTGACCTCCCATGGCTTGAAGGCTTTTAAACAGGGATTTCATATAAGTTGTGGAGAAAGTTAACACTAACATATACTTTTTCGTTTCTGCATCATTATGTTTCGTAACGCCTAACGTATTAAATAACTGCATTATTTAATTACAAATGTTTGGGGAGAAGTATATGATATTATAACAGTCTTTTGCCAGTAGTTATAGTCATTAACATGTTACTGGAGTGTCCAAAAGACCTTTTCCACCATTAGATTTGTTGTTTTAGCAATGGTATAATGCCCATACATAACACATTGTCGACAATTGGACCCAATATTTTCAAACTTGTATTTGCCACTCCATAATGCTCTTTTCCAATGATGTTCATTGCAAACTTTGTGAGCTTTAGCATATCTTAGCCTTTTGACCCTGTTCCCCATCTGAAGAAAAATGGTTTCCTGGCTGCTACCCTTTCAAAAGACCAATCCTGATCAAGCTTCATTGGACTGTTGAAGGGTTAACTCGGCATCCCGATGAAACTGCAGCTGTTGCAAAAACAGACCTCAAGGGGAGGTCACACTAAATACTTGCCACTGTAGCCTATATGAGCTTTTTTCAGATTTATTTCAGGTTTTAATATGGCATACCAATTTTTTGTTGTGTATTCTAATAAAGAGACTGATAAATAATTATATATGGTCTTTATACCATTGCCAAACAATATAATCTAATGGCGGCCTAAGACTTTTGCACAGTACTACATGTTATGTATATTATAACCTAAGCATTAAGTCTGTTCCTAGCTATACCAAACCATAAATTTACACTTTGTATTTCGACATTTCTTTACGAGTGCTGTCTGTAACATGGGGGCACCCTCGGTCTGGGCATGTAACACCCACTGACCCAGGAACTGAACTGACTGAGGAGCACTAAAACATGGGAACATGCCCCTGAAAACTGGAATACACAATGAGACCATCAAGTGTGAGAAGATTTGGGAAGCAGTGACTGAAGAACTACACACAGACTGTATAGAGGACAGTCTGAGCTTCAAGGGTGCCAGCAGACCCACCTGGACTTCAATTGGATGACCTAACTGGTGAAATAACCAACAGCCTGAAATGACAGCAGTATATGATACAGAGGGGCCCAGCAATGGGAACCGGTGCCCTACCTACTACGCCACTCTACTGAGGTGAGGTTCTAGGCACCATTAATTCCAGATTACTGGTACCTTTAAGTCCATTTACACCAGCGAAAATCACTAATTGACCCATAAGTGAACTATTATTAAGAATTTAGCAAGAACTGCAAAAAATGTGGCAGAGTAAGGTAGAAAAACAACCCAAGCTATTCTCTCTCTACAAAAATATGCACGTTATAGCTGAGGAACTCTTCCTGAGTATAAAACACCCCGCATCTTTATACACATTTAAAAAACAAGTTCATATTTAGATAGATTGACAAATGATATGCCCACGCACTCACTCTGCTTCTGCACACACCTCCTTCACGCACTTCCTCCACTGTTATGGTGAACCATGAATTCGTGTAAACCAGTAAACAACAGACATATGCAAAGTGAATCAACATGAATCAGATCCTGTGAAGTAAATGTGAATATCTGAATGCGTCATTAATGTGATCTGATTTTAAGATTTCGAATAATGCTAACCAGAAGTCATTACAGACAGAAACGCTCAATCCTACACCAAATTTCAGAGATTGTTCCCATTACAGTTGCATGTGAGCTCAGTACATAATGGAGGAGTGCTCTGTCGTGGAGTTTTGTGCAGGTGGGTGTAGTTGGGTATAACAAAGGTTTGAGTATTAACTAAAGCGCTGGTCACCACTGATATTTACCTCATTATTTTCTCGGTTTCAGTGAAGCAAACATCAGGCAGTTCTGTCTGGCTCTTGGTGACATGATTTTATGACATATTCATTTTTTAAATAAAGCATTACAAACCAGAAAACCAGTTGTAAAACAAAGTTGATGTTGATATACCCTTTAATCACACTTTATTGCTGGGATTTGTTTCCTCCAGTGTTCATATGTATGCATGCCTGCTACGTGGCTATAAGGTAATCTGAACCAGGGTGCACCTGAGCAGAATGAGAAAAGACAGAAATAAGTCATGATTCCACAACATGGTCGATTGGAATTCTGTCAGCGTGAGAATGCTGCATGAGCTACAGAGCACACTTTCTTGACCCCATCCCTAAGGGCAACAATGTCTTAAGGCTGCACCCTAGCCAAACTCTAGGTCACAGAGTTCAATCAATAATCACTCGGGTACATCCCATATAAATGCTGTGGACACTGACAGCTCGGCTAGACACGGACATCCAACAGGGTGTAACAGCAAAGCAAAGCCTCCCAATTGAACCCTGCTTACCTGGTCATGGTCACGGGGGAGGGTCTGAAGCCTAAACCAGATCTCACTGGGTGTAGGCAGACGTACACTCTGTACAGGGCAGCAGTGCCACATGGTTCCGTAAATACACCAATCAACCTTCACGTTAGGATACTGAACCCAAGCCCACAAGAATTGCCATTTCCAGCAAATGACTTGTGAAGGGTATTTTATATATGTCTTGTATGTCTTCCATTTTCTTACAATTGCTCCCACAGTTGATTTATTTACACCAACATGCTTGCCTATTGTAGATTCACTCTTCCCAGCCTGGTGCAGGTCTACAATTTTCTTCCTGGTGTCCTTCGACAGCTCTTTGGTCTTGGCCATGATTGAGTTTGGAGTCTGACTGTTTGAGGCTGTGGACAGGTGTCTGTTATACAGATAACGTGGTCAAACAGGTGCCATTAATACAGGTAACCAGTGGAGGACAGAAGAGCTTCTTAAAGAAGAAGTTACAGGTCTGTGAGAGCCAGAAATCTTGCTTGTTTGTGGGTGACCAAATACTTATTTTCCATCATGATTTACAATTAAATTCTTTAAAAATCCTACAATGTGATTTTCTAGCATATATGAAAATAAAAACAAAAAACCTCTCTCATCTTTCTAAGTCGGAGAACTTGCACAATCAGTGGCTGACTAAATACTTTTTTGCCCCACTGTGTGTGTGTGTGTGTGTGTGTGTGTGTGTGTGTGTGTATATATATATATATATATATACACAAACAAAAAACAAAGTTTCAAGACTGATTCTCTTTTCTGTCAGTAGGTGTCACGAGGTTTTGCTCGTACTCGTTTTTTGTCATTCAGACATGAAATAGGTGTATATAAGACAAATTTTTATTCCCTATAATAATTCTTAAGACCTCATCCGTAAAGCGAACAGGCGTTGATCGGCTGGACGTTAAACGGCGCGTACATTTATTGAAGCCGACATGCTGTCTGATGTTCCTTATAACCCAGCAGCATCTGAAAGGCTTATATTTAAATCTGGCATTATACTCCCTCTCCCCCTTCAGCTTCACCTTTTCTTTGACAGTCCCGGCTGAAGCTTCAGGCACATGCTGCCTGCCATAAGCCTCTCCTCCCTCCCCTCATCCCTTTCCTCCCCTCCTTCCCCTTTCTCCAAGCCTTTATTTTCCTCTGTTGGTGAAGGCCCTGTCCAGCCGACCATGACAGGCTCCGCGTGAGTTAAGGGTTTAGAAGGAAGGAGTGTGGCGTTGATCGATTTCTGGAGCTGGGAGATGACACGGGCTCATTTAAAGCTAACAAGCTTCTGAACCTTGCATGCTGACAATCATTTGCCTTATGTATCTGATACAATCAGCGCACATAAAAAATCCTTTTACTTTCCCCTTAATCTGTGACCTCAAAAATGACCAGGGACAATTTGTGATGCCAGAGGAAATCATTCTCAGTCTCTTGTGATTGAAGGAATTATGAGGTGAAAGAGCATGTGAAAGCAGGTAAGACTCCTGCCAGACTGGATCGGGTGTGAGGAAAGGCACAGGAAAGAGCGCTGGCACTACAACTTACTTTTTAAAACTCAAAAGAGTCAAAAGATTTGCTTTAGGTTACTGAGGTTGAGGTTAGGGGTAGATGTAGCATTAATTAGCTATAGTACGCTTGTCAGTGCACGGTCCGCACATTGATAGTGAGACATGGTGTGTGTGTGTGTGTGTGTACGGCCCCAGCAGAGGCTTTCAGACCTGCATACGCCATGCAGCAGGTGGATCAGTAGTGGCAGTTCTGGGGTGGGCAACACTCAGTTACAGGCTCAACACTTCTCTACATGTCAGCCACCACACACAAACACTCACACATTCCTAACACATGTCACACACCTGCCTGAAGTGCAGCGGTACTGCAACTGCAACAAGACCCCTCTAGCAAAAATGTGACAAAAGCAATGAGAATGCTGGTTGTTTCGTCTTTACTCACTGGATCAGACCGAGTGCTGCCAGGTTGTATTCAGTTACCGAACACAATAAACCCATGAAAACACAGACTGCAGATGTTTTAGACAGATTATCAACAATCACCCCAGTTGAGACGATTTGTAGTCAGCATGTGAGTGCAGGTGATCTTAGGGGGTGGGCTGTCTCCATGTCTGACGGAGCAGAGGCCAACAGCACCAGCAAACACTGCCGGCCCTGTGATGGAGTGGTGCCCTGTCCACGCCTATGTCTGTGCCCTGTGTACAGTGAACTCATTGTCATGTTCAAGAAACCAGTTTGAGATGATTTGAGCGTTGTGACGTGACGCGTAGAAAATGGTACACTGTGGTCACCAAGTTATGAACATGGTGAGCAACAATACTCAGGTAGGCTGTGGTGTTTAAACGATACTCAAATTGGTATGAAGGGCCCAAAATGTGCCAAGAAAATATCCCTCACACCATTACACCACCGGCAGCCCGAACCGTTGATGTTGTTTATTCCAGATTCTGACCCTACCATCCATGCTACAGCAAAAATCGAGACCTTTCAGACCAGGCAACATATTTCCAATATCCAGCCGAACTGTAGCTTCAGTTGCCTGAACTTAGCTCACAAGATTGGCATCCGGACTAGTCTGCTGTAGTCCAGCTGCTTCAAGGATTGTATATAAGCGCCTGTCTACAATAGGATACATTTTTAGTTCAGAAGTCAACTTTCTTTCCATCTATACTTTTTTTTTTTTTTTGGAAGAAATGGACACCATGTGCTCGGGACCAAAGGACAGGCATTCTGAAGACATTTGGTTCGCTGTCTTATTAGCAATACCCCCTTGGTCCAATTCATTTTGAAAATATCTGTCTTGCCGTTGTACACCAAACATCACAGCAGCCCTGTCCGCTTAGCCTACATCACATCTTTTTCGGGATTTCACTCTGTTTTCTCACTGCTGTTGACTTTATCAGCGGAGCTACAACAGGAGAAAAGTCAGATTAAAGCTGTGAGTGCCAAAGACAGGATGAGAGAAAAACGAGACAGAGTGCACGAGAGAGCATGTGGGTGTCGGTGTGAGGGAGGGTTGAGGGAGGGTTAGGAGGAGACGCTCGACTGGTTGGCTGACAAACAGAGGGTCCCTCCAGAGCTCGGCAGAGGAGAAGGGGAGCAAAACGAGAAGGAGGAGAGTTTGATGTGGGTAGCTGTGCCCGAACAGACTCCATCCCCCTCCCGACTGTAGAAAATCTATGCTAACCCTCTTAGTATTCCTCCCATCCTGTTCAGAAGCCTCCAAAGAGGTGCAGATTGCCGGCAAGCCCTGGGCCAGGTGAGAGTTATGCTCGCTGGAAGGATTTTTTAGGTGATGGTGTTTGCTTGAGGCTGTCAGGAGTGACAGGACGGCCGGCGACTTCGCCTGACCACAGACCACAACGGGATGAGCCCTTTTGTAGGAGACAGACTTCCACCGACTAATTAATCTCCTCTGCTGTTCAGTCCGGAAACCCCGTGAGCACACCGCTCGTCCCATCACACCTTTTCCCTCACACAATGATTTGTCCCTACACTTCTCCGAGAGCAGAAGTTCCCCCCTCCCACTCCGTCACCTTGAGCCTTGCCATCATGCTTCTGTGATCGTTTTAAAGGTCACTGTGTGTAGCCACTGTCATTACCTGTCACTGTCACTCACCCTCTCTTACGTTCCCGTGCTCTCTTCCCATCCCTCCCTCCTCATTCTTGCGCTCTGCCATGCATTTCTGCCGTTTTGCTCTGGAAGACAGATCAAAGTGCCATCTTTAGTTGGACTTGAAGGTTATGAGCAGATAGAAGTGATCTCACAGCAGCAATAGACACAGCAGACACAGGGGATCATCGGCAGGAACAAGTGTCTAGTAATGGATTCGGTGTAGCTGGCAAACCAAATTAAGGCCTATCTAAGAATAAAGCCGACTGTGACAGTTTCCATGTGCAGAAAGAAACTTGCACAAAAAGTCTCTAAACACATTAACCGTGTTTGAACCGTCTCTAGTTCAAACGTGAACTAAGGAGCAATCGGGGACATGACATATACAGTAGGGTAGATACTTACACACACACACACGAATGACAGACTTCCACTCTTAAGGCCTTTTCACACAAGTCCAATTTTTTTAGGAATTAAAAAAACACACATCAAGTTTTGAAAAGAAATGTGTGTAACGAGTGGGAACAAATGGGAGAGACGTGTGCAGATTATAGTGCAAAGAAGGGTTTATTAACAAAAGTAAACACAGCGAACATAAATGGACCAAAAAACAACTCAAACACAAGAAAAGCAAACAAAGAGACTGTGGACTGTGGTGGCCTAGCGGTTAAGGTACTGGACTATGGACCAAAAGGTCCAGGGTTCAAATCCAACCTCTGCCAAGTTGCCACTGTTGGCTCCTTGAGCAAGGCCCTTAACCCACAATTGCTTGGATTGTAAGACTGTATCAATTGGAAGTCGCTCTGGATAAGGGCGTCTGCTAAGTGCTGTAAATGTAAATGTAAATGTAAGCGAGAATGCAAGAGAAGGGAAGTTCAGGAACACTAGGAAGCTAACCGCGGAAACAACTCGGCAAATGAGGACCAAAACACAGAATAAATCCGAGGAACACGAGGAACGGAACGCTCAGGCAGGACCGAGACAATACTTCGCCAAGGAGTTCTCAAACAGCCGAGCTTATATCCAGGGAAAACCAAGTGCGCTTATTAGCTTATTAGCTTATTATAGGCTTATTAGCAATCTGGTGCTAACAGTTGCGGGAGTAGTCCCAGATAGGACCGCGGGAATCACCTGGTCCCCTGGAGGATTGTGGGCGATGCAGTGCCGTTTGCCCATAGCGTAGATGGTTAAAGGGAAATTCGGGCTTTGACCGCGGGACATGACAATGCGTATATTAACGCCATCCTTAACACCGAGTCTGAAACTGACACCTGACTGACTCCTCCAGTACTGCAACAATTAGTCCTGTTGACAATGCAATGGACCGATGCCCTCTAGGGCACACTTATGCCTGCACCCTGTGATCTCCAAGATGGGATCTGGACCCTAACCCTAACCAGGAAAAGTGGATTAAACCATGAGAAAAAACTAGCTATTATGGTGCTGCTCTTATCAAAGTCATGTTTTATTCTAAGGTGTTAAGGATGTTCACGTGGTCAGTTGTCCACAGGGACCAATGTCATTCTTATGAAGGATCACTTCTGAATATTTAAAATGGACAAAGCTAGTAAAGACAGTATTATATCAAGGAGACCACAAACACAGGTGTATCTTTTTATCAACTCTGAAGTCTGGACTAATCACTGGCAAACTTTAATCAGATATGATCAATTATTCATGGCCTGAGGCCTAGCGAGAACGTCTCTAAACCGCTCCCATACAGACAGCCCACAATGAATAATTCAAACATCATTTACACAAAAACCAAGTGCCGTTCTGATGCCACATGACGGCATCAGAAATATTATGCAACAAAGGACATGAATTAGTTCAGAACAAAATAATTTATTGAATGAATAAAAAGCAAGGCATCCCTATATTACTTTTTAATTCTCCAGATAAAAGCCGGGTTTTTAATCAGTTATATTGATTTGTGGGCTTTCGAGAGATAATAACCTGAGACGCTTTAGCAACCACTAGTATGTAAGTGCATTGATATCAATGTTACTGAGTTACACTGAATCTAATTCTCTCTGTTCCATTATATTATTACACAAAAGCTACCAAGGGTGGGGTGACGTTATGGTTAGATAGATAGAGAGATGCAGAATGAGCAATTTCTGACTGTCACACTCTAACCCACAATCCCTGACAGGAAGCAGCCATAAGTCACCCAACAATCTCTCCATATATAAATCACTCAAAATTTCCATATCTGCTTTCGTTCACTTTTCCTTCGCCTCAAGAAAACAAGACGTGACCAGAAGGTGGTTTGTTCAGAGATGAGTGTATTAACATAATCTTATCAAAAATACAGGATTGTTTGATGCTTAGTGTTCAGTATAATTTCACGTAGAATATGCTGGCTTGGTTTTACATGCGGAAAGAATAAACGTATACTACTCCTTCCTCCATGTTAGCTTTGACATTTAAATCACATTTAAAAATAATCATTTGGAACTATAGATTGTAAACCTGTCAACATACCAGGGCCAGCATGAGACCCACTTAAAAAAAATCTATTTTATCCTGGATTGCTGAGCAGAACTACTGGATACGCCATGGAACTTCACTACAGGCACTACATTTCCCATAATGCAGTAGCATCTTTCCAAAAGCTTGAGCGACCAAAGCTTTCAGTCATAGCCAGTGGTTTTTTTTTTTGTTTTTTTGGACTAATGGACATCTGCAAATATTTAAAGGAAAGTCAGTCATGCTGGCCGGCAAGGTAACGATAGCTCATAGCTATATGTTTTAGCCACTTATAACCGCAAAACCTACCAAAAGTTTAGATTTGGGTTAGCCTATGTGAACTGTAGCCTCAGACTCAAAAAGGGACCCAGTTAATAAGTTTATAGTAATAGAAACTACATAAATATTAACACATAACATATGTGTTTCTGACATGTGATAGGCTGATTCGATAATTGGTTAACGAGTAATTGAACAGGTGTACCTAATAAAGTGCGTATATGACTGCATTTCAGGCGAAACAAGAGTTGGTGGTTTTGGAGAGAGCTATTAATATGAACTGGAGAAAAAGGTAGAGAAAAAGGAAGGATTGTTCCTGCAGTCCAGCATTTGCTAATGAGGGCACAGAGTATCGATATCTCCATGGGAACGCCTAAGGCAAGCAAGCCTTACTCTTATGTTGTGGTGCATTTTACTTAATGCTTAAATAAAAAAATACACAACAAAATACAAGCAAGCCAGTAATTAATGGCATATTTGTACATGTAGAACCTAATTGTGAGGAACAGGATACAAAGGTAAAGGGATTTAGTTACTTCTACCACAGCTGAATTCTCATTTACAACCAGGCAGGACAGATCATAATACGTACCAAGAATTTATACCGTGAACAATTCCTCACCGAGAGGACTGTATTTGTTTTAAACTGTTGACTGCAAGACCGGAGTGTGTGTCTTCTGTCAGCATGTCTTCTGCAGAGCACACACACACACACCCTTGTCATGTTCCTGTCACATCTGGAGTTGGGAAGAAAGATGAGTCCTCTTTAAGGATGACACAGTGTCCTGCTGTGACTGATAGAAAGGTCTGTAACATTACAGAATTCAATCTTTCCCCCTTTCTCCCTCCTCCGCCTGCCTCCTACTAGTTATGTACCTGTATATTGGTTAATAAACAGATACATGGCTTAGAGAAAATGTAAAAAAGTTTTTAATATGAATATGCTACATACTTCAGTATAATTCTCAGTCATCCTATAATAGTAATGACTTACAGTTCCCCTTGTGATTTTGTTTTTTCTCTCTGTCAGAAGCAGACATGATTAGCACAGGTAGAGCCATACTTAAAACCAGAGGACCTACCAGTGTTGTAGTGCTCAAGATCTCTAGATCATAAATGAGCGGTCTCGGTCTGGACCTCGTTTGGACTCGGCCTCGTCTCGGTCTCGGGGGAAGGTGGACTCGGAAATTGTTGTTGAGACCTGCCGAGTCCAATGCGTCTGTCAGAGGTAACATTAATTATAAATGGATCTTTTTCTATCGTCATTGAATATCAGCAATCCATTCAAACAGTATAAATCAGTCCTTTCTCTACTGGCCGAAATAAAATCTGCACTCAGATGGGCTACCAATGGATAGAATGGATGTTGTTTATATTCAGGTGACTGTATGTGGTGACTTCTGATTAAGTTTGAGAGAATATACTGTATATATATTCTGATTGTCACTGATTGTGCAAGTTCTCTGACTTAGAAAGATGAGAGAGGTCTGTAATTTTCATCATAGGTACACGTCAACTAAGAGACAAAATGAGAAGAAAAAAAATCCAGGAAATCACATTGTAGGATTTTTAAAGAATTTAATTGTAAATCATGGTGGAAAATAAGTATTTGGTCACCCACAAACAAGCTAGATTTCTGGCTCTCACAGACCTGTAACTTCTTCTTTAAGAAGCTCTTCTGTCCTCCACTGGCTACCTGTGTTAATGGCACCTGTATGACCTCGTTATCTGTATAAAAGACACCTGTCCACAGCCTCAAACAGTCAGACTCCAAACTCAAGTCGCTCTGGATAAGGGCTTCTGCTAAATGCTGTAAATGTAAATGTAAATTTCAGACAGCCCCTTAGTCTTGCCGCCGCTGTCCCATTGATAAGTTCAGTTTCACTTTATTTTCACTTATTTCATGTTTTTACATTTCATTTGTTTCCTGTATTTATTGATTATTATTCCATTATTTATGCTATTAACCATTAATCCTATTTACATCTTATGAGGAAATTAGATTCGGACTTCAAACAAATAAAAGGTCCAACAACCTTCTGGAATAAATGAAGTTCAAATTCCGAGGTTCCACTGTATATATATATGACATGAAAACATGACTTGACATGACTTTGTCCTCTGATTTTAGTTTGCTGAGTCTAGAGGATGTGGCGCCACTGCTACAGCACCAAGTTTCTCTGTGTGGAAATACATGTACGATTTACAGGAATGCATTATTCTCCAATGAGTGACTGTGGGTAAATGTTGTTGTGCTGTTTTGTGTGTGTTATGACACTGTTTGTACTGCAAGACTGATTTCCATCCCCCACGAGAGCTCCTACTTTGTCTGCCTGGAATAAGGAGCAGTAAATAAGTGGTAATGGGAGCGAATAGGAGGTAGCTGGGGAACTCTTTCTGTCATCATTTTAAAAGGTTGTGACCCCAGAGCCTAGTGACACTAAGCTGTTAAATAATTCAGTGGGTATCTCGCACTGGGTCTCTGGAGCAGCAGCGGCTGTGATTGCTTGGTGCTGACTGACTGACATTTGCACAGGAAAATGGGTTTTGTTTTCACCCAAACAGCAGGATACCTTACCCAAAACAGCGCAGCATAGTGTTAGATGAGGACAGAGGGGCTTAGCATGTATCCATCCCGCAATACCTCCGATCAATCCCGATAAATGATAACTTCTGGGGAAGCACACCATGTATCAGCAACATGTAGCATGCTGTAGCAGTTCACGATAAACAGTTAATTTTCTTAATTGTACTTTTTTTTTAAATGCACATTCTTCCTCTGAGTTAATTTTGTGGATGTCTGTGGAAAATTGTTGTCAATACAAGGTTTAATAACTCCTGAAATTAGTGAAATGAGACTCCATGTAATTGGTAAATTCCCTTAGCTCCGAATCAGCAAAACCAAAATGCAGAATTCATGCGTAAACCAGTAAACCCCATTTTACACCCACTCATCGATGGAAGGGGGTTGGTGTCCAGAATCGATCCCGGAATTCATTGGGTGCTGATGTACACCCTGGACAGGGTTCAAGTCAAGTCTCATTGGAAGCTCGGCCCAGAGTTTGAATCTTCAGCATATTATTCCTCCTCCACCAAAATTTGCCACTAATTTGTTACAATAACCATTACTCAGGTAGCACTGTGGTCTGATATGGCAGCCCGCTAGGACAGGGACCAAGGTTTTGAGTCCTGATGGTGCCTTCTGGCCAAGCTGGGTTTCACATTCAGATACGACTGACTGCATCTGAGGGACACCTAGTCAGCCCTCTGAAGGAATTCAGAGTTCAACATGGGTGTACTTTACACCACTCAGCAGTTGCTTGGCATGGCACATAACACTCTTATGCTTTGGTGTAGCTGCTTAGCAATGAAATCTCAATTCACACAGCTTTCGAGTGACCTTGTGCTGATTTAAATCTTGCTGGTGAGGGTTGCAATCAAGGACAGGTGATTTCTACACGCAATAGTAACTGTATGGGTACAGTGGTTTGAACTGTGGCCTCACAGCTCCAGAAACTTGGGTTTGAGTCCACTCCTGTGGAATTTTGTATGTTCTTTCCATGTCCTTGGGGGCTCTGGTTACTTCACACATTCCACTGACATGTGCTAGGTCAGCTGGTGTTTTTAAAGTGTCCCTGTGTCTGTAAGTGAGTGAGTTTGTGTTGGCAAAAGTACTGTGATGGACTTGGTTCCCGCCTTGCACCCTGTGCTGTAGCACTTTCATTGTCACAAAGCAGCTTTACAATTTATCTAAGCCCAAGCCCAAATTGAGCAAGCTGACAGTGAGAGTGGCATGGAAAAACTCCCTAAGAAACCTTGGGAGGACCAAGATTCAAACCTCCCCAACCTCCCTGGGCAACATATAAATGATATATGTAAGTATTAAAGTAATTTATCTAATTAATACACTTATAGTAATAATTTAAATAAACAGAAGCTAAATGAATATCATCAGAGAGACCATGAATATCATCAGAGTGTGTTACTAATAAATTAGAAGTAATGTGATATTCTGAAAAGTATAATAATGAAATGATTGTGACAAAAATGGTGCCAAGTACAAAATTAGGCTATGTCTTCACAATCTGTCCTTTCTCCATAAACTTCATTACCTTTTTAGCAAGAACATCGCCACAAATAAATATGCCATTCACATTTGAGTGAAAAGCTTTTGTTTAATCCTTAAACCCTTGCAGAAAATGAATGTGGACTTAAAGAGGAGGAGTAGTGGGGCTGCACGCTCTCAGTATGCTTGACCATATCTCTCAGCTTGAGAGGCGGAAAGCAGGGGATAAGTGGACAGCGATGGGCGGGGGTAGGGGGGCTCTGATGGAAACATGAGCAAGGGTGGGGCGCTAGACAGATGACAAATTGTGATTAATAAATGTGGTCCGGGACGGCAGTGTGGAACGATGCTTATTAATAGAGAGAATTAGAGAGGCTGTGCAACTCAATCTGCACACTGTCACTCTGTATCAGGCTCCATAATCAGAGTCTAATGAAACAACACAGCAGCTCCCTCTCTCTCCCTCCCATTTACTCGGTATCTGTCTCTCTCTTCCTGGACCCACCCTTCCTTAAGTCGGAAGTCATTCATGAACCCATATGCATACACATCCACGTTCGAATGCAGACAGCAACGTATTCAGCAAGATTTCAATAATAATCACACACTCTCATTTCTGCCCTCCCCTTTAAGCCTAATACACGTAATAAACCATTAAGCTAAGTAGAAGAATCACCGTCAGTCAGTGTCTGTTACACCCATGCTGTGGTAGCCTAGCGGTTAAGGTACTGGACTATGGACCAGAAGGTCCAGGGTTCAAATCCCACCTCTGCCCAGCTGCCACTGTTGGGTCCGTGAGCAAGACCCTTAACCCACAATTGCTTGGATTGTAAGACTGTACCAGTTGTAAGTCGGTCTGGATAAGGGCGTCTGCTAAATGCTGTAAATGTAAATGTATAGTATACAGTTACTACATGAAAACTTGGGGTTCTACACAAACATTGTTACAAAATCTTGGTGGATCCAGAAGCTACCCCAGAACTCACAGGGCATGTACATATACATATATGTATATATATATTCTGTAAATGTAATTATGGCATTTCAGTATCACTTTGAAAGTTTGAAATAGCCAGATGCTGCCCACTTGAGTTCTATCCTTGTTCTAACACATTTTATTTAATTAATTAAGGGATTGATAATTAGATAAGGAGTTGAACACGGTGAATTAGAATAGGAAAACCTCTAAACCATTCAGTCCAATAAAGCCCCGGGTCAGAGACTGAGAAGCACTGCTCTATGGCTGTGGTCATTAACTGCAGATTTATAATGATGCTTAGTCCAGTCTCAAACCTAATCAGTCAATAAGTCTTTGGAAAGTATTGATTAAGGGGATTATACATTGAGGATGAGCTAATATCTAAGCTCGAAGAAGCTAGAGCTCCAGAAGGAAAGCTGGTGGCCAATCTAATACATATGTATATACAAGGCTAGGTACAGAAAATCGTTACCCTGAGGTACCTACTGAAATAGGTGCTACTGAGTAATGAACAGTATCAAAAAATTGCTGCTTATTTGCAATACTTCAGAGAAAAACAACATTATTAATTCATTCGTTTTCGTATCCGCTTAATCCCGGTCAGGTTCGCGGGAAAGCCAGTGCGTAGTCGCGGGACAGGGTGCAAGGCAGGAAAAACCCTAGACAGAACACCAATCAATCGCAGGGCACATACACTCATACACTCATACACATTTCAACATTAAGGGCACTTTAGAAACACCAGTCTAGGTATATGCAGATGTTAAGCAGAGTACAAACTTTTCCGTTTCCCGTCTCTCCTTATGTCCTTGTCCCAAAAGTGTCTGAGCACAGCACAGACTGTAAGGTAGTTCCTACTTATGCATGCACTCCATGCAAAGTAAATCAATATTCATGAAAATAAATGTAAAAATGTAAACAAAACATCAAAGTATATGACATATGTAATATTTATGGCAGTAAAAACACACATGCTAAACCATTTTTAATACCACCTGTTTACAGCTACAATGTCTGGAGTTAAAAGACAGATTTTATTTCCAATTAGAATTTGATAAATATAAACAGAATTTTGTTTTTCTTTTATATCAGACCCTAAGAAACAGAGGCATCTTGTTAGTTATTTTGCCTTGACTCTTGCTGTGCGACCTAACCCTAGACTGGGCCACATATCGGCGGCAGGTAAGTACACTATATTGGTTAGCATGCTTGTTAGTGTAGCAAATATATTTTCATTCAGTTAGCATTAAACTAACACAACAGGCTAGCTAGCTGGGTGGATGGGGGCACTGCAACACAGACCTCTTCTCAGCTCTGCCATAGACTGCCACCCCATGCAGGGTAAATGCTCGTGTGTGCCCTGTGAAGGCCATCTTCTGAATGTAATGTGGAGTTCTTATTTAATATTGTCATATTCTCAGCATTCCAAATTTCTCATATGCAAATTGGGATCCACACACCCCCAGTCTTGTCATTAGCTCTATGAGCTCATATAGTTTTGAGTAGTCTAGTAATGATTACAGCACATTAGAGTTTAACAAAGCAGCAGCATGACTGATTGTGGATTGTAATATAAAGCAACGGTAAATCAGAATTCATTGTGTAGGGCATGTGCGTATCCATTCTCTTCAAGAGTGGGAAGACAAGATGAAGGTTATGGGATGGTGTAACAAACATAAATGAACAGAATGGCACAGATTTCCTTGGTTTCAATGTGTGTATGCGTGTGACTGATCTTAGACAAAATATAAAGTCATTCTAAAATGTTGTTGTGTCACTGAGTCATAGGAAATGCTCAGCCTTACCTTCACAGTCCATATAGTGGTGCATATATATGCCTCGAAACATAATTATATTTTCATACACGCACTACTACTAACTTGGCTATCAGTATATAATATAATATTTAGTTTAAATGAGAAGTGTTATATCTGGTGAAAGGAAAACACTGCAATCCAGCATAAGAACCTTATAGCATCTGTGGTAGCCTAGTGGGTAAGGTACTGGACTTTGGACCAAAAAGTCCAGGGTTCAAATCCCACCTCTGCCAAGCTGCCACTGTTGGGTCCTTGAGCAAGACCCTTAACCCACAATTGCTTGGATTGTAAGATTGTCGCTCTGGATAAGGGCATCTGCTAAATGCTGTAAATGTAATGTAAATGTAAATGTGAAACATGGTGGTGGTAGTAGCATGGTTTTGCCCTGTTTTTGCATCGGGCACTGGACGGCTTGCCGTCATTGATGGAACAATGAATTCTAAATTATATCAGCTAATTCTAAAAGAAAATATCAGGACATCTGTCCATGAACTGAATCTCAAGAAATATGAGGCAAGCAGCAAGACAATGACCCTAAGAACACAAGTCGTTCTACCAACGAATGCTTAAAGAAGAGTAAAGTTAATACTCTGGAATCCTCTGGAATGTCAAGTCCTGACCTTAATCCAATAGAAATGTTGTGGAAGGACCTGAAGTGACCAGTGCTTGTGAGGAAATACACCTACAGAGGAACGGGCTAAAATTTCTCCAAGCCGATGTGCATCACTGATAAAATGTTAAACAATTATTTGCAGGAACTGCTGCATGAGCAAATATTACATTTGTGTCTCATTTCTTTACCTTCTTTTTGTGCTTGTGTGAAAATCTGATGATGTATGTGCCCCAGGAGCCTCTGACAATGTCACAATTGGAACTGAACTTCTTAGCTAACTCTGGTGCAAAACATCTCTTGTCTTTGGAGATTAATGTAATTTGTGCAGGGTCCCTTACAAACATAAACAAAGTAATAAACTATATCTCATAAGAAACAGTAATCCAATACACAGTTGTGAACATGCAACACAGACATGAGTATTATATTCCAGTGTTACGGTCCCTGGCCTTAATGGTCCCAGGAAATCACATCTCCTGCATCTTGCACCTACCACCAAGAGTACTAGTTTGCTGTGATAATCCACTCCCTGAATCCAGTGGCTGGTATTCCTGCACCATTAAGACCAGGTGAGTCCTAACACATTTGAAAATGATCCTCATGTTTATGTGCTGACCTTGGCAGGGACTAGGCTTGAGACGCATGGTGCACAGCAGGGGTGCTCCCCACGTTAGATGTAAAGATCATAAAATCCATTATTTCCAGCTACATATAGGGAGTAGCGAGTCATTTCGGATTAAATTTGGCAGCATTATTCCTTTTCATATTGGTAGTGCGGAGACGCTCACACAGTCAAGACCTATGATCTGCATGCTGACATTACAGCTGCATGGTAGTGGAAACATGTCGGATTCCGAGATTAGCAATCTTTCTTGATGCCAGCACTATTATTTTGTAATAACATCTTATCACCTCAGAATTACCTTTTCTTCGTGTGATGTCTTGTTAGAATAATATAATGGTAAAATGGTTGCATATTGGATGGACCTAGACTAACTTACTCATGTAGGAACATTATTTTTTACTTTAAATAAATTTACACAACAATAAATACGCTTAATAGAGTAGCTTTATTACAGATCCGTAAATTATATCACATGGTCTCAGATTCAACCCCCAGGAGCAAAACCCCACCTGACTCACAACAAAGGCATTGCTGAGATCTTGGTACCTTACACCCATACAGAACCTACAGTACTCAGGAGATAATTTCCTGAGTATGAACTCAACATAAACTTCACTTTGCCAGAGGAAAGTGAAGAAATAAGAATGGTTTAGCACTGTCAGCCAGAATTCCACTGTTGAGCCACTCTGGTTTGTATACTGGCACTGGTGAGGTGAGGTTTTGCTTGTGGAGAAAACCCCACCCAAGGGCTGGCCAGATCTTGGTTCCTGAGGATACGCAACTATGAAACGCAACCCAAACGTCTTCTCAATAGAGGAAGGATATGAACCAAGGTGGTTTAGCATTGAGAACCAGAGCTCTACAGCTGAGCCACTCTGGTCTTGGTTTCAGTTGTGTTCCACTTTCAGTCTCTTGGTACTGTAAATTGTAGCTATCGTTCCCCTGCACCGAAATTCCAGATGTATGGCCTCATGGTGCCGTTTAATTCAGATATATGGTTTCCTTCCTGGCAGTGAAAATTCGGGTTGCGTTTTGTGCGTTTCTATGTCTTAGCAATCCTTGTAGTCTTAGACCAGGAGTGCCACCATGTTACTTCATCAAAGAAAGGGAACATCTTTGAGAAACCTGTGATGCCAATGTGTACTGATAAAGTGATCTGATGTTCCATTGCAAGAAGAATTTAAATATAGGAAGTTCACCCATCTGTCCTTTGGAAAAACTTCAAACAAACCTGTTTAAGAACATTTCAAAACAGACTAAACCCACTGGCTAATATCTGTTAAAATGGTTATTTTACAACTACAATCAGAAAAAGTTGGGACGGTATGGAAATTGGAAAAAAAGCAGTGTTCCTTACATTTACTTTGACTTTCATTTCATTGCAGACAGTATGAACCCAAGATATTTCGTGGTTTGTCTGGATAACTTCATTTCATTTGTTAATAAACATCCAATCCCCCCCAAAAAAATGAAATAATGATGTGATTTCAAACATTACACAAGAGCAGTATCCACGAAAGGCTGAGTCTTTGAGGAGCAGTTTGTCAACAAATGCATGAGAAAATTATGCTTAAAAACAATGTTCATCAAAAAGAGATTGGAAGGGATTTGCATATTTCTTCCTCTACAGTGCATAAAACCATTAAATGTTGCATGGAACCTGGTGGAATTTTTCAGTCTGTAAAGTCAAGTCAAGTCAAGTCAGATTTATTTATATAGCGCTTTTTACAATGGAGCATTGTCTCAAAGCAGCTTTACAAGTTTAGATTATCTCCTAATAACTACATCCAATCCCAAATTGAGCAAGCCTAGGGCGACAGTGGCAAGGAAAAACTCCCTAGTTTCTAGGAAGAAACCTGGGAGGACCAAGACTCAAAAAGGGACCCAACCTCCTTGGGCGGTGTAGAGATGATAAATCTAAAAGCGAAACTAAAGTCATGGAGTCAAAGTTCGAATAGAATGTGAAGTATGCACATCGACATTAAGTGGCCGGGGTGTATGATGATAAATCTAAGAGCGAAACTAAAGTCATGGAGTCATGGTCGAATAAAATGTGAATTATGCACAGTGGAGCTCCATCAGATGAACATCATGTGTGGGGCCGGAACTGCCGGAACACAGCTCGGAGAGAAAACAGAAAATGTAATTAGTTATTGATTAAGAGCACAGTGTTTATTAACAATCACTGATGCCAAGTGTAGCATGAGACCCCGGCAGCATTTAGCTATAGCAGCATAGCTAGAAAGCTAGAAAGAGGAGAACTGGTAGGAAACACAGCCAAGAGGGATCACATGAGACATTGGCAACCCCACGAGCGGCAGAAGACAGCAACCCAACGCCTCTGATCACCATAAGACTCTTTGACTATGAACCCCCAGCTCTGCCCTTATTCTAAGGCAAGGATGCATGAGATAAAGGGCAAGGGCACAAGCCTAAAGTGAACTCCCATGATCTCTGATCCTTCAGACGGCACTGCATTAATAGCTGATAAAGGGATTACTTTGGCACACCTTTATCCAGCATTACATATGGAGTTACAGTCACAAAAGCCAATACATTCAGGAATGGTTGTTTATTAACAGATGAAATGAAGCTGACCAGAAAAAAACATGAAATATCTTGCTTGCAAACTGTCTACAATGAAATAAAAGTCAAATTAAATATAAGGGACACTGCTTTTTTTAAAATCCGCATTTCCCATCCCGTCCTAACTTTTTCTGATTGGGTGTTGTTCTAAAATAACTAACTAAATCTAGAAAAATAAGTGATTGCTTTTTAACTGCAGATTAGCTACCACAATTTAGACTACATATGAACTCTGCACTCTGTTGATATCACAGACAACAGCAGCCCTGATTCAAATGATTAAAATGGGGGATAATTTAAATACTATAACTCTAAACTGATTCATGGTCCTCCGTGTCCTTTACCTCAGTTGCCATTGCTGGCTTCTAAACACCACAAAGGAACAATATTTAGTAGAGTAAAAATCAACAAGAGAATAAAGCGATGCAAGGCATGACTAAGATTCAGTGACGAATGCATTGTTTCAGCTACATATCACATTTCATTTATGCTGACTGAGACCTGGAGCTATATTTATGAACAGTATGGCTAAATATATTAGACAGGTCAAAGTAACAATTCAAACAGCCATCACTGGCCTGATAGTAAATATGTAAGGGCATCTTTAAATGGTTGGACAGTGGAGCAAACTCGTCATAACTCAAACCGGGCTTTCTTTTCATTATAAGCAGAAGTCAACAAAGTGCCAACAGAACAAAGGAGAAAACGAAAGGGAACGGAGAAATGCAGTGAAAGGGGGATGGGGGGGAATGAGGAGGAAAGAATGAGGGACAGACAGCTCAGAGACGTGCACATTTCAATATTAATCACCTCAGTAATATTTTAACAGGCACTAAAGATCCAATTCTCACTATATTGCCTGTGACTCCTGGCAATGATTATGCATCCGCGGAGGCCAAAACTGGGCTGGAGGAAGGTGTGTGTGTCCATGTGTGTGCCTAATAGAATGGACTGACTGACCCACAAAGTGGAAGTGGCACACCATTTAACTCAGGCCACAAAACACACAACACAGCATCACACTGACTTACTCCAAGTCCACACGTCCCTACCGAATGCTGCCAGATCCAGAGATACTCGCGTCCCAACGCTCATTATTTGGGGAAGGACTTGGGTGTCTCTGTCCTCTGCCATCGCACATTCCCATGGTTCTCCATTCTTCTGCCAATGGTCATATCTGAAAACAGAGGGAGGGATGAGAAAGAGCCGTCAATATGTATTCCCTCCACTCCCACTTCCTCCATTAAAGTTTAAAAATGCAGATGTGTGATTAAACCTGACAGGAAGGGAGATCAGATGAGTTACAGAGAATTCTCAATGGAGCCGCACCAAACCTCCATATTTAAACATGGTTAGTGGCAGCCCAAGGACATGCTGCATGCAAATGTAAGCAAATTACTGATACACAATCACTTCCAACAGTATCCTCCCTTAACAGCATCTCATCTATTAAGATATTAGTCATACATACAAATTGGTTCATATTTTATTTCTGTAAAAAAGGTGAAGGAAATGTAGGATTTTTTTGCACACCTTAATAAATCTGTGTGAGTAATATTAATTTGTTTCCATTTGCAATAGTCTCTGCAGAATACAAAATTTGGTGTATGGAAACTGGAATATAGATCCGTACATCAGTAGGACTGTGGAATGTGATGATAAAAATATTTATATAGTGACATATCAAAAGTCTTTAGGGAGTCAGTATTACCAGTGTGCACCAGTAAAGTGGTCTGGCATTCCAGTTAAGAGGGACTTTAAAAACGTCATACATTTGTTTGAAGAATATCAACGATTAGTTATTTGTCAATTACTTTCATAAAACTAGTTTCATATTTTCATTTTTTCAATGATATAAACAATATTTATGAGTGACATGGATTGCCCCACAGCTCTAGAGGTCCCCAGTTAAATTCCTGGCCCAGACTCCATCTGTGTGGAGTTCGCATGTTCTCTCTGTTCTGTGTGGATTTCTTCTATGTACTATGTTCTATGTATATTTGCATATTAATATTCATATATTACTAATATTCTGTATCTGAATGGCTCAGTGGTAAGTGCCTGTTGCCGGAAACTGCAGCTCCTGAGAACCTGGGTTCAAATTTTAGGTGGAGCTTGCAACATGAAGACCAAGTGGTGCATTTAGGAAGCACTGCAATTAACTGGTGTCCTGTCCAGGCTCTACTTCTGCCCACGCCCAATGAATTTCGGGTTAGGACTCTCCAGACTCTTTCCAACAACCATGACCAGGATAATCGGGGGTAAAACGGGATACTTTTTTTATATAGGTGGGAGCATTCCTGGTCTACTCTGTGATTCACACAGACCCAGTGTCCAGAGGAGTGCTGCGACTCAATGGGCAAGGCTGAAAAAGCCTTGATGGACGTGGGTACTATCTCTATAGGTCTTCACTTATACCAGTCCATCCTTGGTCCCCAGATCAGTGCCACGCCCTCCTTGGTACCTGGGCATTCAAGGACCCAGAGAATTGAATTTGGTGCTACACGATCCCAGTGCAACATTTTGTTCTTTTTTTATTCACTCATTTTCTTACCCACTATTTATATGATGTTACTGGGATAGATTCCAATCCCAGTACGACTCTGAGTGACTGATCAATGATGTTTTTATGGTACTTAAACCTCTGCAAAACTAGATATTGTAAAAAACACTTTCAAGTGTTATGATATTATATTCTTGCCATATCGTCCAGCCCTGTATATCTGGCATTTGTGTGTGTATGTGTCAGGCAGCATGTGTGTTTGTGTGTGTTTGCACGAGAAAGAGCACAATGGTTTCAGTGTCCTTCACTAATGAGGTCTAAAAGACCTCACACACACACACACACACACACACACACACACACACACACACACACACACACACACACAAACACAGTGGCCTTGAAAATACTAACTGTTCCCTGACCTACAACACAACCGTTTACACAAACACTTTACTCAAATCTCTCATGCTCATTTTTGTACAAAAAAAAAGCCCAAACAGTTCCTTTATCTAATAGCTGTGTTTACAGTTTTCTGATTAATGCGGATAATAATCTAATAACATGTAATATTGTGTTTTGTTTAGATATATTAGTAAATATGCAAAAGTCCAATGGTTTCAGTGTCCTTCACTAATGAGGTCTAAAAGACCTCAGACATAGGACTGAACTAAAATAATTACCTTCTTCTTCATTAGTATGAGGAAATAATATCAACACTAGTATATCAAATGGCAACTGTAAATGGAATTACATACATATTGTACTTGCATTTATTTGTGGCAAATTTTAATTCAAACTTAGGAATACATAGCCATTGGGCATAGTACATTTAAATTTTCATTTTGGTGCTGGCATGCTTCCAAACATTAAGAAATAATCAATCACTCTTAACCACTTGATCCTAGTTCAGGGTTGAGGGAGAGCCAGTGCCTAGCTAGTGACACAGGGCGCAGGGCAGGAACAACCCTAGACAGGGCGCCAATCCATCATAGGGCACACACACTCATACACACACTTGGGGCACTTTAGAGACACCAATTAACACACCAATTTGGACTGTGGGAGGAGTACTCGGAGTAAATGGAGAGGACATGCAGACTCCACAAAGAAAGGACCCAGACCACCCCACCTGGGGATTGAAACCAGGACCTTCTCGCTGTGATGCCACAGTGCTACTGACCAAGCCACCCTAGAAAATAATCAAACAATTTCATTTATAGAACTGAATTTCTATTTATAGATTAACCTTCTTTAACAGCTAAAGAATATTGTACTAGATAATGTAATACTGGAAACAATGTCCTTCTCAGGTTGACCGAAAATGTAGCTATAAATGAAATGTCCAGGTGTAATTTATATAGAGTGTTATGAATAAGTTTTAGTACCCCTAACACGCCCAAACTTTTGCATAAGCCACATTTTGTTTAATGTTTAAAATGGTATTCACTTTGTTTTAGCAGAAAACAAAGTGAATACCATTTTAAGCATTAAACAAAATGTGGCTTATGCAAATACAAAAACTGACATATGCAGATGTAGGTCAGATTTGCATAAACGGATACAATGTGGGAGGCACCCCAGTGTGCTGCATAGGACAGACCCGGCCCCCATCCCGAGGAGCGGCTATACTCAGGTGTCGCTGGTGAAATGGAAACTCCGGAAAACTAAAATTTGGAATTAACCTTGGGACCACCCTGGGAACAAACACTGGACTTCAGGTTCCAGTACACCACTGGACTTCACAGTGCTGGAAACCGCATGCATATGAAACCCCATGTCACTAGAGGTGGGATACAAACCAGTGTTGTTCAGAACCAGCACTCTACTTCTGAAACACTCTGGTGTAAATCCTCACCCATGCATTTCCCAGAGTCTCCACCTTGCCAGGGGCACACAAATCTCAGTGGTCCCCAGCAGTCTCCCACATTACGCAATTGTTGGTCAACTATACCTAGATATAGATATTTAGGTCAAATTTAAAAGGAAGACATTTAACATGTGAGTTACTTTACTTCTGTTTGTTTTAGGTAATGCCTACACATCTAGTAAAACAAGGTCAAGGTAGCACCCTAAAGAGTTGGTTTGGCTCTATTAGAACTCCATAAAAAATGTACCAATTTAAAAGTCCATTCTGTGAAATCAATGGATAATGAGTGAAATGTACGTATACACTTACAGATATTGGGAAAAAACGGTTTAGACTACATTCATGTGATGCATTAAAATACGTTTCTGTATTGATTATTTATATATATATTCTCTGTGAGCATTTCTTGTCTACACCTATAATGAAAAGAGATCCCCACAGCATTCTAATGGACGTCTTTCTGAGGAAACCCATATAGCTTTTGTAGGTTTACAACCTGTTTAGAGGCGTTCATATGCGCACAGAAACCTTTGTAGCAGCAAGGAAGCTTTATATCCTCCACGGGGTTCTTTCAGCAAGTGTATTAATTACACTTACTGCCTTGTCTGTTTGAAGGAACCCTTAATGATTTGTAGGTTCCAAATCGAACCTGTTTAGAATGAACCCTTAAAGTATATGTATGTTCCCAGTAGAACCTGTTTAGAGAGATTTTAAGTTGCATAGATACTGCTGAAGCAGCAAAAACCTTTGTTTATTTCAGAGGGTTCTTCCAACTAGCCAATCAGGTTCTTTGTTTTGTCTTTTTAAGCGAAGCCTTGCAGTGTTCGCAGGTTAAAGTAGAAGCGTTTAAGAGACATTTATAGTGCAGAAAAACCTTAATAAGCCTTGTACATTCCAGTGGGTTCTTTTAGCTTGCATGTTAATGTATCAATTGCTTTGTCTGTCAAAGGGAACCATTAAAGCTTTTGTATATTGCAAGTAGCAACTGTTTAGGTATTTATAGCGCATGGAAACCTTTACAACAGGAAATAATGTTTTTCTTCAGAGGGTTCTTCCAATTAGAAGCTTCGTGGGTTCCCTAATTTATCTGTCCTGCTGAAAAACTAGCAAATACCATCGGTTGTGTTTTGTACACTGGTATTTACCAACAAGACCATGCAAGCTCACTAACTAAACCATCACCAAACCAGCACTAACCAGCATAAACCAACTTAGACCAACATGGAACGAGTAACCATAACATCAGCATACCAGCAACCAAAACACAATATATGCTTTTTATTTTAGCAGGGTGTGTGAGGTAACCTTTAAAGTTTTAGTAAGTTCCATGTAGAACCTGTTTAGAGGCATTTAATGTTAATAAAAACAGAGAAGCCTTATTAGCCTATTATCCAGAGGCTTGTTCTTGTGGAAATGGTTTCTACCTACAGCCATAACTACCCCTTGAGGAATTTCTTATACATTGATTCCTCTGAATATGCTTTTTCTATTTGCGTTCCTTCTGCTGAACCAGTATGCTAATATATATTATGTTATACTTATTGTGACAAGATTCAAACTGTTAAATGCCAGAAAGAAATGGTTAACATTTCCATGTTTCGTGCCGAACTGAACAGTGGAGGGATAGGACAGGAGAGGAGAGGGAGAGATAGCGGGAGAGATGAAGGTGATGGAGGGAAGGAGGGAGGGAGGAACGGAGGATGAGAGTAGATCGAAACATTGCTGAAATCTCACAGGTGTTGGAGAGGTCGAAACGGAGCAGTCCACTAACACCTCCCGGTGCTTCAACTGGCTCTAATCCGTACAAATTAAATATACGTCCGCAATTAGTTACGGTTAATGGGCTACAACTAAGTTTGAACTGCAGCCTGAAGTTGGCTTCCCTTTCCTTTACAGAACCGCCAGCTCATTTTTCCTCAGTCCTCATCAGCTTGAGGCGTTTCCGAGTAGAAAGATCTGGACGTGTCAGTTATTTAGCATTTTTTAAAAAGTCGCGAGGAGACGAGCGCGCGCCCTACCAGTTAACCGTCGCTTGGAATGTAACGGCATACCGAAGAGTAACTCCAGTAGCGTACATTTAATTACCTTCACAAACTCCGCCGGTTCTCTCACCACCGACAGAAAACTACCCAAAGGCATAAAGACGGTAAGTGTTTCAAACTTTCTTACAGTTTATGTTAAATGTCAGAAGTTCGCCTCAGGATAGCATCATTTATTACCGCACGTCACCCTTACAGGTGTGACCATAGGCTAATAGATATGAGCATCTAGGTACATATATCAGTAAAATATTTACTTTTACATATAACTATATGGGTAAATTATTCGTAGAGATACAGGCAAAATGTACAGTAAGGTATCGGTATCGGTATTTCGTACAGTTTTTACAGCAACTAGCACGTCAGTCTGACTATACAATGGTATTTTCTCCATATCAGGCTCTCATTTGTTCAGTTTCGACCTGTATTTGGAAAACAAAAGAAAATATCCATTACCATGCACTGTGTATTAAAGGTGTCAAATGATTTAACACCTTAATTACACTTAAAGGTAGCCTAAGTAGCACACTCTGGTATTGTACATCAATCTTTAACCTTTATATTTCAGATTTAAAAACTTTTCCCCTGTTGATTTTTTACTGTCCTTAGTCTCTTATTCTTATCCTGCTACAAGAAAATGGATGAGGACACAGTTTACAGAGATATGGATTTGAATTTTTAGCATGGAAGAAATAATGCAAAATTCAATGGTAAACTGACTGTATGAAACGCTGTGACCTCACGCTACATATACACTAAGTAGACACTGCCAGCTTATTAGACAAGGTTACACCAATTTCTGTGTACAGTCACTGGCACTGGATGGTCAGGTGTGGTTACCTTCTTTATTGCAGGTTTACAGATACTAGCTTGTAGCTCTATGTTGCTTTACACAACATTGGGTGAGGGACCTTTCTTAGCAGTGACACTGGAGTTGGTTAATTGTATGTTAAGTGTATTATATGCTAGCAGCACTTTGGGCGATTTAAAGATCTCAGTATCACTGCTGAGATTGGTCTATAAACCAACTGGAGGCAGCCAACAGCATGATCACACCGCTGATAAGAGGCTGCAAAATGACCAACACAATTGTACTGAAAAAGCTATTTTCTATAAATGTACTTTACAAAGTGTACAATGAGATAGATGTATTAAGTAAATGGGACAAGTGTTTAAATACCCAGCAATGCTGCTTCACCAAAGTTCACTTTATTAGGTACACCCCCTTGTTTCTGCACTCATTGTCTATTTTATCAGTTCCACTTACCATACAGGTGCACTTTGTTACTCTGTTCTCTAATGGTCAGGACCACCACTGGACCAATACATGGACAAACATTCTTAGTACTGCAGTGACATTGATGTGATGTTGTATTAGTGTGTGCTTTGCTAGTATTGTTGGATCAGACAACAGTGCTGCTGATGTTCATTGTGTTCATTCACTGTCCACTCTATTAGACACATCTAGCATATTGATCCACTTTGTAGATGTAAAGTCAGAGACAGTAGCTCAACTGTTGTTTTACAGTTTGTGTTAGTCATTAATTAAAAATTCTTAAGTGCTCTCAGAATGGTGGTGGCTGGACGTTTTTGGTATGGACATTTGGTGGTGGATCATTTCCAGTCCAGCAATGACAAGGAGGTGTTTAAAAACTCCTCTAAAAACTGTCTGATCCACTCACACTAGTGCAACACACACTAACACACCTCCACCACGTCAGTGTCACTGCAGTACTGAGAATGATCCACTGCCCAAATATTGCCTGACGTGTGGTGGTCCTTTGGGGGTCCTGGCCATTAGAGAAGAGAGTAAAGGTGACTAATAAAGTATGTAGAGAAATAGATGGACTACAGCCTGTGCAATTATATGTTAAGTGGAACTGATAGAATGGACAATGAGTATACAAACAACAGTGAACTCTGGAGATGTGCTTCTGAATCCCCCCTACTATCACCTCGACCCTGACGAGGATAATAGGGCTAGAGTGTGAAAGAACCTCTGTATGTTAGGCTACTTCAGGGTCATGAACTACACAGAGACATAACATGAAAACCATTGACAGGTAAAGGAAATAACACTGACTCACAATGTTTTCTGCCAAACCTTGTGTCCTGACATTCCTGTGGCTCAATGTAACACCAACCTAAACATTATTACAGACCAAGTACACCCCTTTATGGAAACAGTATTCCCTATTATCAGTGGCCTCTTTCAGCAAGGTAATGCACCCTGCTACTCTGCAAAAAATGTTCAGGAATTGTTTGAAGAACATGACAAGAGTTCAAGGTGTTCACATGACCTCCAGTTTCTCCAGATCTCAATCGGATCATGCATTTGTAGGACGTTCTTGACAAACAAGTCTGACCCATGGAAGATCCACCTCACAACTTAAAAGACTTACATTTTAAGGGCAAAATTATCAGTGTCAGGTAACACAGAACACCTTCAGAGTTCATGAGTCCATGCCTTGTTGGATCAGAGCTGTTTTGCAGACAAAAGAGGGAGGATCACAATATTATGAACAAGCCAAAGGCAAAAAAACCACAATGGCACTGAAAAACTCTTTAAGATGGCATAAGGAAAGAGCCAGAGGAGGAGGGGTTAAAAGGGGAACCCATTTCCCTCTTGTTGGTAAAGGGAGTTTTATACTGTTATACTGATGTTATTCTATTATGAAAAATGAAAATTACTGTACAAGTTGAAATTATAAATGGTATAAAGATGTATGAGGCTATTTTAAATATATGTATTAAATGAGCGTAGTTCAGGTTTAGGCGACATAAACTGTTATCATGTCAGGTGTAGTCTAATGTTATACTGGAGTATTCAGTTTAACTAGTTTAACTGAGCTTTATGCAGAATTATAACAGTATAGCATTATTTTTAGTAATATGGAATGTGGCTGTATCTGATTTCATCATTGTTTTTTTTCTCCACAGTTATGGAATTTTAACTGTGCCCATGATATCCCTGAGACAATCTCTAAATCAAGACACTTAAATTATATTCAAAGACATCACACACTTCTTGCTCAGTGTTCTTTCCCACCCCCTCCACTTTTTTGACCATTTGATTTCATTTGATTTTTAGATCACTGAAACATACTCATCACAAAGTGAGCTCCTGGTATGCCTAAGTAACAACCTTTAATTTTGGCTTTACAAATGTAACACTTAGTGATCACACATCACCTTAAATGCACTGAATTTGACAAGTGTTCCCTTCATCAGCTCCAGCTCCAGAGGCTTTTTGCTGAGGTGAGGGACATTCTTACTGATCTGTGATGAAAGAGAGAGCATAAAGAGCCTTGTGTCTTAGGGGAATCTGGGCATAATAACAAAGCTTGTAAAAGGGAAATGCAAAAAAGAAAGGAAAAACAAGCTCACTTGATTTCGAGTCAAGATAATTTGTACAACACAGTCATTTGAGTACTAATTACTGTGCTCATCTACACTTGTAGCGGATCTACACTTAAGGTGATCCAGAGCTCACGGTTGCACATCCATACCCATTGTACCTCCCCTTATATTTCAAGTGTCACTCTTCCCTTTCCTCCCAATTCTACCCATAATCCCTCAGAACCGTTTCCACTCTGTATGCTCCACACTCTTCTAAGTCCATTCACCTCATCCATAAATTCATCTATTCTTCTATCTACTTCTCCCTGTCGCTGTCATCCTTCCTTAGACGTGTTGCTGCTGTCTTTTGCTTTCCTATATAGAAAAACTTCTCCGTAAGCTCCTTGTGCCATACATATTTTTGTCCCCTGTACTGTTCACACTGGCGGGCACCATTCCGCCTAAAGGAGAAGAGGACTTTCTTGCGCTGGCTGCCTCTCGGCTCAGCCGCCGCAAGCGCGTAATAGGGGCAGCTGTGGGTGTGGCCATGGTTCTCATCCTCTTGGTCGCCATACCTTTACTGGTCCACAGCACCAAAGGGGGTGGAGCTGGAAGTGCAGGAAGTCATTATGAAATGCTTGGCAGTTGTCGGATGGTGTGTGACCCCTACACCCCTTCTCAACATGGCCAGGAACTGGCTGTCTCCCCACCGCCTCCTGAATTTACAAGCCGAAGAGGGAAATCTGGATACCGTGGGCCTCCAGGGATACCCGGGCCTCCCGGCCCCCAAGGCCCCCCTGGAGAGCCAGGAAAGCCTGGCCCACAAGGGCCTCCAGGACCTGGCCCTAATGGTTATGTGCCATCCTTCTACAGTCCGAAGATCGCTTTCTATGCCGGGCTGCGTAAACAGCATGAAGGCAGCGACGTGCTTAAGTTTGATGATGTAGTCACCAATGTGGGCAACTACTATGAACCCAGCACAGGCAAGTTCACTTGTCCTCTCCCTGGCATCTACTACTTCACCTACCACGTCCTCATGAGAGGAGGAGACGGGACCAGCATGTGGGCAGATCTTAAGAAGAATGGACAGGTCAGACAGTTTTTAATATCTTTTGACTTAGCTGTTATGCTAGTTATTAGTAGTGGTGTAACAACTACACTTTTGTTCAGATTGTTTATCAGTATTGTTTAAACAATTGCGAAGTAGTTGAAACTCAAAGACTTCTTCTGCCAGTGAGATTTTGTTAGTCACCCCAAGTTTGAATCACGCTGTTGAGGTGCTTATACAGTGGAACCTCGGAATTCAGACTTAATTGGTTCTGGAAGGAGTTCGGATTTCTTCAAAGTCAGAATCGAATTTCTCCATAAGAATTAATGTAAATAGGATTAATCCATTCCCGACCCCCAATTGATTAGGTTTTTTTTTCCACTCTAACACACTACAATAAAAAGGAAAAAAAAGAATGACAAAGATTTGTAAAATTTTTAAATAGGGAAAGCCCCAAACTGTGTACTCTGCCAAGGCTGCACTTCCTTCATTTGCCTATTGAAACATGTCAGGTTCTTACATTTTATGATGTAATAACATACTGTCCAGTATGGTACATTTAATATTAAATTATGACTTAAAAATTCTTTAAAGAAAGGTGTCTTTAAAGCTTAAAACATTTGTGCAATACAAATCAGTAGTCTTCACTGTAATGTGGGGGCACTCCTGGTTGGTGTCACGTTATTGACCCAGAGACACGTTCATGGAAATGCACATCCAGAAAACCATACGGAGCACAACTGAACTTTTCAGCATGCCAGTAGCCCACCTGAACTTCTACTTGTGTGTCAGAAACACACACCAGCACTTTACGTGGCAGACCTCACTTTGCCAGAGGTGGGATACAGATCAGGGTTGCCCAATAAACACAGTCTGAGTGTTTGCATGGATGTGTTTCTACCTCGACAGAGGATCCCAGGTCTCAGTGGTACTCGTTGTTGGGGCTGGGTCAGTCATATTGCATGACGTTGATCGCATTACATTCAGAACATTTTTTGAAGCTATGAAGATTATTTTTCACATTTTTACTTCATTTCTAACATTTAGGATGAGGCTGTCAGGTATGCAGGAAAGTTTTGTTTTGCTACATTGTGGAAAACCTTGTACATGTGATTAAATTGACAACATTTAATTTAAAAACATTGTCTACTTTGGGTATATAGAAATAGTGTTCATATATTACTCTTCCTATAACTGGCTCATTCATAGGCTATGTTCAGAATGGATTTGAGCTTGAGATTTTGTGCAGTCTGAACAGCTAAGAAGAAGTGTCTACAAATGAGGACTGAAGTACGAGGTGTAGCAAACCCAAAACGTCATGTCCTCAGGAGGTCTCAGGAGGTTCATGTAACCTCCTGAGGACATAACCATAATAATAATAAGAATAATAATAATAATAAGAAGAAGAAGAATTATTATTATTGTTATTGTTATTATTATTATTATTATATTACGTAATTAATTAATTTAGTTTTTTAATTGCTGATTAATTTTATTGCACGAAGTGTGAGATAGAAGTCATTAAACTGACATTTACAACACTTATTCATATTTGCAGCTTGAGTATCACCCTAAAAGGGGGTGCAGCAGGCATAAGCAGATATGACTGTCAAAGTGTGGGTGAGCCAGTTGGTATGTCAAGTAAATAAATAATGAATATAACATTGATGGCTTATTCATCCATTTGTCTAGTCCCTTGACACTAATTAAAGACTAAAGGCAAGATATGGACAGCACAAAAAGGTGTTTTGTAAGTCTACCATGGATTTGAGGGATTAGACAACCTGTGCGCACTAGAAGCAATAAAGCAATAAAACTATCCCCTCTTGCATTTGCTATGCAGAGAGAAAAATCTGAAAGCACACTGACAGATGTTTAACAAATCCCACACATGTCTGTTTCCTCTAATTTGGGATTGAAACCTTTGAAAGTGCTGCTTCTTTACTCTCAGTCAGCCTTCATCTTGAAATAAAATCAGCACTTTATAGATGCGACCATGCACCATTTACTATTGTCATGCAAGTATGGTGCTCTTAATAAATCATTCATAACTCTTAAATTGGATCCTTTGCCCACCACCCAAGCCCTCTCTTCTGTATGTTCATTGATTGCCCATTAATTATCTTTTCATTCAATTCAATTATTTAACCCCATCTCACTCCATCTCAAACTCATCAGGTGGCTCTACTTCTTTGTCTGATGGGTCTTGTGTCCTTCTGACAGGCAGGTATGCGTGTATGTGTGTGCGTAGCTGTCTTCCATGGTGAATGTAATAATAAGACCAAGAACGAAAGTAAGAAACCTAGAGCTGTAGCAGGATTGGACAACAAAACACCTCAGGCTGTGTGACTGAAGCAAGAGGTAAACGAGTAAATAGTGCAGAATTTCAATTTGAAAGAGTTCTCTGAATGTAGATATGTTCAGCCACATACTGAGTATGAATACTGAAAACACGAGCGAATGATTTTAGACAGATGCTGGAAGAACGGAATTCCCTCAGGTGCCATCTCCAAGAAGCACCAAACCTAAGGGATTAGAAACCATATGCTAATTTATAAAAGGTTATTTTTGTATACTAACAAAGGAATGCTTTTACCGCTGTCTTGCCCAGAAGCTCTAAAGCACAAGATGATTATTCAAGCAATTTAATACTTTTATTTCACTTTGGATTACAATAAAGAAATGTTGTGTCAGAACAGTTGAGACTTTGTACGATATGGTTTCTCAGTAGGTGGCCCGTGGGCCAAAGTGCATGAGTGAATTGAGAAGCAGAGTGGGGAAAGGGATGTGTTTGTGCAAGTGGAAGCCATGACAGGGAGACAAGGCAGATATGAGGCCTGACTGAAAGATCAGACGGACGAGAAGAAGATAGATGACTCGATACATACTTATAAACAGTGGACTGAGAGAGGAGGCCTGTGCCAGGGTTGAAAAATGTATAGACTGAGAGACTGACGGAAGGCCAGTCATGTCAGAGCCGGACAGGATAACAGGATGTCTGGAAGCAAAGCCAACATAAACCACACCGACTACAGGTAGACATTCGGATTTGTTTAGCAATTATAAAATTCGATTGATGTTGGGGTGTTAATTAAGGCAGGGAGTTGCTGATGGTTCCTCCTTTGTGTATTCTGTACAATGCTTCATCCGGTTCAGAGCTGTTGTGCGCATCTGGAAGAGTTGTCTGCACCGTAGGCATGATGGACAGTGAAAACTCCTCTCAGGGGACCTCAGCCGTGTGGCCAAGGCGGGCTACTCGAAGTCAGACTCCAGCTATGGGAGGCTAAAGACTCTCAAGGGTGCAGCTACTATGTGACAGCTAGACGTCTGCCAAAGACTGCAAATCCATTGCCTTAAGTAAATCTTCCTGGCATTTCATCTCCTTCAACTGACCTTTGGCCATCATACCCTCTAGCTTTTCACCAGATAGGCCATGCGTCATGAGGCTGACTTTAATGCGTTGGTCCGACTTTCACACTGGTCAAATTGTAAATAGTATTGATAGACAAGGGTGTAAAAGTCACAAGCATGCATAAGTTAGAAATAAATGGAGCTGTGAGGAATTGTAATCGCATACAGCTGAGACTACCATCTCATTTGGATTCAGTCGGACTCTATGCAGCTTATTTTCCCTTGTGAAAAAGTGCTTTCTATTAAGATGTGATGGAAGGAGCTGTTCATTTGGTGGCCAAACATTAGTGATGAATTTCTAATCATGCCCCTTTCAGTAGTTAATGGTATCAACTTAATATTATTCCTGATTAATTTGATCTGTATTGCTCACTCAGTGCATTACATGACACTTGCTAAAAATGTTCACTGCTCGTTTATTTTCTGGATTGCATCACCTGCTGCAGCCGAAGTGAATTAATAAGCACGTATTCCAGGAACATGGATAGTCGTGTGCAGTAAACGCTATTACTTTAGATCTGCATCATTAGGCGTCCAACTCAGGTCTTAGCCCGTGTAAACAAATAAACATGTTCGGTCTAGTCAGATCAGTTACTGCTTTTTTTAGGAGGATTTTTTACATGTGGTTATGCCTGTGCAGAAGTTTCCTAACTGCCATTTGTATCAGGAGATGAAAGATGCAGAAATATGAATAGATTTGTTCAGCGGCGATGAAAGCGCAGGCATTAGTGGTGGCATCTTTATAGTTTGTGTGCCGTTCGAATAATAAGCCATTCCTCCTTAATGCTAATGTAGATATGATTCATATTATATTCAGGCTTGTATGTCATCTCTGGCTACACGCCATCATTTTTCCATCTTTGGCTTTAAGTGATGTTTATCCTTTAATCCATGGTCCCATGGCTCTGCCAAGGATTGCCAAAGTTCTTTTTAAGCATCCGCAGAGTGTAATAGACTAGTACTTGTAATGTAATTTTATCTTTCATTAAACTATTCTGTTTTTTTTTTGTTCACGGTCATATACTCTTTTAATAGATCACCAAAAGGTCAAGCTTTCTCACACTCAGGGGTAATAAATGCCATCGCCTGCCTGATAATGACTGTAATAAATGTCTTCTCGAACAGTGACATAGACATGATACAGTTTAGGTATAATGAGTGGCTGTGGAAAATTGGTATTCTGTAATAACCAAATACGTTCGACCGGAATCATATTAATAAATGAAGAACTGATAATGATCTAGGAGCACTGCTTTTGAGACAGGTGACTACCCATTAGTAGAATCTGTGATCCTCGCTAGAGTCAATTACTGTAGATCTAGAATAGCCTCAATTTGTGAAAAGAATAAATAACATGGCAATTAAACCATATCTCTAAGAACAAGTAAGATCATTGCTTGCCTCATTTTTAATCTTGTATACCCATGGGAATCTGCAGAACTATTCAATAAATGTTCCATTTCCAATCCGTTGGCTTCCCCTATCTCCCCTCTACTATGTACATGGTCCCTTAGGTAAGTTTAAGAGCTACTTTTCCATTGTATCTGCTCTAAGAGGCCTGTACATCACACGGAATGAATCCTGTCAGTTTTATTACCACTGGAGCAGAGCAGCAATGGATAAAAACAAGACTTCATATACCCCCACATCTCTTTGGTGTTACAAAATAGCCTCGCTTGATCAGTCTGTTATCCTAACCCCCTCCCAGCCTTGTCTTCTCTTTCTCCCTCCATCTTCTCTCGCCTCGTGTGTGTTGTCTGCCTTTTGCTTCTTCTTGTGTGTAATGCAGCTGTGCCCCCTCCCTCTCCCTCCATGCCTCCGTCCTTCCCCTTCGTTTAATGGTGCCCCTGTAATGAAAGGCGCTGGCAGAACAAGCCCCCGGCAGGCCCGAGGGTCTTTGCTCGCAGCCGGTGCCGAGATCAAGTCAGCGTGGTGTTTCACAAGCAGCTCGCTCCCATGTCAATATCCATCTCTGCTGCAGTCCACAGTAATCCTGAAACATCTCCCACTTGTTTCCCCCAAGACAAGCTTTCATTTCACTTATATTTGATAAATGCCGGGAAATACAGAACACGCAAGGTCTTCACCACCCTCGGGAGGCCCGAGCTGCGTGCCTGCTGCTGGACCGACACGTACAATGTAACCAATACCAAAAACAGAGAATCGATGAAGCTACAGAAAAGAGTTTAAATGTTCTGTGCTAGATGTTGGCTAATTAAAGTGACCACTTGCCTTTTGGTATTGAGCGTGGGAGTATGCCTGAGGGAGAGAGAGGCCCTTTTCTCAGTTCGCCAATCTAATGAGCACGATGACATGCACTTGCTGTCGATGAGAAGACAAGGCCAGAATGTCCATCACACACACACACACATGCACACACATACACATTGGTGATACATTCTTTATACCGGGTGTCTCAACTGATGGCTCAGACTTTCTGGTCTTTTTGCGTTTAGATTTTTCAGGTTGTAATTCGGGATTTTCATGCCTAATGGTTTGCAAACTGTAGTTTTACAAGTAAGATGACATTGTTTTGGTTGCACACACATTAAACACGGTTGACTGAGAAAAGAAAGTCTTTAAACTCCCATACATCAGAATTCAATGATATGTAACTAAATGGCAGCGCGCTTCACTTAATCTACAAATTATTGACTGACCAGTTGCAGCCAGGGAATGTGGAATGCAGATAATAGAGTGTGTCTGTTACATTATTATTGAAGTGAGTATGATCTTAGTCATATCATGGTTTAGTTTCTGTGTTTTGCCAGTTTGTGTATCAATGCTGACCAGAAAGTTGCTTGGGGTGGCATTTCTAAAAAATTGAGAGAGAGATAACACAAAAAGAACCTTGTTCACCTAATCAAGAATTCCAAGTTCTAGACATATGCAAATTGAAACACCCCAACTCCCAAAACTGTACGTACCCACCCCCTTCCCCGGTAAACCCTGCATGGCCTGCATTTGCATATTTTATGGTGCAATACCATTTGCCTGTCACATCTTCAGTAACACGCTAGGCCACCTCCTGGTTCGAGTCCCAACAGTGCCAACAGGGAGTCACATACAGGCATGACTAGCTGTGCCTGAGGGAGGGGAGACCGGACGAGAGAATAATCCCCTGGCCGGATTAGCGTGCCATCCAGCGCACACTTGCTCCCAGTAAATACATTAGATTAAGTAATGTCATGTTGGCTAGGATAAATTGTGGGTTTTCCAGTGTCTGTCCCAGTGTAGATATTTTCTGCAAATCTACCTTGGTTTTCTGAAAAGCCTGACATGTACTGAGTGGTGACACAACAGGACATTGTGCCAAGCCCTAGATAAATGATGGCTGGTGCCTTACTGTATCTGTTCCGTAAAGCATGTGATGTGGGGGTGTCTTAATGCCATGTGTGTGAAATGTCATTAGACGTAAATTAAAAATCATCTCAAAATAATGCATGAATAAAAATCAAATTACAGCAGTCAGCACCATCTTAAGCTGGTCTGTAGTTGTTCTTTATTCTGTGTGTAAACAGGACTAATCCCAATTTAAAATGTTAAGAGACAAGTAATATCCACTCCTGTCGGTGAATACAGCAGGTTCTCGATGCAGAGTTTAAATAAGGCTTGGTGCACAGTCTCTGAAAGATGAGCACAGGATGTGTTTCTCAGTTCAACAGGTCGATAGAGGAAAGAGATACAGTGCATGTTTACAGACCTCCGCAGCAAGCCTTATTCCACAGGTTGGACCATACGAGCAGCGGCTTTACAGGAGATCGATAGCACAGACTTTGAAGTAGCTTCAATCCATTTAGCTTTGCCAGCCTCGCTGTCAGTCTGCCCACAAAACCCACATTGCAGCAGAAACACTGAGCACAATTAAAAGTCCATTCTGTTTCACATGCTCGATTTATAGGGACATATAAAAGGAAGTCATAAGGCCTGAATATTGTGTGCATATGCATTTAAAATTAATTATCAACAGTGTAAGTTCTGGCAAAATGTAATTTACACAGTTGTGCACTTTAAGTGTAGTCTATGAGTCGAGACATGTTTGATATGTGACAGTTTAGTTTTGCATTAGAGGTGTGATACTAATGGCACCATGTGTGCTGGGTACTGTGTCACCCAGAATCATTTTGACATTAATAAATTGTGGTAATTGTATTTTTTCAGTCAGAACCTTATCTACTAAAGCTAAATGATGTTTTCTGTAATAATTTTGACAGAATTAGTTATTAGTTGCTCTTCCATAGCTTCTTTAAACTGGAATGGCTGTAGGCATCAGTGGTGGCTGGAGGTTTTTAAAATATTAGCTCGCTTCATTTTACTGGCTAGTCCTAGCATAGAGATTCTTCAGTCCTACTGACTCTGATTTAATGACGTTTGAGATCATGTTCCTGATTCCCAGTTTACTCTGAGAAGTCGACCAGTCATCCATCAAGAGAAGCCATGTTTCAGGGCAGAACAAGCAAGAAGCAAACTGTCCAATAATCACAGATGTTTTTTTTGTAGAACACACAGCCATACTCCAGTCAGTGGCAGTGTAGCCTGTATGTCTGGGCATGGCTCGAAATGCGTTTAAAGCCATTTAAACAGTGTTTTTTTGTCCTATATTTTAAACACATACACATTTACTGTACTTTGAGAGACCCAGAGACACATGAGCCTTAGTGAGCTTCTGTTAGGACTGTGTCTGGGGTTTCAAAGCAGATTTTCATGCAAGCTGTGCTGTTCACCAGGAGGAATTGGAGTTTAATGAACGAACAGCGTGATACTGCAGTTGAATTCCACCACAATTATCACTGGGACTGTGCCAGTGATAAGACGTGCTGCAACTGTTTGCCTTGGTGGATATATAAAGTGTCAGTTTATGTTTTCATGTCTTTATATTTCACTTACTTAATGTATTTATTGATTAATATTATTGTGTTACATTCCCTTGCTTTATTCATGCTTTAATCCTTAATGACATACAAATTTAGGAGTAAAAAAAACAATCATTTAGGGCTCGGGTTAACAGATTAGCAAATTTGATTCCGACTTTGAACAGCCTTCCGGAACCAATTAAGCTGGAATTCTTAAGTTCCACTGTAATACATATAAATATGAATATTAATTTTATGATTTCTTTTTTTTGCCAGAACCTTATTGAAACAAATTTTTAAGTAAAAACTGAATCTTAAAGCAGTCAGGGGGCAAAAGGAAAAGCAGACACGAACTGGAAAACAAACATTATATCTATATAATACATACAAATAGTAGAACGATACACAGTATAATATGCCTCATAAAAATTGCAGTTCTACATTAGATTTATTCTCCAGATCTGAATTGCCTCACTGGTTGGTAGATGTGCTGGTTTTTGCTCGGATTTAAGTGTGTATAAGGATGATGACAGAGTGAAGCTCGGGTGTGTCGCTGTCCTTCCTCTGACCGTGCCTCGATTTCTCTCTGTGTGACAGGTGAGGGCCAGCGCCATTGCCCAGGACGCAGACCAGAATTACGACTACGCATCCAACAGTGTGATCCTACATTTAGACGTAGGAGACGAGGTGTGTGTGCAGCTGGACGGTGGCAAAGTCCATGGGGGAAACACCAACAAATACAGCACCTTCTCTGGGTTCCTCATTTACCCTGACTGACTGCCTGTTAGCCCTAGCACTCCTCCACCCCATAATGCTGCTCGAAACACACACACACACACACACACACACACACACACACACACACACAAAACAGACTTGAAACGAGGGACATGCACAAGGTTCGATGATGGGTACAAGAAGGGCTTCACAGATATGATACCATGAGCAGAGTGTTGCTTTCATTACACAGGTGCTTTTGTTGGTCTTTGTATGCAAACGAGTCAGCCTATACAAATGCACATTTCCAAATCGTGTATAATAGATATTGCATATAGAAATATATCTATCGGAGTGTTAACCTCCCTCAGCCCTTGCAGCATTAGGTGTAGATGTGATGAAACTGTACATGTCTAATTGTTTTGTGTGTCTCACTCGAGCAAGATCATATTCAGTTTTCTACCAGACGTTCTACAGAAGACAGTAAAGTAGGGAGCCTGTGTCTGAAGTCGGGCACATGGCCGATTTCTGCTGGAAATGATTTCCTCGGCGTTGTTTTCGCTAACAAAGGGACTGATTGGGTACCGTTGCACAACAGGAATCCAATACAACGGCATATGTATGCGCACACACACCGCTGTGGGCCTGCGATTAATCAAAGTTCCCTGGTTCAATTAATGTGACTTAAAGTGACCGCTTCGGCTGTCTGTGTGGAATTGGAAATATGGGCTGTGTGTGTGGGATGTGTGTTTAGTAACTGAGCATGGATATAATAAGACTAAGCACACTGACCCAGGCGAAACCATTTATTTATATATGGAATTACGTGAAATATCACATTTCTATCATGTTTGTGCTCAACCCTATTTAAATACGCAAATCATATATAAAGCACTGGTGAGGACTAGTATGTGTTCTAATTATGGAGACATTATTAAGATTAACTAATGATATTTAATCTATACTACCTGCAGTGCTGGAATAAAATAAGAGACCATTCCATTAAAAAAATCACCATATTAAGAAAGTTTGCAAGGTATACTGTTTTGAGGGCATACACTATATAGACAAAAGTTTGTGGACACTCCTAATTATTGAGCTTGTTTCAGCAGTACTCAGTTGTAACACATTCATAATATAAAGCAGACTGGATTCCTCATAGACAAACATGGGCAGTAGTGATACCCAATGACTCTCAATATGGCACATTTATAAGTTTCTGCTTCCAACAGGTCAGTTCATCAACCTTCTGCCATGCCGTCCCTAAACAAAGTGCGTAGATAATTGGTTTGCCAACTTTGCACAGAACCTTGACCTCAAGTCCATCAGACAGCTTGAAAACATACTGGAATTCCAAAAGTGAGCCAGGGCTTATTGTCTAATGTCAGAAGCTTATCTCACAGTCATGTTCCAAAATCTAGCCCTCTTAGAACAACGAAAGCTGTTGCAGCAGCAAAGGTGGGGGTACTAATACCCATGATTTTTTTGGGTGTCCACAAACTTTTGTCTTTATCCCAGAAATTGAATCAGTTTATCTGGACATAAGGTTTTGTGGGAGAAACATTTCGTCACTTATCTTAAGTGACTTCTTCAATCTGTCTTGTCTTCTTTGTCTTTATAGTGTATTTAGTTATTTTAGTTTAAGCATGAATATCATTATTACATATTTGGCAGTATAACTGATTGGTTCAGCTGGAACTTGGGCTCCTTAATTATTTTAGAAATTATACATTAAATACATATAGTACTGTTCCAAAGTCTTAGGCCACCATTCCATTAGATATACCATTGTTTTAGCAATTGTATAATGACCATATATAATTATTTCTCAGCCTCTTTATTAGAATAGAACCAGAAGATACAGAAAATGTTCATGCTGTAAAATCAGGAAAAAATCAGCTTCTTTAGGCTACAGTGTCAAGTACTTAGTGTGACCTCCTCTTACACTTGAGCAATAGCAGTATCTGGCAGCTTCATCGGGATGCCAAGTTGATCCTTCTACAGTCCGAAGAAGTTTGAGCAGGATTGGTCTTTTTGGAAGGGTAGCAGCCAAGAAACCACTTTTTCGGAAGGGCAACAGGGTGAAAAGGCTAAGATATGCTAAAGCTCACAAAGAGTATTATGTAGTGACATTTTGAGGTCCGATTGTTGACAATATGATATATATGGTCAATATATCGTTGTAAAACAACAAAGCTAATGGTGGCCTAAGACTTTTGCACAGTACTGTAGTTTTTCGTAACCGTTTATTTCATGAGTGTTTCTTTACTCTTTTACTTTACTCTTGTGTTCTTTCCTCAGTATTGCACTCTAACGTCACTTTACAAGTTTTGACATAAAGTCTTCACTGGTGTAGAGATCACAGGGTTATGTCATGAATATGAATGTGTGAAGGTCTAATGTAGCCACCCTTCAAATAGAGTGTCAACGATGCTTCTTATTCATTAAGAAAAATCTTCTCAAGAGGTCTTTGTAATTCGATGAGCGCATCAATATTAAAATAAACATAATTGCTGCGTAGCTGTAAAATCAAATTACTGCTTAATAAAGAAGCATATAAAAGAGTGAGCAATTCCAATCCCAAAGATTTGAAACATGAGCGGTTATCTTCTGCTTAGCATCATTATGATAAATAAGTGTGACCAGACATTTTGATTATTAAAAATCAGAGTAAATGATCTGTTCACACTCCACAAAGACTGCTGGTGCCCACAGCCAGCTAAACAAAAAACAAAACCCAGCTTTCCTGTTAATTGATTACTTCAAATTGAATTCATTCTAAGCATCCTTCACATTTCAGGCTGAGTGTTTTGCAGTTTGATGGACTGAAATGCTTCTCAGATGAAGGACCTCAGTATGTTATGATGTTCCTGTAATGAATATGGACTGTATGCCATTCTCCATCGCCCATCAGCAACAGTGTATTCTGGTAAATTAAATTAATCTGTATCTAGTGGGATTTGTCTGGCGACAGGGGTTAAGTCACATGCAAAAATCAAACGCAAATGCGTCAAGAGATTAATAAACCAAGAAGCATTTCTTCATAAATCACACCTATAATAAAGAATGTTTAAAGATCACTTACTTGTTTCTTTTTTGGAGTATAAACCAATGAGGTCTGATTCCCTTGTTTTCTTCTTCTTCCCATACACTCACAGGCTTCTTTTAGATTTTTTTAGATCTAGATTTTGGTCCATATTGACATGATAGCATCACACAGTTGCTGCAGATTTGTCGGATGCACGTATATGACGCTAATCTCCCATTCCACCACATCCCAAAGGTGCTTTATTGGATTGAAATCTGATGAATGTGGAGAACGTTTGTCACTGTCACATTCAAAGTCACTTAAATCACCTTTCTTCTCCGTTCTGATGCACGGTCTGAACTTCAGCAGGATGACTTGACCATGTCTACATGCCTAAATGCACTAAGTAGCTGCCAAGTGATTGGCTGATTAAATATGTGTGTTATCAAGCAGTTGGCTGGTGTATAAAAAGTAATCATATTTTCCATTACAGCAAGACCCTATGATTTCTACCTTTATACTGTACTGGGCAAAGATCTTAGGCAAATGTAAAGAAAATCTGTAAAACAGGCATGCCTTCTAAAATGAAATAAAAATACTATATTACTAAAAATGTAATAAAGAAGAAGAAATTTAATAAAGGTAAAAAAAGGTCAATATTTGCCAGGATCGCCAAATGCATATAATCTACAGTATAATATAGAATGTTATATCAGTGCTCTTAAAGGCACTGGTAGGTTTTTCAGGATCTTGAAGAACTTCTGTGAGACAAGATCTTCTGTGTTTCTTGACAGTATTTGTTTGATCGGGGTTTTCTGTTGCATACCTGAAAAGTATTGGTTTAATATCTAAAAACCGCTCCATTGCTTCGTGTTAATTTCTTTAACCGCATGTAGGAGTTTATTTATTTATTTAAAATGGATCTTCGTAAATCCAAGCCCTGGGTGCTCAGATGCCACAGTTATCGCCGTCACCTCACAACTCCAGACATCCCCGGTTCAATCCCAACTCTGCCTGTATGGAGTTTGCATGTTCTTCTGTGTCCATGTTGGTTTCCTCCCACATTCCAAACACATGCAACTGGTCGCTCTAAATTGGCCCAGTCTGAATGTGACTGACTGCTATCGATGCGTCCTTGCTTCTGTTGTGAATAGCCATTGATGCTGATGTGACGTTAAGTAAACAAACAAACAATCTAATGCACTAACTCACCAGTGCAGGGATCAGGGTGAGTCCTAGTGGTACCTTCTGGCCAGGTCAAGCATCTCATGCAGACACAAGCACTTGAAAGCCTGACTAGGAAAACGGGTTAATATATGAAGTAAAAAGAAATAAATACATAAATCTATGGCCTTTTTACTGATACAGTAATGGAGGGGTGTCCAACATACAAACCACTGGCTGGACTGGAAGTTCTAAAGCTGAGTGTTTGTCTTGTGGAAGATTTGCAGTGGATTTATAAAGATTGAAACTCTGCCTGTAGTTCATGGCTGCTGTCTGCCTGTCAGTGGTATTACTGTGATTTACTGACGGAGTGTAGATAGAGCTACGCCATCAGTGCTCGGTAGGAAAGAGGGTGTTTTTACTACATTTAAGCAGAAAGTCCATGAAAGTGCAGGATTTGTAGTTACGCTTTCACACCAAGAGGCGTTGTGTAGTGAACTACAGAAGAACCTCGATTCAAATGCGAACGCTTTTGGGACATCAAATGGTCCGTTCAAAATTTTTTTGATCCAAGATATGAACAGAAAAATCCAACTCTGAAAATCAGTAAAACCTGTACATGAATGATCCTGGATTCCGACTGAATTTGAACGAATCCAAATTCGAGGTTCCATTGTACATGACTAAATATGGAACATAAATTGTTCCAAAAAATAAATTGTTATTAAACTGCTACAGTTTCAGTCAAGTTAAAGGACTGAAAAATGATGGTGGTGAATGTGTTTTCACTGCAGCACTGTTACATTTGTAAGCTGAACACATCCAGGAGAATCGATTAGACGCTGAGTTATTATAGCAAATTTGAATATATTGTCTATTTTTTATTTAGCTTATGAGCGTACTGTTTAACCCGCCAGCAAACTGTAAATTTAGTAATGCAGCACCTCGGGAGAAATGAATTTAACACCTCTGCGCTAATGCAAAGAGAAAAATAACCACTCGAGACAAAGCTGCCTGACACTTGCGCAGTGAGAACAATTTCAAATATTAAAATCCGTTGATTTAATTATATATGGTTTACGTATAACCTTTAAGAAAACGCACTGAGGGACGCTGTGCATCCCAAACAAAAAGCAGCGCGTTCTTAAGAAACAGCAGCCAGTAGCCCGAGCTTGACACTACCTGTGTCAGTGCTAAAAGGAAGGGAGAAATCTTTAACTAAAAGCGAGGGATAATGACATGCTGGCCTGGAGTCTGTGGGGGATCGCAGTGTGTGTGGAGCCAGCCTCCTCGCTCTTTTCTGCCAGACTCCAGTTGAAAGTTAATTGGACGGAGAGAGGTCTGAGACGGCCTGCGCTGAGGCCCATTAGCGATTCCCCTGTCGAATGCAGAGCCACGAGGATCACAGACTCACAAATAGCAGGATTAAAATAATCAATACACTTCACTTACCCCCATCACATTCGCACGGGCGCGGCGGCCGGCCGAATCCACGCGCAGACACACATCCGCCCAAATGAATTCAGTAATTAGTCGAGACCTATTCAGCATTGGTATGATACCTGGCACCTTACCTTCACCCACACAAATAGCATTAGCCATGCTATCTAATGAGCAGGCATAGTTCTGACTGGTTGTGTGGAGATGAGGAAAAGGTCAGCGAGCTGTTGATCTGCTGCTCTCGCCTCACACTGCATCACACGACCTTAGTGCGGGTGGCACAAACCCAAACAAAAGCTCACCCATCATGTTATTTTAGTAGTGTTTCATCTGGGAGTTGCATTTATCGCGCCAGCATACAACGCGCACCCGGGTTTGCAAGGATTTCGCTTCATCTTGGGGTTTCACACACAAAAAAAGGAGCAAAACCCTCATTAAGAAACTCAGCTTCGAGGAATAATGCGAAGTGGAAACACAACCATCCTGAGAAAACAGATTAAATAACACTGAGCTGCCACACGTATATTAATAAGTCATATTTACAGAGATGTTCAGCTAAAAGTATATCAAATTTAGCAGACACTCTAATATAGAGTAACTTACAACTGATACAGGCTTACAATCCTAGCAGTTGCTCAAGGAGCCACTATTGGCAGCTAAGCAGAGGTGAGGTTTGAACCCTGGACTTTCTAGTACCGCAACTGCTGTGCCACCACAGTCACAGACCTTACAGTACAGGTCAAAAGTTTGGACACACCTTGGACTCAGTCAGTGGATTTTATTTTGTTTGTTTTGATTATTTTCTACATTTAATATTAATATAAAAGACATCAAAACTATGAGGGACACACATGGAATTATGTAGTAAACAAAAAAAAGTGTAGCCACCTTCTGCTTTGATGACAGCTTTGCACACTCTTGGCATTCTCTCAATCAGCTTTACAAGGTAATCGCTTGGAAAGGGTTCCAATTAACAGGTGGGCAGTGTCAAGAGTTAACCTGAGGACTTTCATGCCTTCTTAATGTGTTTGCGACCATCAGCTTTGTTGTGCAGAAGTATGGCTGAAACAGAATCTAAAGTATAAAACTTATTCTGGTTGTTTACTACATGATTCCATATGTGTTTCCTCATGTCTTCAATACTAACCTACAATGTAAAAAACATTAAAAAATAAGGAAAAACACTCAGTGAGAAGTCCTAAAAGTAGATAAGGAGAACCCAGTTAAACAAATGACACAAAAATATTTTACTTGGTCATTTATTTATTGAGGAAAATAAATAAATCTATCAAAGTCTGCTCTTCACAACACGTTTGTGGAAGTGTATCATGGCACGAACAAAGGAGATTTCTGAGGACCTCAGAAAAAGTGTTGTTGATGCTCATCAGGCTGGAAAAGGTTACAAAACCATCTCTAAAGAGTTTGGACTCCACCAATCCACAGTCAGACAGATTGTGTACAAATGGAGGAAATTCAAGACCATTGTTACCCTCCCCAGGAGTGGTCGACCAACAAAGATCACTCCAAGAGCAAGGCGTGTCATAGTTGGCGAGCTGACAAAGGACCCCAGGGTAACTTCTAAGCAACTGAAGGCCTCTCTCACATTGGCTAATGTTAATGTTCATGAGTCCACCATCAGAAGAACACTGAACAAACAATGGTGTGCATGGCAGGGTTGCAAGGAGGAAGCCACTGCTCTCCAAAAAGAAACATTGCTGCTTTGTCTGCAGTTTTGCTAAAGTATCACGTGGACCAGCCAGAAGGCTATTGGAAGAGTATTTTGTGGATGGATGAAACCAAATAGAACTTTTTGGTTTAAAAGAAAAGTGTTATGTTTGGAGAAAGGAAAACACTGCATTTCAGCATAAGAACCTTATCCCATCTGTGAAACATGGTGGTGGTAGTATCATGATTTGGGCCTGTTTTGCTGCATCTTGGCCAGGACGGCTTGCCATCATTGATGGAACAATGAATTCTGAATTATATCAGAGAATTCTAAAGGAAAATGTCAGGACATCTGTCCATGAACTGAATCTCAAGAGAAGGTGGGTCATGCAGCAAGACAACGACCCTAAGCACACAAGCCGTTCTACCAAAGAATGGTTAAAGAAGAATAAAGTTCATGTTTTGGAATGGCCAAGTCAAAGTCCTGACCTTAATCCAATCGAAATGTTTTGGAACGACCTGAAGTGAGCATCTAATAAAGATACTGAAAGCAAAGGTTCACATACTTTTGCCACTCACTAATATGTAATATTGGATCATTTTCCTCAATAAATAAATGACCAAGTATAATATTTTTGTCTCGTACTGTAAAGGTGATTTGTAACTGTATTTTGTTTTGCAACAAGACGTTGCAGCTTTGTATGAATTACATTGTTTAAAATACATTCCAAAGTAGTTTGGAAGCAAAATATGTGTACGATGGGGGCTCGAAAATAGTCTTATGTACAAAACGGGTGGTGCAGAAAAAGTTTGGGAACCACTACTATAGTGCTTTTTACAATGGATACCATCTAGACCATCTCTATCACAGCCATAATGGAGCAAGCCTGGGACGACAATGGCAAGGAAATCTCCATAAATGTTATAAAGAAGAAACCTCGGGAGGCTCAAGACTCAAAAATGAACCCAACCTCCTTGGGCAGCCTAGATCTTTTATGTAAAAATGAAACAACATAACCTAACTTATAGGGCGGCACGTGGTTAGAGAGGTCGCCTCACAGCTCCAAAGCTCCCAGGTTTGATCCCACCATATAATTCTTTTGTCTTCCCCGTGTCCATGTGTGTGTTTGGGTGGATATGGATAAAAAGCTTGAGTCAACAATCAAGACGAATGTTGTCAGAGTCCGGTGAACTTACTGATGAGACAGAGGTCCTTGGTGCAGACAGATTCCGCCTACTGCTTCCCAGCTGTCTGCTGCCACTGTCCTTTAAAGCGCAGTGTTCTGGAATCTGGCTTTAATACTGGCGCTACAGACGAGCTCAGTAAACTGATGAAGGAGGTTAAATTGGCCTGCAGTTTGTGGCAAAACAAAGAACGCTCATCCTCTGATGCCACTTTGGCCAAACATGAGAAAATCTTCAATAAGAGGCTGATATAATTGCACTGTGCCCAGCAGAGCGACTTGAGACTATTCCTCACCACACTGATTAGGCTTTCTAACGAGTCAGCTTAGTGCCATTAGGGCGGTATTGACCTCCTACTCGGTGGTACTGGCTCGCGTTACAGAGGCATTTTGATTCTAATTGGTGAAACTGGAAATTTTTCTGTAAATGTAGTGCAACTCGGATCATTACTGTAGAATTATCAATGGACCTTCAGGAACCTCCTTTGCCTTCAGGAAATTTCTTCAATAGATTTTCCAGAGTATTCTTCAGTTCTTTAATCGGACTAACGTTCCTATTTTAGACCAGGGGACTCGGGTATGGCCAGAGATGTACATACAGGTTGCACAGGTCAGCCCATCACAGCGCCCATCATGCACCCACTAACCCACTGACACCCACACCTAGGGGCAATTTATTGGAGCCTGTCCACATACTCGCATGTTTCTAGGAGGTGAAGCCAGCTGATGTCCCTGCATAAAACCAACACAGACACAGGCAGAACATACCAAACTCCACACACTGCAAGCTGACAGCACTTCATACAATCGCTGTAATGATGTTATGTAATGCCCTAACGTTTGTCAGTATTAAGTCACATAGAGATTTTACCCCACTTATTGTAGTCAGGGGCCTAGTCACAGAATTCAAAGGTGCACTCAAGCAGGTACCATGAATATAAAGCCACTCCACTTCAGGTCTGGGCAGGAGTCGCTGTTGCAACACCAGAGGAAGAATCACCTGCTAGATCTGGCTGGAAGTCAATGCTGTAACTCAAACCCAAATCACCATAGTGGTTGGCTAGCAGCTGAGGTTGGAATACAGGTACTCCCTGTTTTCGATGGTCCAACTTATGATATTTAGTCTTTACGATGGGAATCCAATAATACACATACATACACATTCAGCGGAACCGCACTCTGAATTTTCTATTCCGATTTTTCCTTAAAAATAGGGACCGTTCTACTGATATCCGAAGTCAGCATTGAAAACAGTTAGAAATGTCTTCGCCTGTTTTACCAAAATCGCTGTTGGTATGTAAAATACATTATATCAAGTATCTAGTAAAAGGGCAGTCAGCCATCTTGCTTTATGTTATATAATGCGTTTCCTCTCCCACTGCTTTACCAAATGTCCTGGTAGGGGCAAATTTGAGCACAACTCAAAAAAGCTACGCAGTACACCACAGTTTAGAAGAGTTGTACATGTAAAATCAAAACCTTTAACATTAAACGAAAAAGTTCTGCAACATTTGTTCAGCAGTGACTATTTTAAATCGTGATTTTGCCGATTGTGATATTGGACCTTGGGAGTACGAGGTCAGGATCGAACCGGCGATCTCTGGAGCTGCAAGACAAAGACACAACTAGAACTAGATTCTAGTTCTCCAGGCCAACACCCTTGTTTTTAAGCTTCAAATCATCACTCTCAATGTGAAATCTTGCAGGAATTTATAGTCACATTAACGTTTAACTAAACGCACAAAACGTACTGGATTATAGCGTTTGAAACGTCAGTAAATACTGGAGATGATAAATGTGACTTTGGCGCCATCTATCTGTGAAGAAAAGTACCAACCACGAGTTCACGCTGAAGAATCGAATCCGTTATTGAATGTGTACACTTCTAAAACAAACCAACAGCAAAAAAACAAGCAAAGCCAGTATATGTTGTGTTTTGGACATTTCAGCCAGCTTCACCGGAAAGCCAAATGGGACCGTTCGAGTTCACCTGCTAAACCAACTCGGACCAATGGATCATGGACTACTAAGGCTTGGTAACTGATCAGCATATCAGCACCCAGAACACAGCATTATGGTCTTTGCTGTTTTGTAAGGATAGTAAACAGGTGACAAATTAAAATGAACCCCAATACAAAGTGTTTTGGTAAGGTGCCGGTCCAACACAATTCAGAACAGATTCACATTGGCATTATAAGGAAGTGGACCGACTGAATCCATTCGGGGTTTTTCCGCTACTTATCCTGGTCAGGGTGACCAAGGGTCCAGAGCCTAACCAGGAAGTCACAGAGCGCATGCGAAAATGTTAACATTCTGCATTACTTCTACTAAAATTGTCATTAATAGTAATGATGATACTCCTTCAAATGAAGATGCAGGTGCATATTCTTTACTTACATGAATATTTCAAGCAACTTTCATTTCTCTTTGATTTTGTTGTATTAATTGCAATATCGCACATTTTCTATAGTTTTACAGTTTATAAAACTTACCGTCACTCCAGTGTCGAGTGCATTTCAAATGAATCGAATGAATAAATCAACTGTTTAAACACGCAGCTCGGAGTCGAATCGCAAAAGTGATTCGAACAGTTCTGAACAGTCTATCAAAAATCGGTCAACTCAAACATCGAGTCATGTTTAAAAGAATCGAATCGCTAAAATGACTCGTATTGACGATAAATACTGCAGCAGCTCTTATTGGTGAAACAGATCGAGACAAGTTTAAAATATTAAGCCCGGAGATTGATTACTTTACAACTCTAATTCTCTCTTTTATTAATTTCTTGTCTGTTGTAACGCAACATGTGAACAAAACTGGGAAAACATTTTTATTTGGGATTTAATTTCATGCTGTATGGGGGAAAAAACTGGCTATTTCAATAGTGTATGATGCTTTTCAATAGAAACTGCACATAACCAGCAGTGACCCATTTCTAAATAGCCTGCCTACCATTACTGTGGACTAGGTTTAAAACTATATATAAAACTAAGAACAGACTGAAAAAAACAGTCAACTATTAAGAATATATTTTTAAAAGATGTTTTATTTTGAGGCCCAAACATTCAGAGAAATACAACTGGCTTACAGTTTGAAACGTGACAGTTTGAGATCTCTGCATAAAACTCATCTGTGCCGCGTTATAGGATTCCAGTAATTCAAGCTAAAACCATCCTTTTTAAAGTATAATCCATCACTGAAGGACCTGAGGATTGACTGGCTGTATTGCATCCATGATGGTGTTACTACATGGGACTGTGCTTCAGGAAGAGGTTTTATTGCAGAATGCCAGCACAAGGGGGCACTCCTTTACACAGATATGAGATTGAACGTCAATTAACATCAGTGGTACGAAGATGACTCGCGAGTTCGTGTGGGGTCTGGACAAGGAATGATAAAGGCACTTTTGGGGGAAAAAGAATTCAAAACAAAAACAAAACTGTGAGTGCAGAGAGAGAGGAGGAAGTGGAATGCATACGAGTTGGAGGGGAACGAATGGACAAAAGGACTGAAAAATACAAACACACAAAAACACGAATGAGAGAGACAATCTGTTGGTTTCTGTCTTCAACCGTTCATGACCATCCGTACGAGTTCTGTAAGAGACAGAGAGAGGCCGTTAAACACTGAGCTGGCTCAGAGAACGAGAAAGGAAGACCCACCTAAAACACACCAGCGCAGTCACGTGGGGCTCAAAGGGCGATTACCTTCCCAAAAATTTCAGGAAATGCATTCAGTCCATCCCTGCTATCTGAATTACCACCTAACTTGCTATCTGGACCCATTATCTGCTATGACGAGTGCCGATGAGGAAAATTCCAGAAGTAGATAACGTTCTCAACGCATTCTAACCTCTACCAACACCCTCCTTTTTCTTTTGTGCCTAATTTAGGTCAAGTTTATTCTATATTGTGTCCTTCAGCGCTAGAAGAAAGATACGCTTGTGCACATGTACGAGTTTGTACACGTCATGATCACTGGAGAGATAACACATGCCTGATCTGATAACAGCTAGCCTGGATGACTGAAACCCGTCCCTGAACATATTTGGAGCATGCCCTGTACAACAGGATTATGGATTTGCTTCAAAAATGCGATTTGAATGTTCTACCTCTTTTACCCCCAAAATTCCCTCCAAAAATAAGTCATTTATTTATTATTTAACGTCACTAGTCTCACACACAGACTGGGCCAATTTGGCTTAATCAATTAACCTTTCCTCACAGGTGGGTTCCGAAGTCAGGATCAAACCAGGGATGCTTGAGCCATGAGGCGACCATACTAAGCACTGAGATATCCAAACCTATAGATCCTGCTACTGCAGTGACCATCAGCCGGTGTGGTTTGTTGTAGGTGGGTGTTCCCCTCAGCAATCCATATTCATAACAGAGAAAAGGTAACAGCGAGAGATCGTCACTCTAAAACACAGCCAGAGCTCAAAGGTCTGAGCAGGTCTAGGATTTAAGAGAAGGTTAGCCAGAACTCCATGTTTTCCACTACAACAGGTCAAGATCGGAGAACAGTAAGAGTGTGTACAGCCAGCCATGAATCAGCACTCAGGATAAGGAGAGAGCAGCAAAAATACAGCAACTCACTGCCACCGGGTTAGTTGGTAAAAGAAGCGACTGGTGCTTTGAAAGTGCTGGGAGAACGCACACCTGTTAACCTGGAAAGTCATTAAACTCCATTAACGTGCCACAGATCAAAGACTTTTCCCACTGCACACAGGAACCAGCGTTTGGAATGAGAAAATTGGATTAACCAAAAAGTTGGTCATTTTAAAAATCTATATTCTTCCAAAATTATATTCTGCCATACTATCGCCATGATATAACATTACAACACGTCTACTAAAAAGAAGTAGTAAAACAACATCTTGGTCCTATGATCTGTTTTATTGGAAGGGATTGTGTTTAGCTACTGTAATGACTAAAGTCTGTGCTGGACTCCATTCCATAGGACGTTCTGACCTACCACTGAGTCTCATGCTGATGATTTTGATGCTTATTCCTATCGATGGACCAAATGAGCCTTTTTGGTTCACTATAGCTATGAGCCGACTGAACAACGTTCATCCCAGAACGCTACACAAACATTTACGCAGTTACAGTCAATAAAATGGCTCTACAGGCCCTGGTGGTTGCAGTGCAGTGGAAAAAGACCTTAAAAAACCTAGACTGTATCCAGTGTGACACATTAACACCTTTTCAAGAACCCATAACACTGTCGTAGCTATACTGGAACTCTACTGGAACGCCATTAAACTGTGGCAGTGCGCAGCGTGAATCTAATACAGCCGAGCTCTTGTGAACGCGGCGGCTCCAGGCTGACGCATGCAGTGAGCAGCCAGAGGTCAAAGCGCTGCTACTGCTCCTGCAAGTATCTACAAACGAGTCAAAACCTCCACACCATCACCAGCTCGAACCAGACCTTTCCCATACAGACACACCATGCCTTGGAGAATCTGAACTTTTACATTTATAGCATTTAGCAAATGCGCTCATCCAGAGCGACTTTGTTGAGCAGTTCAGCGTTTCGGCTTTGCTTGAGAGCCCAACAGTGGGCTTTACAGAGCCAGGATTTGAACTCACAATTTAAGAGTAGTTCAGAGCCTTAATTGCTGAGCTACCACTGTCCATTAAACACTTAGATTGCCAGATTAATTCAGATCTTCAAAGCCTTTCCAGGGTTTTCCACCCAAATGGCTGTAGCAGTAATAGGCTGATGCTATGCAGGCATGTGTGCTTGTATATTAAGGAACACGAAAGGGTCTGCTTCAAAGTATCTCGTTATACGTGTTGATGGCAGGAGGAAGACGTACTCCTGAGACGGCTCTCAGCCAGACATGATGTGACGAACGAAAGCTGTGGAAAAACAGCAAAAGTTATGAAATGTTCTCTCCTTCGCACATACTCAGGATCACACCACACACTCTCTAATCACAATGCACTGATAATGCATTTCTACTACAGTCATTCACCAAAGTCACTCAAGCGATAAATGAAGAATTCAGTAAAATATTCCAAGGAACATATTTGATGGAGCTCATCTTCTGTACCTTCATAATTGATGCAGCCATTGGCGTCCTCGTGCCCAGCCAGGAGTGTTTCTACCTCATCTTCAGTCATCTTCTCTCCTAGATTAAAAAAAAAAAACGCAAAAAAGATTTGATTCCAGAGTTTGTCCCAGAATTCATATTATTTAGATGTATTTATATAGCACTTCTAACAGAGCATTGTCTCAAAGCAACTTTACAAATATCTAGGCCCACATCCCTAAATGTTCTAGGGAAGAAACCTTCTTAGGACCGAGACTCAAAGAGAGAACCTCCTTGGGCAGCTTAGCTGTTATACGTAAATGTTGCTGATGTCACTAATGCTGCTCATTTTGATTCGCGCCTTGATCCTCAGTTCATATGACTGCTGTGTGCTTGGCTAGATGCTCGTTTTGCTTTGGTTAGTATTCACTTCTTTGTTACTTGACTCTGGCGACTGACAGCTGTCCGTTCTGACCCTAATTTTGACTTTTACCACTGGGATTTCCCATGCTAGTCCTATATAGCTTGTATATATCCTTCTGAGCTGTGTGTGGTCCTTGTTGGCCTATTCTAACTAAACCCTAGACTGGAACCTAACAGTGCTGACATCAGCCCATGGCAGGACCCGGTACACCCCACTGTCTGGCCTCTCCTTCTCTAGGAACGGCTGAAAGGTGCTGCTGGGGTTGGACTAGTTGGACAGTTGTGGGCTGGTGACCTGCTTAGGTAAATGTGTGTTTGGACCAAGACACTATTGCTATGGAAGGGATCAGCAAATAGAGCTACATCATTACTGTGAATCATTCCTAATGTTTATACACAACCCAAATAACAAAATATGATATTTTACATCATTTATTTAGTATTTCACCATCCTTTTTTCAAAGTTTGCATGCATTTATGCTAGTGTTATTTTGAAGTCCTTCACAATAAAAGTCACCTAATAAAACCTAACTTAATCTCATCAACAAAGCAAATTCTCCCTGATCAAAATGGCATTCGGTCAAATGACCAGTGAGCTTTTACGAGACAGTTGACACTAAAAAGATTGATTTTTAACAATGTCTGTACCTTAACAGAGCAACGCATTCACAGAATCCTAAATAAATATTAAACCTGCATTTCTGCTTTTGTAACCTTGTAATATGAAGAATACAGTGGGGTAAAAAAAGTATTGAGTCAGCCACTGATTGTGTAAGTTCTCCTACTTAGAAAGACGAGAGAGGTCTGTAATTTTCATCATAGGTACACCAACTATGAGAGACAAAATGAGAAAAAAAAATCAAACTTATTGACCAAATACTTATGTTCCACCATAATTTACAATTAAATTCTTTAAAAATCCTACAATGTGATTTCCTGGATTTTTTTTCTCATTTTGTCTCTCATAGTTGAAGTGTACCTATGAGGAAAATTACAGACCTCTCTCATCTTCCTAAGTAGGAGAACTTGCACAATCAGTGGCTGACTAAATACTTTTTGCCCCACTGTATACAACAAGAAAATAAAACAGAACCAAATATTTAACCTAACATTATGTTGACGCTGTTTATCCTGTGACAGCGGTTTCAATCAGAAATAAAAAAAGCACTCCATATTTATTTAAATCATACTACATAGTAAGACAGTCTACCATCTAATCAAACTAAATAGCATTCATTGGGATATGACCAAGCACTGCAGGCGCTGTTTACAGTATCCCCTGTTACATCGACCCTTTCATAGCCTGCAGCAAGAGCTTTTTCCTGTTATGGTGAAAAGAAAAGATGGAATTTGAACAAATTTGAAATACATGCCAGATGACTCAGCAGCCAAACATCTGAATCAAAAGCAGCTGACTGTGATAGCCACTCAAATCACGCTCAAGTCAATGACCAAGAGCTTCCCTTCAGGTGCCAATCTGCAGAATCCTCACTGGTGATGCCATCATTGTTCGCAATCTTTGAAAAGGTCTACACGGCTTACACTACGAGGCAAACATGTATTAAAATTTACAAGGTTTGCGATTCTACTGCACAAACAACGCATCTCTAATGGCGGCCCTTCATTTATAAAGCATCGTCAGTGGAAGAGACCTCAGCTTTGATAAGTGAATTGAGAACAACAGCTATTAATATTACACCACTCGATTCAGTGCTCTGGATAAGTGGAACAGGGATAAAACAATCTCTTCTCGAGAGAAACTGCTTACCCAGTGTGGTGAGGACATGGCGCAGCTCAGCACCCATTACTGTCCCATTTCCCTCCTTGTCAAAGACGCGCAGCCCCTCCACAAAGTCCTCAAAAGAGCCCTGGTCTTTGTTCTTAGCAATAGCCTGAAGCATGGGCAGGAACTGCTCGAAGTCCAAGGTCTTGTGGTTCATCTCTGAGGTGCAAAATTTATTAATCAGAATTAATGAGTTAGAAATGATCATCAGAAAATGGAATTACAAGTTAGGAAACAGTTATTCAACTGCTTATAGAACCTAGACTGGGTATAAACAGTATGGACTAAGTGCTTCTTCCAAGGTTTGAAAGCTCTCTCCATCCACTTTCATTAAAGAGTGCATTATATCAACGTGAAAAATCTAACCCCTAATTGAGCAAGCCTAGGGTGTCAGTGGCAAGGAAAAACTCCCTAAACATTATGAAGAAAAAAACCATAGGACCTAACCAAACACGACTGTGACTGGGTTTTCCTCACTACATTTCCCAGCGCTCATCACTCCCAGTGCTGGAGTGTATTGTAATGCATTAGTACCTTAAAAATGCTCTTAAATTAACCTCCATTTGGGCAAAATCATTAACATAAAGCTTATTTCATAATAAAGTATTAATATAGCATGGTAATGTATTGAATAATGTATTGGAAGTGAAAAAATTACTGCATGACCATGGATTTTCCTCACTATACTATTTCTACACTACGTCTATATCACAATGGATAATTCTAAACTTTAACATTCATTTATTTAACATATAAACAACTTGACTTTAAAAGCAAAGTACACAAAAGCTTCCCCATACAGTCATGGTCTGGTAACAGACAATGACAGTCTCTGATAACCCACTATCAGATTGTATCATGTAACCCAAGTGGGATTGTTTCCAAATCCTAAATTATTGCATTGAACTGAGTGAAGAAGCATTTTCTACCCAAAACATGGAATCTGTAGGATTAAAACAATACGAGATGACAGATTTTGATCCCTACCCTCAGCCTTTGGGTTCCCCAGAACCTTGAGCACCTCAGCATTGACTGGGTTCTGGCCGAGAGCCCGCATTACGTCCCCACACTGGCTGTAGCTGATCCTCCCATCTCCTGTACGGTCAAACAGGAGGAAGGCCTCTTTGAACTCTGTAAAGAGGACAGCAAGAAATGAGCAACAGGGACAACGAGAACGTAAACACATTTGTGTTTAATGGGGAAAAAGATGGAAGGACACAAAGAAAACTCATGCAAAAAAAGGTAAAATAAAATACAAGAAAATACAAAAAGCCCTAAACATGCATGTGATAAACGGAAATTAATAGAATTAATGTTGCTAACACAGTCACGGACCCGTCACAAAAAACTGTACCTGATAAACAAAGGTATAGCCCAAGGTTACAAAGAAACACTGCACCAGCTATTAATATTAATGGCACTGCAGGCTGTATTCTGCACAATCCATTCAGATTAGTTGATGCAGATCACCCAAAAGAAACTCGACCCATCCATTTTAAATTCTGTCTCAGGGTAAAAAAAGACCTTGGTTCTTGTTAAAGTTAACCTACTGACACAGGACGTAATTTAGAATAGCCCTTGCGGCTTGGCAAAAGACATTTAAATGGATACTCCAGCTGTGTGAACTTAACTCTACCCACTGCACCAGGAACTACACAGATATGAACCTTGCTTGAATCGTGTTAATGCCAAGGCAGAATCAGGCATGTTATAGGGTCGTGGGTCAACATGAACATCTGCTGAAATATTTGCCAATGGTAGCCACTCAAAGTACAAATGCTTACAAGGTTGAAAATGCTATAGCACCACCAAGTACTCCACACATCTTGCTATAGTCACAGAGTCATGTCAGATAAAATATTACCTAAACCAGTTTACAGACAAAGCTATACATGACAACTTATATTGCGGACACCATAAGATTTGTTTTTAATGGTCAGTTTGTTGGAGCTAATTTTTCAGAACATACATCAGCTGAACAACTTTTAAAGGCCCAGCTCTTCACTATCTGACATACATGGCGTGCTCCTTTGATCAGCACACACACTACACAAAGGAATGCAATAATTGTGGCCTTCAGTGACAATCACAGAGGACACACAACATGCAGGAAACCAGATGGGAGCACAAAAACTAGATTACAGTGCCCTATATACTTAGGCTTATCCTCTGGTTAGAAAAACCCGCCAATAATGCATTGAGGTTACCGCACTTACACAGCAAGTTCCACTATTAAGTAATATCAGGACAGTACAACTATCACTTTCAAAGAACAATACAGAGATTTACCCATTACTGTTAAGGTGTGGCCCAAATATCAAGGTGCTTAAAACAATGTTCATGGTACACAATGTATAACAGGTCCATATCAAGGATACACAAGGTACAAAAATACAAACACCAAGAACCTTAGAGCAATAATGTCAACTTACAGCAACCCAGCACCATTCTATTAAAAATCAAAACCCCAAAAACATTAATAATCACCATCTAGTTGTTTGCAGGTGCAATATAATAATTAACATCTTATTAATTAATATGACATTCAACATGAAGCCTGGCTATATTTCATTCCTGAAATCACAAACATGGCCAAAACCTAGAAAATTCTTTGCTGCCTCAGTCTCCAGCAGCCTGGATTCAATCCCTGACTCCCTTACACACCTCAGACCGTCCCTGTGTTTATACGTCTTATCTGACTTGCATTTTCTACCATATCTCCTGTTATTTAAATTCCTTGACTTAAGAAGTTGATGCTTTCAGTGTTTGGGGACAAAGTTCAAGCCTTTGCTCCATAATTGTTTTTCCACTATCTGCAGTCATCTCTGCTCTCTGGTCCAGCCTGACATCAACCTGATGTTGGTTAAAAAGTTCTCTCTTTTTTTCCTAAACATGACAATCAAGAATTAACAAACAAGAATACACCCTTGATCTGACTAAACAACCAAGAAGACATTTAAGGCACAAAACAGTTGGACCATATTAGGAAAACTCAAATTAAAAAATGTCGTAGCAAAAAATACAACATTTAGCATTACTTTGCACAAAAAAGGGATAGGAAGCTGGTATTGTCTCTATCAATATACTGTGATACCTTAAAGCCTGGCCACATTTCATGTACAGCCAAACCCTGTTATTAGAACACACCTTGTTCCTGGTAATGCTGGGATACTCAGTATTCAGATATCGAGTGCCCTACATCCATTATTTCTTATGGGAAAATCCCGACATCGTCCTGACATCTACAAACTCTTCATGCTGTTTGCATATCTGATTAATTTCATAGCTCAAGACTTTCCTCATCTGTCTCACTTTCGCTCTAATGTGTCATTTACTGTGGTAATGACTGTGGTAGCCTAGCGGTTAAGATACTGGACTATGGACCAAAAGGTCCAGGGTTCAAATCCCACCTCTGCCAAGCTGCCACTGTTGGGTCCTTGAGCAAGGTCCTTAACCCACAATTGCTTGGATTGTAAGACTGTACCAATTACTGGTAGAAAGTGGAAGGTGCACTTGGAGCAAAAAGCCATTCAGAACCACCATCTAACGGTTTCATTATACTGATACGCACTCAGTGCGGAATTTGATTTCTCAGGTTTGGTTTTCTGCTAGTGATTCATTATAGGAGGCTATTGGTTTGGAAAGCAAGCAGGGGGATTAAAATTCCTCATGCCACAGTGGGAAAATGAATACCAGGAGTTTGAACTGAGGTTCGACTGCCGTACGAACAACAAACATCTGGGGAAACATGCACACACAAAATGAACTCCGGATGCGACTAAACAGCCAAGACGTCTCCTAATCAACATTAAAACAAAACACAAAGATAACGTCACAAAAGTAGGCCCACATTTAAAGCAACAGATGGAATGACTCTCTCACACTGTCCAAAGTATGTAGTGTATTTCCGAAAACACCAACACCAATATTACCATTAAATACTCTAAAAAAAGACAAAAATAACATCATAAGAAACATATGTAATAATACACAAGATATATCACAGCAACCTGTTATGTTCAGATAGTTGTTATTGTTGAAAACTCTCACTTCATATTAATTAACTTTACCATTCCAAATCTAACCTCCAACCAAAAATCCACCAAATCTAACCAAGGATTCTTAGCTAATATTAAAACAAAACCACCCACCAGCTCTGAGAAATTTAAATTAATAGACTTAATGCTCATCCTGCCGTTTTGTCAGACGCCCAGTTCTGAAGATTAAATATTTGGGACATCCCTCCTCCACAAATAGCTCGGCCCTTCCTGCTCGCTGGAATGTGGCTGTTCCTCAGCAGTCTGAAAATGTGCTATTTAACCATATAAGGAGTACGGACAGCGAAGAGCATTAGGTCAAACATCTCAACTTAAACAAACCTCACAAGGACTACACCAGAGTGTCCAGTCATCAAACAAGACCAGGGTGTAACTACAGAACATGGTATCTTTTTTAACATGACTAAGGCGTAGGAATAAAACCTGAACAGGTAACGCCAACAAGCATTATCTCAAACTATTTCAGAGGCACTAAAGCATGTGGAACTGACAACACAGCCTGCTTCCTGTCAGACACGCCCTGTCCCCGAGTCAGACTCACAGCTGGAATTACTGAAGGACAATAAAACCGGTTTCTTGATCCTCAACTCCTCAGATGGACTTTCAGGCTTCATACAGCACACGTTCAAAGTTCTCCCAGTGAGACGTGAACGTTACTAAACTCAAACTTCACATGCAAACATGGGCAACAGAAACGCACAGACAAAAAACCGCTCACCAGGACAAACACAAGTTCCTACTTGCAGACAGGCGAGGTGCTGAACCTTTTAAGAGCACTCACCATGTATCTGATCCAAGTTAAACTCAATCTGGAGAGGAGGAAAACGGTCGCAAGGAGGGAGGAAATAATAATCAAACAAAGAGGAAAGAAGGAAAGAGATCAGAGATTTACTAGGACGGAGTCAATCATAAGAACATAAAGGTGATGAAGCTAGGAAATGGAGAGGAACAAAAACAGCGAATGGAGATCTGACATGGACATGCAGCTATTATAACACACAAACTCACCAAGAATTTGATCGTCTGAGAAGTCCGACTGTTTAAAGACAAAACGTTGTGGACGGTGAAATGATATGGTGGAGACAATCCAACAAATGGCCTACACTTACTGTGGGTTACTCGCCCAAGTATGCAAGTACAAGTCATCATAAAATATTATCCACATACACTGACGTTCTAATATCTAAAAATGCACTTTATTATTAAATTAGAACGAAAAGTACACCTAATTACAGTTAAATACGTCAATTTCAAAGCCGGTTCTTCGCTAAATAGCGTTCTTCTATAGTCACACACTAGCGCACTAATAAGTACGCATATAAACGCTCTGCTGGTTGCGTCGTTACTAATTTGACACACTATTTAGTACGCAAGTGTGCTCGAAAGCTAGCGCTGAATAACAAACTACGCTAAGCTAAGCTAGCTGATTACTAACGGAATGTGGAATACAATTAACATTTAGCAGCTCAACACAACAGTACAAGTGCAGCTAAACTATTTCCATTAGCTAAACACTATTAAAAAGCCTACCATATCCGCACGGAGGGAGAGAAGCTGCTGAGTGAAGAATAAAACGCCCGCACTGATCCGCCAAACCAAGCAGGAAGAGTCAAATAGCGACGGTTCGTAATAAGGCCGGAGTCGATTCTACACACAAATCTATAACCTATGAGGAGCGTGATATAACCGGCTGTAGGTCGAACCCGACGAGTTGTAGATCTACTATGCGTTGTACGTCATGACATTTCGCGTAGGCCTGCGTTACGTTTACCGAATATGGAGCGTACAGACTTTACTGGTACGCATTTTTTTATTACATTAACCACACTATGTAGACAAAAGTTTGTGGACACCCAAATAAATGACAACCCACCTTTGCTGCTGTAACAGCCTTTGTTCTTCTAATAGGGCTTTCTGCTATATTTTAGAACATGAGTGTGAGGTGGGCTTCTGATGTTAGGAAATAAGCCATGGCTCGCTTTTGGCATTCCAGTGCATTTACAAGATGTCTGCTGAAGTCGAGGTGAGGTTCTGTGCATACCAGTCACGTTCTCAAGCAAACTTGGCAAACCAAATCTCTATTGGTTTAAAGACAGCAGGGCAAAAAGTTGATGAACTGACTTGTTGGAAGCAGAAACCTATAATAGTGTCATACTGAGAGTGACTTGGGTGTTCAGTACATGCCACTGTTTGTCTTGGAGAATCCAGAAACGTCTGCTTTATAGAATGAACGTGTTGAGAAGTGAGTGTTGCTGAAATAATTAGAGCTCAATAATTAGAAAGGGTGTCCACAAGTCTTTGTCTTTTTATTGTATTTGTGTATTGAAACACACGCACAGAACAAGCCAACAAACAACATCAACAAAAACAACGAAAACAAATATCAGTATCAACTATTTTTATTTGATCTGTAATATTAGTGACTATTAAAGAGTATTATTACTTAGATATTTATTTGGACAGGTGGTGGGGCTTTAGTACCTATTCCTGGAGAACACATGGCTTCACCTAAGCATGCCCTGGACTGGATGCCAGTCAATCACAGGGCCAGAGAGCCTATCTCAGAGAGCACCTGGCACAGACTTAGGCGTGGCATAAGCATGGCATGTGTATGGGTTTGCCCTGTGTTCTATGAGCAAGGCTCTCTTCCCCCATGTCCCTTTTGAAAAAGCAGGGGTTAAACATGCACAGTGTAGAGCGAATGTCAGAAGCAAACATCAACACAAAAGCAAAGCCAGATCAGAGATCTTTTAGGCAACATAGAAATCTTGACCAAAGGCCAATAGGAGGACACGTTTACAATGAAAGATTTACTTGAAAGTTTGTGAGCCCTTTGGACGTTTCTAGATTTCTGAATAAAAATGACCTAAAACATCAACCCTGTTTTATTTAACAAACAGGGATATATCACTGGAACACTGAACAACAATGGTGTGCATCTCAGGGTTGCAAGGAGAAAGCCACTGCTCTCCAAAAAGAACATTGCTGCTCGTCTGCAGTTTGCTAAAGATCATGTGGACGAGCCAGAAGGCTATTGGAAGAACGTTATATGGATGGATGAGACTAAAATAGAACTTTTTGGTTTACAGAAAAGCGTTATGTTTGGAGAAAGGAAAACGCTGCATTCCAGCATCCCAAGAACCTTATCCCATCTGTGAAACATGGTGGTGGTAGTATCATGGTTTGGGCCTGTTTTGCTGCATCTGGGCCAGGATGGCTTGCCATCATTGATGGAACAATGAATTCTGAATTATATGAGAGAATTCTAAAGGAAAATGTCAGGACATCTGTCCATGAACTGAATCTCAAGAGAAGGTGGATCATGCAGCAAGACGCTAAGCACACAAACCGTTCTACCAAAGAATGGTTAGAGAAGAATAAAGTTAATGTTTTGGAATGGCCAAGTCAAAGTCCTGACCTTAATCCAACCGAACTGTTGTGGAAGGACCTGAAGCGAGCAGCTAATGTGAGGAAACCCACCAACATCCCAGAGTTGAAGCTGTTCTGTACGGAGGAATGGGCTAAAATTCTGATGATGTTTTAGGTCATATTTATTCAGAAATATAGAAAATTCTAAAGGGTTCACAAACTTTCAAGCACCACTGTAGGTAAAGAAGGATGTATGACCACCCTAGCCCTACTTTCTTATTAGAAGAGCAAACTGGATGCTGTCAGGATCAATAAGGAAGCAGAAAGTCCAGATGTACAACTGTACAAGTGGTGAAGTAGATCAGTCTGTGGACCTACAGGTCCTCTGTAGCTGATGCCTTAAACTGAACATGCTAAATTCAGTGTAATCTTAACTGAAAAGGCTACCAAGGAATGCTGCAGCTTTTCCACTTTGAGGATCCATAAACTATTCTCTATCTAGAACACGTATGTCTAACAATACATCTAAACAGGCAATAGCTGAACTTTACCCCTCCTTTCCAATAAATCTGTAATCCAGAGATAAGGACTTGAGTCTCAGACTCTTCACTTGAACTCGGACACTAGGGACTCAAGACTCAACTCAGGCTCACATGAGGCAACTCATAAACTTCTCTGCTCAGCAATGTTTATAAAGCAGTCCAGATAACACGGATATTGCAATTAAAAGTTGAATTTAAAGCAATTGTTCCTCTTAAATTGATCGGATTACTAACGCTTTACCCCGGTGGGAAGGTGAGGGGGCAGAGGCAGAGATTTCTTTGCTCTGACACAACAACTAAACCAGACAAAATGAAATGCTTCATGAGTTAAATGTAGCATTTAAAGCAATTGGTTAGCTGACATGTAGGCTGGCTAGCACAATAGCTAATTTAGCTGAAGCTAAGTTTTATGAGTTTACGGAAAATATTCCTTTACAACTTCAGCTGCATCTCTTATGCTAGTTAGCTAGCATACTTCCTATACAAACTACAGGCTAACCAGTCATTTCAAGATGTTTTGCCTCTTTCTTTTAAATATAGCATTTACAGCATGTACAGCTTCAGTTCTGCCCTTCAGTTTTTCTATAAAGTAAAGGTTGTTTTTTGAAGCAGTGTTGAACCTGACAGTGGTAGTTGGGGGTTACTTTTGTGTAAAGCAACATTGGCAACTAATAAGAAAACTAAATTAAATTCTCCATTGAAATGTATTGATGCAAGCTCAATAATCCAGGTAAGAAAATCCCAGAAGTTGAATCTGTTCATCTGGACATAAGGTTGACTTGACTTGGGCTGGTACACCAGAGAATCAAGGCTTAAAGTTGCACGGGAAAGACTTAAGACTCAATTTGAGACTCAATTCAGACTTGCATGTCAGAGACTTGACCTCGTGCTAGAGACACAAGACTAGACTTGGACTCTCATACCAAAGCATATTCAGATGCTCTACTCTGAATTGCACACTAGAGACTCGACTCGTAGTCGTCCAATAAAGACTTGAGTCTCGACTCAGACTCGCAAGCTAGAGATTCGATTCAGATTTGGACACCTGAGACTCGCATGCTGGAGACTCGACACTTGATTTTGATACCAGAGAATCGAGAATCGACTCGGACTCGTGAACTTCTCTTCTCTAACCAAAAACACTCAAGAAAGGTGACTTGATTTGGATGGCAAGTGTGGCAGTAGAGCGGCCTTGGCTACGAGAAATGTGAAAAAGTGAAAGATGTGACACAATATTGATGTAACACATAGAAACTCTTAATGCATATTAATGTGCAAAAGTCTTAGGCCACCATTAGATTTGTTGTTTTAGCTTTTATTATGATAACATATAATTATTTCTCAGTCTCTCTATTAAGCAATATGTACACAAGATAAAATAAGAACAGTTTTTCGAACAAAATGGCTTCTGCGGGCAAAAGTGGTCTCCCAGAAGAGGTGGTTTCTTGGCTGCTACCCTTCTAATAAGACAGAACCTGATGAAGCTGCCATATATTGTGTAAGGGACAGTGGTGGCCAAGTGGTTAAGGTGCAGGACTATGAACCAGAAGGTCCAGGGTTCAAATCCCACCTCTGCCAAGCTGCCACTGTTGGGTCCTTGAGCAAGACCCTTAACCCACAATTGCTTGGATTGTAAGACTGTACCAATTGTAAGTCGCTCTGGATAAGGGCGTCTGCTAAATGCTGTGAATGTAATGTAAATGAAATGTAAGGGGAGGTCACACTAAGCACTTCCATTTTCTCTAAGCACTGGTTGAGTATTCTAATAAAGAGACTGAGAAATAATTATATATGGTTGTTACACCATTGCTAAAACAACAAATCTACTGGTGGCCTAAGACTTTTGTACAGTACCGTATCTAATTAGCATGAGAGCGTTGAATGAAGTTAATTAGATGCACATACACTACAGTGTCACATGAGCTTATACTTATGCATCATACATTTACGCTGCATTATTAACATTAAACCTGCTTGTTAAGCACGTCCTTTAATTGGACCATGATGCTCTTATCAGTGAAGTTCATGTCCTGCTGATGAAGGGAATATACCAGTGCTCTGCAGACTCCATCTTATACGTGTCCTATTTCTAGATCTTGATATAGCTCTAGTATTCTCTCCAGAAATGGGGGCTGGGTTGACACAGATTCCCATTTGACATAGATAGGTAAATTAAGATCAGCAGCCCTTTGTTTTATCTGTAGAAGGCAATGGCTTTCTAACATTATATTACAAGACAAATGTCAACGAATAGAGCTTAATGTTGGCACTTTTAGCTCTTACTACTGTATTATTAGGACGATTGCTCATTTGCTCACTTTGTACTCCTGGGAATGAATATTACATTTAATAAGATCTAAGCTATTGTTTCTGAAATGATCTTGCCTTGGTATATTACAGGATCACTTACCCTCCAGTGTGCTGGGGTCAAACGGTGAGTCGGAGGGGCGCAGGAGCCGAGGTTTGAGCTCTGGAACCGGGCTTTGGGGGTGCAGGTGATGGTGAAGGGAATGGAGGTCCAAGTCTTGGTAACGTTCCACCTGATGGAGACTTCTTGATAGATGGTTCTCGTTTTGGTGCCATTGTTGCTGTATATATATGTTTCTATACCTTCTAAGGATGTTCACTGTGGATATGTAAAGGAATGAGCAAAGCTACGAGTGAATCTGTGTCAGATACAGGGAGAGTGGTAAAGCGACCGAGAGAGAGAGAGAGAGAGAGAGAGAGAGAGAGAGAGAGAGAGAGAGAAGAAGAGAATGGAACATGCAGACTAGTATGTGTGAAAGATGTAGGAGTGTGTGAGTACATGAGAGAGTGTGTGTAGGAGTGTTGATGTTTCATGCCTCCTGGGTTGTTTTTATATCTGTCAGGATCAGGCTCATGTGTAGGTGTCTGTCTGTGAGCATAAACAGTATCAAGCCAGAAATAAAACCTTAATAGCGTCACTATTTTTATACAATTTCGTTTTTAGAATAATAGACGCTTCTTCTGCCTTCATTCATCTAATATGGTCTGCTCTGCTTCCTTCCTGTGCCCCAGATATTAAGGAAAAACAGCAGGAGGCGCACTGAAAATTAGCTACCCCACCATCACAGGGACCTGGAGTCCTGGTGGTGCCTTCCAACCAGTTTGGGAGCCACACAGACACATGACTGGCCATGTTTGAGGTAGCGGAGGCTGGATGGGACAGCTACAATAGCGACACTTGTCCCGAGCCTTGAATGATGGACTGGCACCCAATCCAAAGTCTGTAGGTGGAGCTGGGAGATTGGAGTCGCATGCTCTCCAGGGCATACCTCTGCCTGCACTCAGTAAATTCTGCCTGCATCCCTGACCAGGATAAGCAGGGGATTACACAATAGTTTGTAATGCTTTGTGTTGTTATTGTTTGTCTCCACCGAAGGTTGTATTAACTTTTTTCTGGGAACCAACACTCAGAAGATCTTAGATGATAGATCCTGAATGTAGGCAGTTTTCACTCACTCACTCACCCACTCACTCACTGTCACTCTCTATTCAAACCCACTTAATCCAATTCATGATCGAGGGGGGCTAGGATTTAATGAGCAACACAGGGCATAAGGTGGAATCCAACTGTAGGCAGGGTGCCAGTCCATCGCACATAAACACACGCTCCCTCACTCTGGGCACTTTTGAGACACCAGTTAGACTAACTTTGGAATGAGGGAAGAGACCAGAGTACCTGGAGAAAAAATGGACACAAGAAGAACATGCAACTTCTACACAGGTGCAGTTCAGGCTGGGAATTGATCCAGAGATCTCTGGACTTGGCGACAGAGCTAACAAATGCACCACCATGCTGCCCATATAGTGTGTTGTGTAGCATATGTGATTTAAATTTAAATTTTCGAGGCTAAAGTTCATTAGTGTATTTGAGTCATTCCACTGAATCCGTGCCAACTGTTGTTGTAACTTCTTGTTGCTGTATTTTTTACAATAAACAAACAACATCTCAAAATAATTTTGGTAACAGGATAGTAAGTTCAGATTGACCTTGGTCATAGTTACAATATATGAAATATAGAGGAGAAAATAATAGAGAACTTAATTTTAGTCTTCCCACAGTCTTCAGAAGATCCAAATGATACAACTTCCTATTGCACATGTGATTTGTGTATGTTCCCTAATTTTCAGAAGTGGGAATATGTTAGGGTAACGGGACTGAATGAAAACCTGGGGACATGATTATTTTAAAGTAAAATATTATGGATTTCTCATGAAAAAAACATTTAAAGCACGGATGCGATATGGAGCGACACAACAATGGATTTTAATCATTGTATTTCACTGTAAAGTGTGACGTTTGAGACCGGGACAGCTAACAAATTCTATTTTTCAGTGTTCTGGGTAGATTTTGTTTAATTATAACATGTTTTTATTTTATAGTTAAGTATATTAATTATCTATACATGTATATCCTGTTGACGGAAATCGCCCTCATTCGCTGGAATGGCTGATTTGTCTTAATAGACACACCATTGATGCAGCAGTTATAATCGTCTGTGACCAGTAGATGTCAGTATTTCTCAATTTTCGTTTCTATGGGTAGGAATGAAACCTATCTACAGGAAATCTGTACGCGTATAGATAGGATTAATTGATTGAGTGCAGTCAGGTGTTGTTCTTGCCTGGTTTAAATGAAACGTGGAGTCCCATCAAGCTGCGAAGATCATATTAAAGACCCTTTGATGTACCTGTCTGATTTTAGCATAGACAAGCTTGTAACATTTTTTTCTAAAGAGGAATCAAAGCAATTAATCAGATGAAGACAGTTTACAGCTGAATGATTCTGGAACTGTGGTAGCCTAGTGGTTGTGGACCAGAAGGTCCGGTGTTCAAATCCAACCTCTTCCAAGTTGCCACTGTTGTGTCATTGAGCAAGACCCTTAACTCTGTACGCATTGTACAGTACAAGAACCAACTCATACCGATTATAATGACTTTAATAAACTACACTATGTTTTACTTTAGTTCTACTGGGTTCAAAAACCTAGTAGCCTACAAAATAATATTTATTTCAATCTAGTACAGACGTTGGGATGTTTTGGGGCATGATTTCTCATTTTTTTAAAGATTAAAAACATGCCTTCACCCTATGCCACCAGCTAGGCACCAGCTCTCCCACGATCCTGCCCAAGAGGATAAGAAAGTGAATGAATGAATAGTAATACAAGCTCTGCAAGGAACAAATTAAACCTGACATATTTAGACCAATTTTCATTACAAAACTAACAAAACTAAGACTAACGGATCATTTTGCACACACCAAACATTATGTTTCATATTGTCAATATATATGCAATGAAATGTGCTATAAAATTATTTTATTATTATAACATTTCTTCATATTTTAACCCAGCTATTCCTGGTCAGGGTTGTGGGGGACTCAGTTCTACTGCTTATTCTTTAAAACACTGGGTGCAGGCATAAGCTTGCCCTAGATGGGACGTCAGTCCATCACAGGGCCAACAGGGGTCACTCCTGCTGCGCAGAAGGCTTCTTCTCCCTAGGTCACAGCCATTCATGCCTGCATGTGACCGCTGTTGGGTTACATATTAGGCCGTCGTAGCACCTGGGTAGAAATATACACTCACTGTTAACGCAAATATCAAATCAGCCAATCAAATGTCAGCAATTCAATGCATTTAATCATGTAGACATTGTTTGGACCAAGAAGACCTGCTGAAGTTCAAACTGAGCATCAGAATGGAGAAGCAAGGTGATTTAAGTGACTTTGAAGTGGCATGGTTATTGGTGTTAGATGGGCTGCTATTTCAGAGTATTTCAGAAACTGCTGATCTACTGGGATTTTCACGCACAGCCATTGCTAGGGTTTAAAGAGTATTGTCTAAAAAAGAGAGAAACTATCAAGTGAAGGCAGTTCTCTGGACAAAAATATCTTGTTGATGCCAGACAAGATGTCAGAGGAGAATGGCCGGACTGGTTCGAGCTGATAGAATGGCAACCATAACTCAAATGAACACTCGTTACAACCAAGTTATGAAGAAGAGCATCTCTGAATGCACGACATGTCAAAACTTAAAGCAGATGGGCTACAGCAGCAGAAGAACACACCAGGTGCCACTCCTGTCAGCTAATAACAGGCATCTGAGGCTACAATTCACATGGGCTCACCAAAATAGGACAAGAGAAAATTGGAAAAACGTTGCCTGGTCCAATGAGTCTCGATTTCTGCTGTGACATTTGGATAGTAGGGTCAGAATGTGACGTAAGCAACATGAAAGCATGGATCCATCCTGTCTTGCATCAAAAGTTCAGGCTGCAAAGCATGATGTTTCCACCCCCATGCTTCACAGTAGGTATGGTGCAAATCAGCATTCTTCTTCCTCCAAACACGGCAAGTTTTTACCAAAAAGTTCTATTTTGGTTTCATCTGACCACATGATATTCTCCCAATCCTCTTCTGGATCATCCATGTGCTCTCTGGCAAACTTCAGACAGGCCTGGACATGTACTGGCTTAAGCAGGGGCACTGCAGGACCTGAGTCCCTCTCGGCATAGTTACTGATGGTAGCCTTTGTTACTTTGGTCCCAGCTCTCTGCAGGTCATTCATCAGCTCCCTCCGTGTAGTTCTGGGATTTGTGCTCACCGTTCTCATGATCATTTTGACCCGACAGGATGAGATCTTGCGTGGAGCCCCAGATCAAGGGAGATTATCAATGGTCTTGTATGTCTTACAATTGCTCCCACAGCTGATTTATTCACACCAACCTGCTTGCCTATTGTATATTCACTCTTCCCAGCCTGGCGCAGGTCTACAATTGTCTTCCTGGTGTCCTTCAACAGCTCTTTGGACTTGGCCATGGTTGAGTTTGGAGTCTGACTGTTTGAGGCTGTGGACAGGTGTCTTTTATACAGATAATGAGGTCAAACAGGTGCCATTAATACAGGTAATGAGTAAAGGACAGAAGAGCTTCTTAAAGAAGAAGTTACAGGTCTGTGATAGCCAGAAAATCTTGCTTTTTTGGTGGGTGACCAATACTTACATTTTCCACCAGATTTACAAGTGAATTCTTTAAAATCATACATGATGTGATTTTCTGGATTTTTTTTTCTCATTTTGTCTCTCATAGTTGAAGTGTACTATGATGAAAACTACAGACCTCTCTCATCTTTCTAAGTAGGAGAACTAACTTGCACAATCAGTGACTGACTAAATACTTTTTTTGTACCACTGTATGCAATACATAATTCATTTGTATATAGTAAATGTGTAAGATAAGGAACTGCATACACCTTTCTGCAGATTTTATTCTCCAAAATATTCAGGTTTTTGGTATAACCTTTAAAATATATAGAAGCAAGGCTCTTATAAGAACAAATTAAAGAAAATAATCAGATTTTGGGTTGATGGCCCTTTGAGGGACACTAATGCCTGGGGTTTGACCCCCCCCTTGGTTGTAACTGTGTCCCACCTGTCACTAATAATGATTTGAACTGGTTGTAAGCTAAACAGCGAGTATAAAGCTAGCGGGGGGTCCACAGAGACAGATTTAGTGTGCTTCAGTATTACAGTGTGTGATGCAGTGATCGAAACTCTCCGCCCACACTGCCATGTTTGCTTCAATCCATCGCGCGCTCAATGAGGCCTGTAATCGCAGTTTACGTGGCTCGCGCAACACAACAATAGTGACACGCTTGAGCCCCCACCACGAGACTAACGGCCCAGGGCTCGCTCCCCTCATTATCTGTTTGGATTGATCCGCACAGAGCTGTGTTCCAAACCACATGTAACTTCACCCCTTAGTATGGAAATAGCAGTCTGCAGCATAGAGGTTACCATAGATGACAAACGATCCTATGCGAAGTTTGAGCACCCCAGTACAAATAAGGTTTTATTCAGTTTATAAATGACAAGATCGCACCACAATCTGTGGAGGGAACAAGCTAAACATGACATTTCTGCACATTTGAATGAATCATCAACAAGTTCTGACACCGTACAAAACACACAAGTGAATCATGTAGAAATGTGGCCAAAATTTAGCAGGCATCACCAATTCTGTTCATTTTTCCATTATTATTCATGTCAAAATGGGCAGATATGTCACATTTAGGTTTGTTGACTGCAGAGGATGTAACTTCTGTGCCTCTATGAATTAAATTTACCATTATTTTAGCAAAGTGTATACTGACCACATACAATTATATAACAGTGTCTTTATTAGAATATGTTTGTATGCAGTATTAAAAACTCCAAACAAAATCAGAAAAAACAGCTTATATTGGCTACAGTGGCAAGTATGTAGTGTGACCTGTCCATACATAGCATCTGGCAGCTTCATTGGGATGCCAAGTTGACCCTTTTACAGTCTGAAGAACCATGAAGAGGAATGGTCTTTTTTGGAAATGTAGCAGCCAGTAAACCAGGGAATAGGGTGAAAAGGCTAACGTGATAAAGCTCACAAAGATCCAAGATGGGGATTTTTGGGTCCGGTCGTCGACAATATGTCATTATACCATTGCTAAAACAACAAATCTCATGGTGACCTAAAACGTTTGCACACTACTATATTTTTAATAAAGATCTGTCTTTCTTTTGATACTGTCACATACTATAAATACTGAAAAATGTAATGCATACTGGAAAATAAAAGACCTAATGGATTAAAATGAGATAGAAAAGACATTTGGCATGTGTAAAGGTTTGGTTTCTGTTTGTAAGGTCTCAGAACTTAATTAGCTTTTTACATATACATTTCAGCATTTTAGCAGACTTCCTTATCCAGAGCGACTTACAATTGATACAGTCTTACAATCCAAGCAATTGTGGGTTAAGGGCCTTGCTCAAGGACCCAACAGTGGCAGCTTGGCAGAGGCGGGATTTGAACCCTGGACCTTTTGGTCCATAGTCCAGTACCTTAACCGCTAGGCTACCAATGGTTCATCTGCATAAAAATGTCATTGTTTATGTCTTGCACATGGTAATATATCATGAAATCAGTTGTAAGTTGCTCTGGATGAGTGGCTGCCAAATGACCTTCACAGGTTTGAGCATTAAAGGAAATAAATGGGTAGATCTCTAAACTTGCCGTGCATCCAAGACAGCTAAAGAAATTTTTGGAACTACAAATATTCCTGAAGACTTTAGCTAGAAACATACTGTATAATACTGTATACTGCATAATAATACTGTATTATTGTGACTAAATATTAACTTTTGAATTTATGTGGTTGTTCCCCTAGTGTTAGGGTTAGAGTTAGGTAACATCATTTGAACAAGTTACTTTATGCTCGAATAGTTTGTGAAATTCTATAAGAACATAACATTGTGTTTAAGAGTAATTTTCAATTTGATTTCACATCATATAATTGTAGTTATATCTAGAGAGACACTAGTGCACGGGCAGGCTGTTATGACTACGCTATGTAATAGGTTAATGTAATGCAATCATAATTAAACTCAATGGGTTCAGTTTAGCTTAGGTCAGCATATGGCTTACATAGAAGTTATCAAAGGTGCAGACTATTTTTTGTTAGTGGTTATACTGGGTCATTTCGATGAGCCGATCACGTGCGAGCTCTTAAAAAGTAGCCAGCGATACAAAGAGGAGTCTGCCGAGCAGACACAGATTAAAAAGATTAATTTCTAGGCCTCACGTTTCTCTAAATCTCCTAGTCAAATCCCTCGCAGCCCCCTCCTCACAGCCCCTGTAACGCCACCACACACACACACACACACACACACACACACAAGAGATACATCTTGCCTTGATTGAACATTAAGGTGAATGAACATCCTTTGTTACACTCACCAGCCACTGTTGTGTAAATAAAAGAGAAGGCTGAAGGCCCGCATTATCACAGCTGAAAAATGTCCTGATGGTGTGCATCTGCTTTGACTCAAACCAACCCAGAAATGATTTCCGTGGACGCCTGTTTCTCAATTGAAAAAGTAAACTTTTCTATATTCCCCTTTTGGTTGAGGTCAGTGGTGAAAATAAATTGAATTATGCCGAATTAGGGGAAGGGCTTCAATTGTTCTTCAGAGGTGCTCCCAGAATCTCTAATAGAATTATAGCAACTGCTAGAACAAATGCCTTACAAAATCCCACCACCATGCCAAATCATCAAACCAACTGATTTATTTTTAATGGTATTACACCCCACACTCTGCAGTGTCATGGTAATAACTGGAGCTCCTGCAGCTGCCTCTATATCACATTAGCCAAGCTTAATATTGACTGTGCAAGGCGAACAAAACAATGCGCCGGAGGACAGGCAGCTTAGAGACAGCCAAAGGATCCGTAAGCTTTTCGGGGGCCTAGAACGGAGTTAACTAAGGCTCTGAAGTCGCTTTTGCCCTGAAGGAGTGGCACAGTCAATGGGATGCTTAGCGCCAGTCTGCCCGCATGGACCTTCACCTTCCAGCACTGACAAGAGACCATGAAACCTGATGCAACTTGATTCCTTTTATTCGGCACGGCCGTCTTTCACGCAACCAACAAACAATCACTTTTCGTCTCACTTGCGCTCGAGCCTTTCCAGCTGCCTTTCTGTTTCGCCGATAGAAATCCGTGTGCGTGTGAGAAAAGTTACTGGACGGCTGATTTAGATGTTTGGGGCTGCTGCAAAGAACAGAGAGAAAAATGACCTGGGTTTCTTTGTACGTTTGAGAGCAGCATTTGAATTTTCTTCCTATAGCCACTAATAGTTGATTCCCTTGCCCGTGTGGCACCTCTCGCTTGCAGCGAGCCGCAGTGGGAAAGGGATTGTACCACTTGTGGGTAGAGTGCACCTGATCACAACCGATTTGTGGCCCCGTGCCAAACGCACGACACTGTTTAATTTAATGGAATCATCACAAATCGGCTTGCCCATGTGATTAATTGGAAAATGTCATTTTCCTCACTGTTGTGTTTATGATACTTATGAAGCTCTGCCTGATGATTAGGTTTGTAGCTGTGGATCGCACCAGGAACGGACCAAATCAGTGCATTGTGTTTGCTTATACAGATTATGGCCCTTGATTAGTGGATGGGTGCAATCTATTCAGGCTCATTCCCTCCCACCCTGCTAAAACCCCTAGGGGTATGCTCATGTCCCAAAGGACAGCCGGCTTGGCAGATGGAATCCCCTCCTCCCTCCCTCCCTCCCCACTCTCTCACTCTGCAGCCCAACCAGTGTGGTTCAGCAACAGTGATGTGATGAAGACTTCACCCTGGATCTCTGGTTTGCATCAGTGGAGCATTTTAAAGCAGATAACCCCTTTGTAATATCTTTTATTTTCAATTTGCTTGTTTAGAAATCTGTGCACGTCCAATGCGGCTGAAACGGATGCACTGGTGGCTTAGTGGTTAACGTACAGGACTGTAGTCAACTAGGTCCAGGATTCAAATCCCACCTCTGCCAAACTGCTACTCCTTGAGCAAGGCCCTTTTCCCACAATTGCTCAGAGCCAGAATCCAAGATTGTTTCAATTCTATCAATTCACTCTGGATAAGGGTGTCTGCTAATTGCCTAAATGTAAGCTAATAGTGTTTTCTCACCAAACCTACATCCACGCTGTTTAAAAGGCTTCGTACTGTCATAAAATCAACAAAGCCGTCTGACCTGCTCAGTTCCTCCAGCCACGTTAATGCTAATGTCAGTGCAAACTGAAGCATAATGTCTGGAGTGGGGTTGCAGGTGGCATAGTGTCGAAACAGGCAATTTTATACGCTTCCAATTACGTGCCGGGTTCGTGATATAATATGGGATTGATTTACACAAACTTGGCAGACCGGCCCCATCGGCTCCCCTGGCTCTGCACCGGCCGAGTGGCCTCTTCATTCAGCGTTCACCCACCATGATAGTTGCTAATCAAGAAAGGAAATCATTCATAGTGCTCACCAGTGGGTTGAGAGCCAAAGTGATTCTGAGGCTAAATGTGTGTTTAGCCTGTGTGTGAGAACTCAGTTGTCCTGCTCGTTTGTCCCTCAGGATCCCAACTGCAACAATTCTGCATTCAGCTCCAATAAGCAACGGATTGGGCCGGCGTATTGGGACTACCTTTAAAACGTACACATATCCCATAACAAATCCCATAATGTACACACACACACACACACACATGGTGTTATCCTCTCATACTTTTAGAACATTTTATGAATTTTCAATGGAAATTTTGGTAAAACAATTTGCACTAAATGCATTTTTATTTCGGTTTGCCTTTCGGCCAGGCCGGGAATCTCAGGTAACATGATTAACTGAGGAAGGGGAGGCTGTTCAGGGAACCATCCCATCACGTCCAGGGCATGCATACCCTTCTGCCAGTTAGAATGTGGAACAAAATGTAATTGGTACAATGACTATATTATATATATATATATATCTTCATTATACTATGTAATTGTGTGTTAATAATATTTTTCTTAATGCAGTTATAGGCTGTGTCCAAAATAGTCCCTTAATCACTATTATATTTTACTATTTTTTACTATATATTGCTTATAATAGCACTGCTACCCTGTAGGGAACAATATGCTAAATGAATTTGGACTTGGCTTCGCTCATTACTGTGTGACAGCAGATTCCATCACATAAACACATGTTCAGTGTAACTGTGCAGTTTGACAACATGCCTGGCACACAAAATAGCATCTCTAATAAAAGTACTTAGTTAGGTCCAGAATAGTTCGTTGCCATTATGTTTTGTGTTTACAAAATTTTTACATAGTATTAAAACATAAATATATTCTGTCAACATGTATATTGCTCACTTGCACGGTTATGTAGCTCTTTTAAAAAAAACGTGATTAAGTTGATCAAATATTTGAATCGTTTGACAACACTAATTATAATATGTTTTAGTCCAATAGTACAGTTTCAAAATGACTTTATGTCCTCTGTTTATCGGTAATTAGTGAAACTTTGCCGTATCTTGCTGATCTCCTAACGCAATATTGCCCTTGCGAAGCACTTCGCATGACGAATGTACATTTAGTGACACAAGTAATTCAGGAATGTAATGGTTTAAGTATTTGCAACCTGTGCAGTTGTATACTTATGTATATTATCAAAATAAATAAATGGTAACATACACTCACCGGCGACTATATTAGGTACAATTGTGCAATTGCTCGTTAACGCAAACATCTAATCAGCCAATCACATGGCATAAACTCAGTGCATTTAGGCATGTAGACATGCTCAAGACAACCGTGAGGAAGAAAGGTGATTCTGCTGATCTACTGGGATTTTCACACACATCCATCTGTAGGGTTTACAGGGAATAGTCTGAAAAGGTGAAAATATCCAGTGAGGGCGGTTCTCTGGGCGAAAATTCCTTGTTGATGCCAGAGGTCAGAAGAGGATGGCCAGACTGGTTCAAGCTGACAGAAGGAACACAGGAAATTAAACCACTCGTTACAACCGAGGTATACAAAAGATACATGTCAAACCTTGAAGCAGATGGGCTACTGTAGTAGGAGACCAAGACGAGTGCCACTCCTGTCAGCTAAAAACAAGCAACTGAGACTATAATGTGCATGGGCTCACCAAAATTGGGCAACAGAAGATTGGATAACCGTTGCTTGATCTGAGTCTTGATTTCTGCTGGTCAGGATTGGCAGGGGTAAACAACATGGAAACGTGGATCCATCCTGCACTGTATCAACGGTTCAGGCTGCTGGTGATGTAATTTGCATTTACATTTACAGCATTTTAGCAGATGCACTTATCCAGAGCGACATACAATTGATACAGTCTTACAATCCAAGTAGTTGTGGGTTAAGGGCCTTGCTCAAGGACCCAACAGTGGCAGCTTGGCAGAGATGCGATTTGAACCCTGAACCTTCTGGTCCATAGTCCAGTATCTTACCCTAGGCTACCACAGTCCATGTAATGGTGTGGGGGATAGTTCCGTGGCACACGTTGGGCCTCTTAATGCCAACTGAGCATTGTTTCAGCTCCACAGCCTACCTGAGTATGGTTGCTGACCATGTCTATCCCTTTATGACCAGTGTACCATGTCACAATGCTCAAATCATTTCAAACTTGTTTCTTGAGCATGACAATGGGTTCGCTGTATTTAAATGGTCTACATGGTCACCAGATGTCAATCCAATAGGCACCTTTGGGATGTGGAGGAACGGGAAATTTGCATCATGGATGTGCAGCCGACAAATCTCCAGCAGATTTTATGTCAGTATGGATCAAAATTTCCAGTTTCCAGCACCATTGCCATGAAGAATTAAGGCAGTTCTGAAGGCAAATTGGGGTCCAACTCAGTACTAGCAAGAGGCACCTAATAAAGTGACCTGTGATTCCAGCAGTACAACTTTATAATTATATGGCCCATTCAGAGAACTTTGTTTACATTTAGTTGTGGTCATTAAAAGTAAAAACTCATAAATAGTTTACATTTCAGCAATCAAATAACATTTTCCCAATCAAAATCAAAATACATTATTATTATTATTATTATTATTATTATTATTATTATTATTATTATTATTATTATTCCCTCACACTCATTTAGGTACATGGGCAGCTGAACACATGACAAAACCAGAACAGTACGTTTGCTTTAAAATCCTTAAAAATCCACATTTGCATCAAAAGTTGTACCCAACAGTTCGACGCCCGGCACCCCGATACACCCTCCTTTTATTTCTACAAGGGGCTCAGCTTTCAGGAGAGCTAGAGGGAGCATGTGTGCATGGTTTTAATTCCTATTGTATTCGTGCAGTCTCAGTGTAAGTGAGTGTGTCTCTGTCTGTGTTTTGGATAGAGGGAGTGAGGCAGAGAGAAAAGGGCAGAAACAAGGACCCATCTGTCAGAGAAGCCAACGTATCCCCCCCTTTCCTCTCCAAACTGCTCCCATGGGACACAAACCAGGGATAACTCACTTGTGGCAAGAGTTGTGGGTTTTTTTCGGACACAAGAGAGGAACCTTGACCATAAGAAATAATAAAGTCATATTAATAACACACAGTGGGATTCCTAGATAGACTCGTAGGAGCAGGCTTGCTTTGGGATGTACGGATGCAGGACGCGGAGTTGTGTTGTTGCGTCTGACACGTTTGACAGGAGGTGGATTCACTTGTTTACAGATTGCCTTTTAATGTCTGCTTTGCCTTCTGATGAATGTTCGCTGTTTTGTTACTCTCTCCTACTAAAGTAGCGAAGCACCATATGGGGGAATGAACTAAAAGGAATGAGCTAACGTCTAATGAAAAGAAGGCGGTAGCTAACAAACACGCCTGCATGTAACGTAAAGGCCATATTTTTAGGCTTTTCCTCGATGCTGTAATCCTGACACTGAAATCTCTAAAACATTCCCTGTTACCCTTCCCAAAAAGTGGTTTCCTGGCTGCTACCCTTCCAAAAAGACCATACCTGATCAAACTTCTTCAAACTATAGAGGATCAACTTGGCATCCCAATAAAGCTGCCAGATGCTGCTATTGCTCAAGTGTAAGGGGAGGTCACACTAATACTTGCCACTGCAGCCTAAGCTGTTTTTCTGGACTGATACTGCATTCAAATTTCCTGCATTTTCTCGCCTGAAAATTATATATGCTCATTGTACTATTGCTAAAACAATGGTATATGTAATCTAATGGTGGCCTAAGACTTTTGCACAGTACTATATATCATACAGTTTGGAATAATTCTGCACCTTTTAGCTTTGTTTTTACTTCATCTGAATATTAAAAGTTACGTAACATTATATTAAGGTTTTATTAATTTCTTTATTAGAAAACTAAGACATCAGCTCAGAGAGGGCACCTAAACTTTTTGCCTATCTCTATATATATTGCAAACAACGTGGGACCTGATGCCGATCTAAACATTGAGTCCTGAGAGTTAGAGAAGCTGTTCTTCTGGCTGTGGCCTGAACCCTGAACCGTCTCAGCAGGAAGGTGCAGCGGCGGCCTCGGGTCTTTGTGTTCGGTAATTGACTGACTTCATGGAGATTTAAAGAAACATTGTGAGTAAACTGAAGGTGAGGTCACGAGGAAAAACCGAGACCAAACGTTCCCTTTGGTCCGAAAGTTCACTTCTGGTTAGCGGATCAGTACCACTCGGTGACCGAGGCTGAGCGCGCCGGGGATGATGGGAGGAGGTTGGGCACAGGAATTCCCAGAGCAGGCTGCAGGTGTGACACAGGACCCTGTAAACACTCCGGGGATGGGAGGTTATGGAAGAGCAGGGTCACTCGGGAAGCCTCGGGGACACGCACTGGGTGCACACACTGATGAAACACACACATCTGATCTCTGGTTCATGTGGGAGGATATGCACATGCATGAACACATTCAAATGAGAACACACACACATGCAGGACACAGGGGTGTCCCTTTAACGATGTTTGTGTTTATATTAGATATTAAAACTTCTTCACATTACATTTACAGGATTTAGCAAACGCCTTATCCAGAGCAACTTACAATTTATACAATCTTACAAATCCAAGCAACTGTAGGTTAAGGGCAGAGTAGTGGCAGATCTCAGAGGTGGACCTTGAACTGTAATCCACAATACATAACATTAGCTCTAAATCAAATACGTGTCACTTATTTGTGTCTAATGGTTTAACAAGAGACAAAAGCCAGTTTTCCTCCAGATTTCTGGAGATGGGAGTTTATAGCAGGGCTCCCTAGAGGCTGTTGTTGCAGCTCAGTGGATGACCCCCTCAACATTTGAACCTGGGTCCCTGTTGAGCACTCTAAACCATTTTTGATTTTTTCTTCATATGATTTTGAAGTAAACATTTTACCCAACCCATGCTCTATGGCAATATGGTGCATTAACCTTATACCAGGTGGCAGTGATTGGCCTCCTCAGGGCTCCAAAGACCTGGGTTCAAGACCTGGGCTTGAGTCCCAGCCTGACTGGTGCATTTGTGGAGTTTGTCTGTTCTCCCTAAGTCTGACAACATCCTCCAGGTTCCATTCCAAAACTATGTGTTAGGTCAACTGGCATCCCTAAAATGTCCCAGTGTGAGCCAATGAATTACGCTGTTCAAAGTGGGTTCCTGCCTTGCACCCTGTGCTGCCAGATAGGCCACTAAACCCTGCCAACCTCAACTGGATTAGGCGGGTTTAAAAAAATGAATGAATGAATGAATACATCTTATAACTGAAATGATCTTACTTGTTTTATTTAAATATAGTAAAATTTGGATACTTCTTTTATTTTTTATTTCAGAGTACTGTGGAACAAAGACCAGAACACGATCAGGCTGCAATCCAGACAGTTTTATGCAAAAGTTTTGGCACCTCTACTCAAATGACATGTTTTGTTGATTATGTAAATAAATGTGATAGATCTGCACATTTTTCGATTTCATTAAAACAGCTCTTTATGGCATAAATTCTAAAATATTTGGAAAATCAATACACTTTTCCAGATGATATACTTGATATACTTGATGATATATTTATGTTTGTTCCTTCTATATTTTGTGTTAGTTTTTTTTAGAAGATGCAGAACTACAGAATATGGTAGCTGCGGTAGTAGCTATGCATAACAGGACATTTCATAATAGTTCATAAAAATGGAGGCTACCTGATGGCTAATGAACTCAGTCATACATAACAGCTGAGTACTATTTCTCATAATAATAATAATAATAATAATAATAATAATAATAATAATAATGATAATAAATAATGATAATAAAAAAATATATAATAATAATAATAATAATAATAATAATGATAATAATAATGATAATAATAATGATTATTATCATTATTATTATCATTATAATTATCATTATTATTATATGTTTATATGTTTATTATCTAGGATATGTTTATTATTATTATTATTATTATTATTATTATTA
>JAJAGP010000388.1:334674-345156 GCA_025084515.1 Ancistrus triradiatus
CACATGGTCTTGGACCCTGTCGTCGCTGTTCTCACATTCCTCTAATCTTTAAGTCAAACATGGACTGAACAAACTAATGGGAAATTATAAAGTCCAATCATTGTTTGGAAATAAAATGCATGTGCCTCTATGTCTGATGAGAGATTTCTTTAGAAGAATGCCAGCTAGAGGAAGCTGTAAGGCAGTTGGAACAGAGCTGTCCATCCTCTAGTGCTGAAATAAGATGTAAAGAGAGATTTTCTGTCTCATCGAATTTAACAGTGTTGCATTCATAAATAAAGACTGAATGATGTCCATCATTAGGCAGAAGTTTTAATAAAACTGATGTTGTTGCATTCTCAGATCATGATGATGACCAAACCATTCGGGAAGCCCGGAGATGTGACCGAGCTGGTCAGCTCTTTGGGCTGGATTGAGGAGGACCTTAGCTCTCAAGACGGCGAGCAAACCATGGATACAGGAAACCGCTACAGCCTGAACAGGAGAATCAACTGTGGTGCTTTGGATCTGGGCAGCGAGGACATGGAGGAGGAGGAAGAAGAAGAGGACGAAGAGTGTGGCATGGATGGGGGGAAGGCACCAAAGCGAAGAGGCCCCAAGAAAAAGAAGATGACAAAAGCAAGGCTGGAGCGCTTCCGTGCCCGTCGGGTCAAAGCCAACGCCCGGGAGCGCACACGTATGCATGGACTGAACGATGCCCTGGACAACCTGCGCCGTGTCATGCCGTGCTACTCCAAGACCCAGAAGCTGTCCAAAATCGAGACGCTGCGGCTGGCCCGCAACTACATCTGGGCACTGTCGGAGGTCCCTGGAAAGCGGCCAGTCACCAGAGAGTCAAAACACGGCTTTCTGGAGATGCTTTGCAAGGGGCTGTCGCAGCCCACCAGCAATTTGGTTGCTGGATGCGTCCAGCTGGGGCCAACAGGCTTACTGCTCAATAAGGATGAGAAGAGTGCAGCTCTGGGAGTAGGAGGGTGGCCGGTCAGCAGGCGCTCTCTCTGAGTTATCCATCTCCTGGTCTTCCCAGTCCCCCCTACGGCTCGCTGGAGGCCTCACAGACCTTCTGCACACCTGAAAGGCTTCAAAAGCGGCTGTATACGAGAAACCACTCACCCAACGAGTGTAGCAACGGGACGCCACCTTACGACGGACCCTTAACGCCTCCCCTTAGCATCACCGGCAACTTTGCTCTCAAGCAAGAGCCCGAGGGAGAGAGGAACTTCACTTCACACCCCACTCACCCAGCCCACTTTCTGTCCTCTCAACACTACCAAGCATCCACCATGGCTGGACTGCCTGTATCTCAGGCCCACGCACTGTTCCCGGGCTCTCGCTACGAGCTACCTTTAGACATGGCCTTCGAGTCGTTCGCCTCGCCACACATAGTGGCCACGCAGGTCGGCACGATTTATAGTGAATGAACTCCTTCTGGCTACCACCGACCTCGTAGCCAGAGATCAAAGAGACGTTAGGAGTCGGAAACTGTGACGTCTGATAAGGGTGAAGCAGATCTACAACTCTGACTATCCCTAGCAGAAATGTGTATTTTTTATGTGTATTGTATTAGTCACCACCATTCTGTCTTCAGACTCGTTCTGGATCGTCCTCTCTCACACACAGTTGATGTCACTCACCGAGGTGGACGTTCAAGCATATGTTCTACAGCATCAAGACGACCTCTTCTTGTATGCCTGTTTTGATAAACACTTTCCAAAACATTAAAGCAATACAAAGTTTTGCCATACGGACAGAAATGTGTTTATTTATAGCTGTATTTAATTTATTAATTTATTTTGACTGCACGACTAGAAACAGTCAAACTGGTTTGTTTTTGTTCTTGGTGCATTGCCAGTAACTGCTGCCATTCCTTCTGAACTATTTATTTTATTTATTGCTTTTTGTTTTTGGTTTTATGTGGTCTGTGTCATCCTTGACTTGTCATTTTGCAGAAATGTTTTGTAAATATTTACCTATTTCGCACTTAATAAAATAAATATTCTTATATTATATACATTTCATCTGTCCATGCCTTTTATTATCTTCGGGGGCGTCATCTTTACAACGTTGAAAAATATAGTACAATGTTGCTATGTTTCACTAAAATTACGCTGGGAAAGAATCAATTTTATAAATGCATTGCTGAGCAGAGCTACAGGATATGCCTCACAAATTCAGCACAGGCACTACATTCCCCATAATGCCCCAGCATCTTTCCAGCATTATCGGCTAACGCTTTCAGTCAGAGCCAGTTTCTTTCTGTTTTTCTCACGGAGTAATGGACAACAGCAAATATTTAAAAGGAAGTCAGCCACACTGCAGGCAAGCTAATGATAGCTCATATGTTTTGTTTCGCCATTTATAACTGTATAACCTATAGACCACTAAAGCAAAGGCATTCGTTACACTAGCAAAGGCTCCAGTATGTTTATAGCATGAACAAAATGAATGCACTTACTAAAACAATCGCCTGATTGGCAAGCAAAGGGGTAGACCTGTGTCTCTCTAAATTCTGTGTCCCAGTATAACAAGTCTAGAAACGCATTTGTTGATACCAAATGACTTGTAAAATACATAAACAACCATATTAGACTAGGATGTACATTGTGTTATTGTAAACCTGATTCTGTAGAGTTCAATTAATGAATTATTACGGAACTAGCAGATAAAAAAGTGAACGAATGATTGAATGAAAACATGAATCTTTACCCAAATATTCACTTATAGCCCAAACGCACTTAAAAACATCATTGTTTAAGCCTAAACAATTGAATGGAACCGCCTGTAAAGTGCTCCTACTACACAACCATTACACGGCTGTTTTCTTCACCCTTGCTTAATGCACTTGACAGTAAATCAATCAATAAATGAAAACCTACATACATTATGTACCTATATACAGCCACAAAACAAAACCATCGTTAATGTTAGACTCGTTCTTCAGCTGTGGGAATTCACAAAGTGCCAGGATAAAAGGCCTGAGGGTTGAATGCTTGTGTGAGGACTAAGTAAGTCAGGTCATGCTGGCCTCGCGGAGCCATGGGAACTCAGGCCTGCAGAACAGGTGACTGTCACGGCGGCCCCTTTCACTCTCGCTCAAAATTTCCCAGACAAACAGCACAACGAAAATATACAAAACACAAAGGTCATATTAACAGACGGCACCCGTGCCGAGGATGAGATTCAATATTAAAATGTGAGCTCCAACATTTTTCAGCCCAATATCCATATGTAGCGTATGGGTGATTACCACAGACAAGAAATTCAACATATGTCCAGTTTACTCAAAGGATTTATAAGGATTAAGCATGATATCTACACTCACCAATCACTTTATTAGGTACGCCTCCTTGTTTCAACACTCATTGTTCATTTTGTCGGTTCCACTTAGCGTACAGAAGCTTTAAATTTGTAGATCTACAATTACAAACAGTAGTCCAATCTGTTTCTCTACATATTTTGTTAGTCCCTTTTACTCTGTTCTCTAATGGTCAGGACCCCAACATGACCAGCGCAGATCAGGTACTATTTGGGTGGTGGCTCATTCTCAGCACTGCAGGGACACTGATGTGGTGGTGGTGTGTTAGTGTGAGTTGTGCTGGTATGAGTGTTCGCCAACCAAAAATGTCCAGCCATCAGCATCCTGTAGGCAGCATCCTGCATCAAGTACTGACAAAGGATTTGAGGAACACAAATTATGGAACAACAGAAGGGCTACTGTCTCTGACTTTACATCTACAAGATGAAACAATAAGGTAGATGTGTCTACTAGAGTGCACAGTGAGTGAACACAGTGTTTAAAATCTCCAGCAGCACTGCTGTCTCTGATCCACTCATACCAGCACAACACACACTAACATACCCCCACAATGTCAGTGGGTCACTGCAGTGCTGCAGTACCACCACCCAAATAGTACCTGATCTGCGCTGGCCCCATGGAGGTTCCTGACCATTAAAGAACAGAGTACAGGGGACTAACCTTGTATGTAGAGAAAGAGATGGACTGCAGTTTGTAGTTATAGAACTACAGAGTGCTTCTTTATGGCAAATGGAACTGAGAAAATGGACTATGAGTGTAGAGACAAGGTGGTGTAACTTATAAAGTGATCAGTGAGTGTATAAGACCTGTAACTAAAACTGAGATGCAACAGATGTTTCAATCCCCTCCCACTGTCTACACTGGTGCACTTCATAGAGTAACTGTAATGTGGAGGATCCATTGTCAGCATGATGTGAGCAGATCTACAGTGATGTGAAAAGACAACACAAATAAACACAAAATGTAGTTTTTAAATGAAGGTGTTTATTATTAATGGAGAAAAAATCCAAACCTAAATAGCTCTGTGTGAAAAAGGGATTGCCCCCTAAACCTAATAACTGGTTGGGCCACCCTTAGCAGCAACAACTGCAACCAAGCGTTTCCAATAACTTTCAATGAGTCTGTTACAGCTTTGTGGAGGAATTTTGGCCACTCATCTTTGCAGAATTGTTGTAATTCAGTCACATTGGGTTTTCCAGCATGAACGGCCTTTTTAAGTTCATGCCACAGCATCTCAATAGGATTCAGGTCAGGACTTTGACTAGGCCACTCCAAAGGCTTCATTTTGTTCCTCTTCAGCCATTCAGAGGTGGACTTGCTGCTGTGTTTTGGATCATTTTTCCTGTTGCAGAACCCAAGTTCGTTTCAGCTTGAGGTCACGAACACATGGCCAGACATTCTCCTTCAGGATTTTTTGGTAGACAGCAGAATTCATAGTTCTATTTATCACAGCAAGTCTTCCAGGTCCTGAAGCAGCAAAACAACCCCAGACCATCACACTACCACCACCATATTTTACTGTTGGTATAATGTTCTTTTTCTGAAATGCTGTGTTACTTTTACACCAGATGTAATGGGACACACACCTTCCAAAGAGTTCAATTTTTGTCTCGTCAGTCCACAGAATGTTTTCCCAAAAGTCTTGGGGATCATCACGATGTCTTTTGGAAAAACTGAGACGAGCTTTAATGTTCTTTTTGCTCAGCAGTGGTTTTCATCTTGGAGCTCTGCCATGCAGGCCATTTTTTCCCAGTCTCTTTCTTATGGTGGAGGCATGAACACTGACCTTAACTGAACCAAGTGAGGCCTGCAGTTCTTTGGATGTTGTTGTGGGGTCTTTTGTGACCTCTTGGATGAGTCGTCGCTGCGCTCTTGGGGTAATTTTGGTTGGCTGGCCACTTCTGGGAAGATTCACCACTGTCCATGTCTTCACCATTTGTGGATAATGGCTCTCACTGTGGTTTGCTGGAGCCCCAAAGCTTTAGAAATGGCTTCATAACCCTTTCCCGACTGATAGATCTCAACTACTTTCTTTCTCAATTGTTCCTGAATTTCTTTGGATCTCATTATGATGTGGAGCTTTTACGAATCTTTTGGTGTACTTCACTTTGTCAGGCAGGTCCTATTTAAGTGATGTCCTGATTGAGAATAGGTGTGGCAATAATCAGGCCTGGGTGTGGCTAGAGACAGTGAGCTCAGGTGTGATAAACCATAGTTATGTTATGTTTTAACAAGAGGAGCAATCACCTTTTCACATAGGGCCATGTAGGTTTGGATTTTTTGACCCTTCAGTGCCAGTCAACCATATGGACTTAATGGTGCCAAGAAGCTTTATATTGGTACAAAATGCTGCATCATGGTGAAGGTGCAACTTCATTTGGTTAAACCAGAGTGGCTCATCATTGGGAATATAAAGAATATTTGTTCAAGAAAACTGTGTGCAAACGATGTGTTAATGCTTCAGTGATACAGCTGAAAGACACTGGTATCCTTTTGTACCTTATGGACATTCACAATAATTACAGAAAATATAGTAATATACTTTTACAGCCCTGTCTAGAGCCTTAGCACTTAAAACGATGGTATGATGGACATGATACGTTTGTTTGACAGAAGCCAAATAATCCAATGATAGACAGCATTATGAACAAAATGTAAGATCAGCCAGATGAAACAGAGACTCAATGAGTGAATGTGAACAAGTTCATATAGTTACAGGTTGGAGAGAATATACAGGTAGTGGGGGGACAAACAAAGGAGTACTACTTACAATAGGACAATCACATACACTTATGAACACCATTCTCAGCTTGTTACAAATAAGTAGCTGTAAGCCATACACACAAACATGATAAACTTACACAAAAAAAGTCTCTAAACACATCAACCGAGTTAAGGTAGTTGCACACACACATGAACAACAGACGTCTTGCTCTTAAACTCCCACCTCTGCTCGTGATTCCGCAGTGTTGATTGGCTGTTTACGGCTGCAAGTCTGAACTTAAGACAGTTTTCCTTTATAATTAATTATAATTATTAAGACCTTGGCAATTAAAGTGAACAGACGTCGGTCTGATGGTCATTAAAAGGTACATACCTGAACTGAATTTTTCCAATTAGTACTCCAGTTTGCCGTTTCACCATGGCTTTGGCTTTTCAACTCATAACCCCTACAACTATGTTTTGCCAACACATTTATATCACTGCAGTCAAGCCAAGAGCCATTCATTCTGTGCTGCTTTGTCCTGATATTGGTCAACAGCAAGGTTGTTCAACCTTGAACAAAGCAGAGCGTATTGGAGTGTGATGCCGGAGTGGAACGTGAGTGAACAAGTGTGTGTTAGTGTGCATGCATTATTTATTTGAGGCAATGGCAGGCACCTCAGTGACCGTTGTCCATGGAGTGCTCTCCAATCCCCAACATCTCTATAGGATTGTCTTTTCCAGCCCCGGCAGGGCGAGGGAAGTGAAGGAGAAAAAGGGAGTGATTGTTTTTGAGCGGGCACCACTGGTCCATTGTAAGTGCAGCCTGTTTTTTCTCTTGACCCCTGACCTGCATTGTTGTGAAGCTGCTCGTTCGGGGAGCTGAGACAGCTGGGAGAGCCGTGGGGGGGCTGACAGACAGCTGAGGCACACAGAGAGCGAGAGAGGCTGACTGAGAGTGAGGGAGAGAGAGAAATTTGGGATGCAATATGCAAACGAGGGAGGTGAATGAAGTGTTCTTCTGGGTTTTTTTTTCTTTCTTTCTCAGCAACCCGCTTCTCTCTCGTCCCCAGAATTGAACACATAACTCCACATGGATGCAGACGGAATGGCAGACAGGTGTGCACAGACGCAAGGGGAGGCACAAAGCTGGAAACTAAGGCTATTTTTTGGCTTTTACTAAATGATATTTCAATTTTAGACATAGTTAGTTACTCATGTGACCCCTTGAATTATATTGAAAAATAGACATGTTCTGATAGCTAAAATACTAGCCTATAACTGGGTGAAACAGGTTCATGTTCCATGGACTGGTGTCTCATCCAGGCCATGCTTATGCCAGTGCCCTGTGTTCTCTGAGGATAGGTTCCAGACCCCCAAAACCATGACCAGGAAAAGCCAGGAGAAAATGTGCTTTCAGGAAATTAGGAGATAACTGCATGTCTGGCTCTCAACGCTGGAGAGAGCAAAGTAAGCAATCAGCTGCTCCCTGGCTGTGCTGACATGACCGTTTAAATGTGGACGGGAACAGAAACATGTTGGCTGACACATCACACAGCCTGAGGAGAAGATGCACTGACCTGTGGCTCCGTCCCAGGGGAGATGCTGCCATGTCTCCACTCTGACCTTTGCCTTTCAACAAAATCTCACTCACAGTTCACAGAGATTGACTCAGGTAGAGAGAAGAGCACTACAGCGTGTTTCCTTACTAAATCAGAGAATGCATACATTCATACAGGCTTGTGAGTTCCTTTGATGGGTTTCTACATGTTATCATCACCTCTGCAGGGAACAAAATGAAATGTGACATACAGTATGGGCCAGAAGTCTGAGAACATGGACTGAGCTGGTATGGACCCCAAAAGTTACATAACCCTGATGATCCATGACACCCCAGCAATATTCCAAAGCGATTTTATCACTAGATTTAGCTACTCTTCAGAGCCCTCTAGGGAGTTATTTTCAAAAAAGTGACAAATCTAGTGACTTTTTCTACAAACCTCAACTTTCGTTTGATTTATCCTGTAGAGAGATTAAGAGAAAACGTCTAGGACTGATACCATCTGACACTAGGCAGCATGTAAATATGATGGGATGATGTCACAAATATGAACATTAGCGCATTGCATCATCTAGGGACATTTAGCAACTTTTGAAGCAGGCTTTAGCTACTTTTCTCTGAAAAACGTTGGCTACACTGCATCCAACCTTCATATTGCAAGGGGTTTGAATCCACGCCCTCAGCACCTGCCATTAGAGTGCTCTTACCACCAAACCACTCAACTAGTACTATTAGTTTAAGTTAAATATAGCGTTAGGAAGTTAAAAAATTTGATTGAGGTGGAATATGTTTCTAAAGAACTGATTACTGTATTGATATTGCAAAGAAAATGCAAATTACAAGACACAAAAGCTTCTTCATATAAATTACAGATAATTTTGTCCATGGTCAGCATTTACAAATTACAAAACAGTAGGTATCTCGAATTCATAGATACAGAGGTAATTCACTAGCCCACCACAACTGGGACCATTTGGTACTGGTAGCTTCCAGCCAGGTTGGGCATCACACACATGGATGTGTGTCTAAGGGAGGAGACATCAGTCAGGAGATCATCCCTTCTTGCTGCAACAGCAATCTCTGCTTCTGGCGTCTCATGATCAGAACAAATTGGGGTAAAATATGAAAAGATGCTGACAAATAAGAATACTGGAGGAATTGTATTCACATACTAAAAGGTTATTTCAGATGGCATGGTGGCCACCAGCAAGCTCTTGCTTCGTTGGGCCTTGAGGACGAATTGGAGAGGGAATGATTGAACATTACGGTGCAGACTCAGACCTCTCTTTTTTTTCCCCTTCACTTTTTTGTCTCTCAGTGGCACTAATCCACTGGCCAAACAACACAAACTCCCACTAAATGAAAGGTCCTGAACCACAGGGGCGAGATGAGGGATAAAACGTCGTGATTAAGATTGTATTAATGGGGCCAGAGGAGGCTGGAAGGCTTTAATCAGTGGTTGTGCTGCCCTAATCCCTTGCCTTTAAGCTGCTTCTAACACTGTGATCCTCCCTCCTGCTCGGTCACTCGCGCACACACATATACCCACTTGAAAAGGATGGCCAAGGTGCCAGAACAGGAGCCCAGTGAAATCGAGACAGGCTGAGCAAGACCCAGGGAGCAGCTGGGTGGAGAAACAAGGGAGATGTGGGGCCCGAGGGAAGAGGAGCTTTGGGAAAAGGAAGACAAAGACTGGTAGAAATGAATGGGCACCAACAAACTGGTGTGAAAAGGAAAGAAAAGATGGAAGAAGTGAAAGTTAGAGATTCACTATATGTTTATATTTTTATTGTTATAGAGTTTTAAGAACTCATTCATGCTGCGCTCGCTGATATGTTAAAAACTCTTCTGACCTTTAAACGTTTGTCATAAACAGAACCGCTTGGATCTATTCAAGTGCAGAACTTCCAGTGATATACACAGAAAGACAAAGCTCGAAATGCTTTTGTGAAGATTGTTTCAGAGACAGAAGAATGGGCGACACGAGGGTGATATTGCGAGGTAGGGCTATGAGGTTGAATGTAGGCAGTGAGCATTGGGCCCTGTCTGAGAGAGCTGTGGTATCAGAGTTAAAGAGCTTCTAATGGGATGGGGATGCTGCCGTGTTTAGCCTGCCTCCCCCTCCACACGCCCACTGCATTGTGGACGTGGCCCAGCTTTGAGCCGCCACAATGGCTGGAGAGGAGGGACAGATGGATGGAGGCACAATAAGAAGGCAAGGTAGGAGGGTCCGACCGTGTGAGAGAGGCAGCCCGCCGTCCTGCTCACGCTGCTCGCCATGCAAAGAAATGGAAAAATAAAGAGAAAGTGATGGAAATGAAAGAATGAGACGGAAAAAGGGGAGGGAGCGAGGTCGCACTGGGATTTGGAGGGCTACTTGTTATGATGTATACGCACACTGTGGAGCCGAGTGCAAGTCTGAATGTATGGGAGTCAAAGATGTGACCGGGGTGATCTGGGATAGGTTTAGACCCTGGAATGGTGTGAAGAGTTCAATATGGTCCATTTTTCATATTTATTTCTTATTGTTATAAGGATGTGTTACCATTATGCCAGCGTTTATGTGACATTTACTGAAATATTCCACACACATCCATTATTTACCCAAATCCAGACCTGCTTCATTGAAATTGTATGAGAATGTAAATTTAGGTGAGTGGTTACATACAGTGGTTATGAAAAAGTTTGGGCACCCCTGATGAATTTCATGATTTTAGTTTATAAATCATTGGTTGTTCAGATCAGCAACTTGAATTAAATATATCATATAGCAGATGAACACAGTGATATTTGAGAAGTGAAATGAAGTTTATAGGATTTACAGAAAGTGTGCAGTAATTATTCAAACAAAATTAGGCAGGTGCATAAATTTGGGCACCCCAACAGAAAAATGACATCAATA
>JAJAGP010000388.1:345256-384444 GCA_025084515.1 Ancistrus triradiatus
ATTATTTATTTAACTTAATGGTTTTTTACTTTTCACTACATTACAAAGACAAAGCTGTACTTTTTACTCACTACACTTTCAAAACAGGCTCGTTACTTTGGCTTTTATGAATCTATTTATTTCACTGTTAATCTATTTTCCTTCTTTTATTTACTCAGTTCTAGTCAGGCATCTAATGAAGCACCAATCAGCATCCCATATTCACACTTGACGCGTTACAAGTATCACAAGGGTGCATGCAGACAAAAGGAGGCAAACGTGGAGATTTTATCTCTGCTCTCACTGTGTGATTTTGAAGGAGCTCTTACAGAGCAGGTACGCCTTTCCAGGCATTTATATGGTACATCTATGAGATATTATAAAGCTACTCAGATGACTTGTTTGAAACGGAAGGTTCAAGTATGAACAAGAGTTCGTGCAGATTCACGTGCACCCTGCAAAACTTATAAAGTCTTTCATTTTTAATGTTCATCATAATGCATTCTACTTAAAAATGACTGTATACACTTTACACTGTTTATATTAATCAGACACTAGAGGTTCATCTATGTCCCTGGGATGGTGAATTCGTTCTGTGATGAATATGAGGTATACTAAAAATTATAAAATATTTCTAAACGTTTTGCACAAGTAAGGGCTAGAGTAGTGGAGGCCAGTGAAATGCAATATCAGTGTTTCAAAGAGTTGAAGAGAACTATTGTTTGAGTTAAATATCGTTACTGAATGTTGCCATGTCTAGTTATGAGAGATGTATCAGAATTTATTTAAAAAAATGTCTAGTGTTCTTTATATATTGGTTTATTGTGTTTGAAAATGTTTTTATTTTGTTTTTGATTCCGTATTTGTATTATTTTGCAGATGATTAATGTAGTTGAAGTACTACATTAGGCTTTTTACAGGATTTTTAAAGAAATACTTTTTTAAGTACATTTAGTAGCAACTACTTTTATACTCCTACTTCTGTAAAATATATAAGCCATACTTCAACTTTTACTTGAGTATTTTTTAAACAGATTAATAGTACTTTTACTTAAGTACTTGTGTACTTATTCCACCTCTGCTTCTCTGGTCATCAAGTAGTTGTTGCAAAGTTTTGAGGTGTGGTTAGGGTCATTACCCGGCTGCATTTTGAATCCTTTTTTCACAGAGATCCAAACAAGCATGTTCACAAGTGGTCTCAGACTTATGGCCCCACCTTATCTGTCTGTCTGTTTGTTTGTCTATCTGTCTGTCTGTGTATTGCTGGCTTCACCCCTTTCTTAGCCTGTTGTTCCACAATCACCACTTTTTCAACGTCTTCTCAAATCACTCTGGAAACTCAAGTGTAAAGTGCTGTGCCAGAGAATGTGAGGAGAAAAAAAAGAGCCAGACAGATGACGCTTGTTGGCTAGAATGTCTGCATAGAGCCAACTCGAACTGGACACATGCAGACTGTGGGAAAATAATTAAGATGGTCTAGTAGGGGGTTGAGAAACTTCTGACCTTGTATTTGCTGCTTAGCTAATAAACAACACAAAGTAAAATATGTGTTATAATTAAAATGAAGGATAAACTCGTGTGGCCTTTAACATCTCTGTAAGATTAGACTACAAACACTGTTATCAATGGTAGCATATGAAGATTTTCCCTTTTTAGCTGTTAACGACAGCTCATTACTGGAATATTGTGTTGAATACACAGCGTAGCTGAAATCTGGCCTTGATCCTGCATAAATCCTTTTTCCACAGTGCAGAAAAAGTCCCAGAACATAAAGTTCAGGCATGTAATTTAGAGAGTAATCTAATAATTCTGAGATTAAGCCTGTAATGAGATTCTGCATCCCCTCAGAAGAGCAAGAAGAAAGCTGAACATCTGAACCTTTGAGTATCTTGTCCCGATTTTAGTGGTGAGGTTGTGAATATAAAGCATGCAATCCTGAAAATCTGCAGGATTCTAATCTTTATAGCAAGCCATGTCACTGTGCAGAAGCTTCATTTTATTACTGTTTGCATAAACCACTTTGTACCATCTTTTTCCTTCAACATCTTTTTTCATAAACTGACTCCTAGCAACATCGGAAAGAGTTATAACTGAATCACTCATATCCACATATCAGGACAGTGTGACAATACAATTCTTAATGGTAATTTAATAAAGTAATTCTGATAAAGGGATTTTATCATGAAAGTGAAGTGCTCCAAAATTACATATAATATTCAATTTGTTTACCTCGGTACCTTGGTTCTTGACCACTTCGGAGCTCATGGAATTCAGTGCTGTATTCTTAGTGCAAGTAAGTCTCCATGGGTCCTAAAAAGGTTAGTTTATAAGAGCCAACTGAAAGCAAAACAGGAACTGAATGCTCCAGAACTCAGCATTTACTTTAGTAGCTGTGCTAGTGCCTGGAGGTAACCAACAGACTAAGTGTTTTGCTTTTACTTTTCACATTCAATAGATACATTTTAAAATGCCATTAAATCACATTTTCAGTGCTTGGCCCTCTCAAGCACCTCTCCAAAATGGTCCTCCATTTACAATACTCTAAATTCCCGCGTTCCATGTAAAACAGTATTAGCCTATAAGGAATTAAAATGAAAATATATGCTGAGTGGTGAATGTGGTATCAATTCGTACAATCCTTTGTACTCCGCAAATGCTGATTCCATCAAAAACACACACAAACACAATTACAGATTGTAGTCCATCTGTTTCTCTACATACTTTGTTAGTCCCCTTTACTCCGTTCTCTAATAGTATGAGCCACCACAGACAGATCAGGTACTATTTGGGTGGTAGACCACTTTCAGCACTACAGTGATAGACTCTTTTCCCTCACTGTGGAAAACACTCATTTCACACACTGTGCACTCTTGTACACATCTACCATATTGCTCCACTTTATAGATGTAATATCAGAGACAGTAGATCATCTGTTGTTTCAGTTTGTGTTATTCATCGTCTAATCCTTCATCAGTGCTCACAGGATGCTGGTGGCTGGACCATTTTCAGTCCAGCAGTCACAATAGACGTTTTAAAAACACCAGCAGCACTTCTGTGTCCGATCCACTCATACCAGTACAAATATATAGACCAGCAAACACCCACACTACATACAAACGTAAATACATTCATACATACTGCATACTGACAAATGGGGGCACCCCAGGTCAGGCGTGCTCTACTTATCCAGCCCCCATGACTTGAGGAACTCTGAAGATTCAGGATGGAGTAATCCATGGTGAGGCAGGTCACCAAGAGACCAGGAATTCCAGCAATCAGGATTCAAGGACCACTACAACAAAGTCGACAGACAATCTAATCCCACCAGAGGTGGGATACAAGCCAGAGTAGCCTCCTTGGTTTGTATCCCACCTCTAGTGAGGTGAGGCTTGTCTGTTGGTTTTGTCTGTCCTCATGGGCCAACCCTGTGCTTTGAGTCTCCGGAGTTCTTTGAATCACATGTGCTGGATCAGTGTAAATTTAAATGTAGTCACTTAAGAGACGCCCTTATCCAGAGTCACTTACAACTGATACAGTTTTACAATCTAAGCAATTGTGGCTTGAAGGCCTTGCTCACATTTGTTGGTTGAGTGCCTTGCTCAGAGGCCCAACAGTGGCAGTGAGGTGGAATTTAAACACTGAACCTTCTGGTCCACAGTCCAGTAGATTAACTAGTGTATCACCACAGTCCCATGAAGTAAAATGAAGGATATGCTGTAATGATTAAACTGGGCTCAGATGTCATTGTATGGAAGATTCCCCATTCCTCAACATATTCATAGCATTCACATCATCTGAACTATTTAAAAATGTCCAAACTCTGCTCAACTCTGGATCTTGCAGACTGCAAATGTTCCGCTCTGTTTTAATATGTTGTGATTAAACTTTGTGTTGAAATACCACGTCCAAACAGTGGCATGCGGATGCTAGTAAAATGACCATGTGTCTGTTACACCATTAACAACAGATTCACACACACACACACACACACACACAAACACGTACACACGTGTTCCTCATTATGAAGGCCCTTTTATGGTCAAATCTAATAAAACTTCAATAGGTTTGTCTGAAGTATAGCTAAAGTCTTTGGAAATTGCTGGAAGTGCAAGTGATCTAATCCTTAAAGCACAGACCACAAACATTGTTTTCGACCCCTGCACTCAGATGCTGAGTCCTGGTTTGTGTGACCGAAGACACTTCCTGTTTCACATCGGTTGCTATAATTTAGTTGGTTTGAGGCTTCTAAGCAGGCTCAGAGACTTGGTTTAGGTACAAAAATTAGATAATACCGCTATTTTGTTGCAAATAGTTATGACATACATTGTATTTCAGTTGATTAATAGTAGGTGGTAGTAGTAGTAGTAGATTGACCTTCTGGCAGACAGATCTCAGCAGCCACAAAATGAATGTGGCAATAGTTCTTCGTCAGATTGGTAAATTTGCAAAAAGGTTTCCTTTGTCAGCTCAAACAACCTCTTGGTGAACTCAAAGAACCATTCCTATTTGCATACTGTGGTGGCCTATTGGGTAAGGTACTGGACTACGGAACTGAAGGTCCAGGGTTCAAATCCCACCTCTGCCATCACTGTTGGGTCCTTGAGCAAGTCGCTCTGGATACGGGTGTCTGCTAAATGCTGTAAATGTAAATGTATAATTTCAATGTCCATATACAAAGCAATACAAGAACTTTTCCTCTTGGTGCTCATTTCACAGTTGTGAGATCTGCTTATAGTGCCAGTGTGGCGTCTTCTGGGCCTGGAGCAGATTTTCACCAGATAAGTGAGAGAGTTTATAAAGCTTTTGTTCTCAGGCACCTGACCATCTCCCTACCTGTACTTATCCCGCTCTGTGTTTTTGTATAGTGAAAGTCAGAAAAAGTCAGGTGAGCTGAAAAGTTGTTTTTTTTGTTTGGTTTCTCTTCTGTTGGTATTTTCAATATAAGTACATTTGCATTATCAACCTGCTTATCACCGCAGCAGAATAAAATAAAATAAAATAAATAAATGCAGCTCTGCTCTCATACCCCCTGGGCTTTACTGTCTCACGGTCCTGTCACACCATGGTTTCTCCATAGAGATTAAAAGTCAGCAGGATTTTCCAACAAGACATTTTTTGTGGCAAATAGTTTGTTGAAAAAGTGTTTTAGCTTTTGAAAAAAATCACTAAATAGTTTTTTTCCAGATATCAGATTAGTGTAAATGATAAAATAATCATGTCTAAATAATCATAGTAATTTTGAGTAAGCCTACCAAGAAAAATACTTCATTGTCAGATGATTTTGCTTCTTTCAGGAAATAAATGCTTGAAAAAATACAAATATCTGCCAATAAAGTGAGGTATTATCACTGACAGTTAGGCTTTGTTTAGATATACACTTCAGTTCTGTATTTATCAGGTCAGATTTTGTGCAGCCAAAAATACTCAATCTGTCTTTTCTCAACTGGATTCAAACCACATTTGTACCTGGTTTCAAATCCGATCAGTATGTGACTTGCTGCTCAGTCTGTCTTGATTGATTTGATATGGCATGTAAGTAATTTGCCACTTATCGATGTAAGAGTTTTGCAATAACAACAAAATGATTGACCTCCAGCATGATATAGTACTTTGGCTTGGAGCAGTGAAGCGATGCCATGACGCATGTCTTTGTGGGGACATGAAATCCACTATGACATGTTCCACTGAAACATAGCTTTGTGTGAAGGCAGTGCCAGCTCAGAGTAAAACGCTTAAACCTAAGTTTCCATAAAACCTAGAACTATTAAAAGTTCATAACTATGACTGTCATTATATAAATTAATAATGTATTGCAGAATATCCATATTTATAACGCTACCTAACTGTCTTGCTTCTGCTCCATGCTACTCAGTGCAGACATGCCTACATTGACACCATAGCAACCAATCTGGGCATACCAGTGATTTTCCTGCAGGCTGCAAATTGTCTTAATCACAAATGTTGAGAGTTAGGTTTATCAAACTTGTAGTAAAATTAAGTATTCTCAACAGGTCTAACTTTTCTTTGCAGTTGTAGTTGCATGCAGAGCATCAAACAAGCACTTTTCTGTTAGCTGGTGCCATTTGCCAGTAGTGTTTGAAGAGTCAGATGATTCTTATGACTCTGTTCACTGGCTGAAATATATTCTATGATTGTTAGACACCCATGAAAGCATGACCAAGACCCACATTTAATAACAGTAGCTATTGCTAGTCTCTGTCTAATTCTTATAATATTGCCATGAATAATTAAACCTTATTGACATTAGACTAAGCTATTCACACTCACATTTCTGGAAAGCATAAGGCTTCTTAAGAGAAAATGGTACCTCCTGTACATTTTCCTTTAAATTTCAAGTGGCTTGAAATCATCTTGCCTGCCCTTGGCTATATTAGGAACGTGGTCTTATGATACCACAGTCTCAGTGTGCCCACACTCCAATGGCGAGCTGAGCTAGCTTGGATGAGTCAGTGGCAATGACTGATGACCAGTCAGAGATCTTAAATGAATCGGTTGTTGAATCTCACAACCAACCACATGGCAGGATGAAGGGGTCATCCTTTTGAATGCCAACATCAAGTCATAGATGGAAACTGAAAAGAAATGTGACCGCAGAACGTTCTAGATAGATGGAAATAGATAGAGCAATGGTGAAATGGTACAAAACATTGGACTGATATGGTATTAAACAAAGAGTGCTATCTTGGGTACTACATTTGACTTGGACTTTTACACTAGTGCAACTAAATGTAGTAAACCTCAGTTTAGCATTACTAATTACGTGATTTGTTTAACTTCATGTTCTGTTCATTACTCAGCAATTGTCCAATTGAGCCAGTCATCTCTCTGGTTTATATAGCAGTACAACGGTATATTTTAATGGAATCCCAGAGCAGGGGTCATCCTTGTGAGGTGCTCAGATCATCAGCTGGCTCCCCTTGATCTTATATTGACAAACTCCTCATCCTGACCTGATGAGTAAGCCCAGCAACCATGCAGAAGAACTTGTGCTTATACCCATGACCTTATTTAACTGAACAAAGCTCATTTCTATAAGTGAGAACTAACAAATAGAGTTCTGGTATGATAATGATTTTGTAATCTTAATGTGACAGTCTAAAATTGAAGTTCATTTTGCCTAAACTCACTCGCCAATCACTTTATTAGGTACACCTACATGTTTCTACACTTGCCCATTTTATCAGTTCCACTTACCAAATAGAAACACTTTGCAGTCCATCTGTTTCTCTACATACTATGTTAGTCCTCTTTACGCTGTTCTCTAATAGTCAGGACCCCTCAGGACCACCACAGATCAGGTTCTATTTGGGTGTTGGATCATTCTCAGCACTGCAGTGACGCTGATGTGATGTTGGTGTTTCAGTGAGTGTTGTGGTCGTACGATTGGATCAGACCCAGCAGTGCTGCTGGAGTTTTTATTCACAGTGTTCACTCATTATTCACACTATTAGACACATCTACCATATTGCTCCACTTTCTAAAGTCAGAGACCAAGGTGCTTCTATATGGTAAGTGGTAGCCTTGCGGTTAAGGTACTGGACCCTGGCCCAGAAGGTCCTGGGTTCAAATCCCACCTCTGCCAAGCCGCCACTGTTGGGTCCTTGAGCAAGACCCTTAACCCACAATTGCTTGGACTGTAAGATTGTACCAATTGTAAGTCGCTCTGGATAAGGGCGTCTGCTAAATGCTGTAAATGTAAATATGGAAAGTTCATCAGTTAGATGCAGTCCACTTCCCATTCACTTACAGTTCCAGCACTTTTTATTTTCTCTTTATCATCAGTTAATACCCATGTTTTGGGCTGTAGTTTTTGGATGTCCACAAACTTTTGGCTCTATAGTGTACACAACATTGCCTAAAGAATCATAGAGAAAGAAAGAAATCAGCTTAAAGAAAGATCCACTGAATCATACAATGAAACATAAAGTGCATTTGGAGAATTGAAATGTTTCTGTCCTTATTTACAGTTTGTGTATGTTTCTTGAAAGAAGACACACACACACACTCACACACAAATGGTGCCTAATATTAGTGTGTTATGTAAGTACAGGCTTGCTTGTGTTTCCAAAGCTTTAGAGTGCGTCATTACGCATCCGGCATGCTGTTTTCTTTTTCTCACGCACCCACCTCACACATTTCATCCTTTTAAGAAATCTGCCTCAATTCGACTCTTATTACACTTAACAGCCAAACATTCCTTTTACAGCGATGCACTGCTTCCTAATCAATTTGACCAATAGAATGGCGTAGGAAGTACCTCACAATTATTGAGCACACTCCAGTAGGAGTAAGTGTTGGGCATGTAGTGATTTGATCAGTCAATTAGGGCAGCTTTGAGTCTCTTCAGGATGCGACCCCTTGGCTTTAAGTACTATGTTGTCAGTTTATTAGTTACACCTACACTGTAGCTGCACTCACTGACCATTATCAGATATACCTTTTGTACAAATCTAGTTATCCATCTGCTACTATGTGCACTCTGACTGCCACTGTCTAGTCTGTCCATCTCTGGTTCTACCATAAGACCAGTGCTGAAAAATACTTGGGGACTACTGTGCAAAAGTCTTAGGCCTACAGTTACATTTTACATTTAGATCATTTAGCAGACTGCCTTATTCAGAGCAGCTTACAATTGATACAATCTTACAATCCAAGCAATTTTGGGTTAAAGTCCTTGCTCAAGGACCCAACAGTGGCAGCTTGGCAGAGGTAGGATTTGACTGCTAGGCTACCAGAGTCTCACAGTATATTTAATCTAATAGGCCACCATTAGATTAGATATACCATTGTTTTAGCGATGGTATAATGACCATATATAATTATTTATGGGTCTGTTTATTAGAATGCAACCAGAAAATATGGGAAATTTGTATGTAGTATTAAAAAACTGACAAAAACAGCTTCTATAGGCTACAGTCTCAGTCTCTTTATTAGAATGTGACCAGACAATACAGGAAATTTGTATGCACCATTAAAAAAAAACTGAAAAAATAAATAAAAAACAGCTTCCATAGGCTACCGTGGCAATGATTTTGTGTGACCTCCCCTTACACTTGCTACACAATAGTAGAATCTGGCAGCTTACTCTGGACGCCAAGTTGACTCTACTGTAGTCCGAAGAAGCTTGATCAGAAGTGGTCTCTTTGGAAGGGTAGCAGCCAAGAAACCACTTTTTTCAGGGGGGGAACAGGGTGAAAAGGCTAAGATATGCTAAAGCTCACAAAGATTGGAATAAAGATCGGTGAAAAAGAGTATATTGGAGTGACGAATCCAAGTTTGATATTTTTGGGTCCAATCGTCAACAATATGTTATATATGGTCATCATACCATTTCTAAAACAACAAATCTAAAGGTGGCCTAAGACTTTTGCACAGTACTGTATGTGTGTGATGCCTGACCCAGCCAAAAGGCACCACCAAGACTCGAACCTGAGTCACTGTGGTGGTAGGCTGGCAAATTGCATTCTGTTTACCTCCGCAGGGTTCGGTGAGCACACCATCACATCTTCACATTGTAAGCACAGCCTGGGCTCAGTAGAAATAATATAATATAGTGCTTGTGTGTGTGTGTGTGTGCGTGTGCGTGTGTGTTATGTTGGAATGAGTGTTTCAGAAATAGCACTGCTGACCTACACTGGTCATGTTATACTTGTAACTATTTCTCAGTAGCTGCTCTCCATCCTTAGAATGCTGGTGGTGGATATATTAGTTGGCTGACTGTTTTCAACCAGTAATGACTGGTTGAGGTATTTAAGACTCCTGAATACTCTGCACATGTGCTAAGAATGATTCCCCACCAAGTCCTATCTATTTAGTGGTGGTCATTTGGTGGTTCCCTTACTTTCATGACTAGTAGAGGGGTCTAATAAATTGTGAAAAGCAATCTACAGTCTTTATTAGGTACACCTCTTTGTTTCTACACTCATTTTGCCAGCTGCACTTACTATCCAGAAGCACTTTGTAGTTCTAGAATTGCAGACTGCAATCTATTTGTTTCTCTACATACTTTGTTACTCCCCTTTACTCTGTTCTATAATGGTCAAGACCCCCACAGGACCAGTGCAGATCTGGTCCTATTTAGGTGGTGGGCCATTTTCAACGCTGCACTGGCACTGATGAGGTGGTGGTGTGTTAGTGTGTTTTGTGCTGATATAAGTGGATTAGATACAGCAGTGCTGCTGGAGTTTTTAAGCACACTTTTCACTCACTGTGCACTCTTAGTTACTCTTAGTTAGTCAGAGACAGTAGTTCATCTGTTGTTGTACAGTACAGTTTCATCCTCTAATCCTTTGTCAGTGCTCACATGATGCTGCCTACAGGATTCTGTTGGCTGAACATTATTGGTTGGTGGACTATGCTCAGTTAAGCAGTGACACACAGGCCTTTAAAAACTCCAGCGGCCCTGCTGTGTCTGATTCAATTGTACCAGCACAACACACACTAACCCTCAACCACCACGTCATTGTCACAGCAGTGCTGAGAATGATCCACCACCCAAATAGTACCTGATCTGTGGTGCTTGTGTGGGGGTCCTGACCATTAGATCACAGAGTATGTAGAGAAACAGATCGGCTGCCGTCTTTAATTCTAGGACTACGCAGTGCATCAATTTGATAAGTGGAACTGATAACATGGACAATGAGTGTAGAAACAAAATAGCCAGTAGCTTAACCCTTGAGAGTTTCATTAAAAAAAAGGAACGTAATAAATGTCAGAGAGAAACAGAGAGAGATGCAGGAATCATGCACTTACAGCTTAAAAAACACTCTCCTCCAATTATGTAACCCCAGCATTTTGATCCTGAAAACATTTTCTTTATGAAGAAAATGTGCAATTCTATAAAATCTCTGCTTGGATAGAGAAAACGTTCCTTCAACCATCCACACACATCGCAGACACCGCCCACCATAAACAAGGTCAGTGGCTCTATAGATATCTAGAGCAAGCTGTGTGTATAGAACTGCAGGCTGGAACTAGGCGCGAGTAAAATGGCAAAGCTAATATACAGTGGTTTCATGTTTGCAAGCTCGGAACAATGTGCACGAGTCAATTCGTAGTAAATGGAACGGTTAGATACAAGGGAATGGATGTTAGTGTTTGTACCTGTTATATAAAACTGCATCCTCCAACCACATTTTCTTTATATCTGTATGCAATGCAATATGCAGTATGTTTAAACCTAGCCAGGGACTAACAAAAGCACTGGGGACATGCTATAAAAAGCATATGTTCAGACTTATTAAATAATTGTTTACTAGAGGTGAATTGGGCCTCATTATTGCTACATCTTCTAGAATTCCTTTACAGATAACTGTGCACATGTGGCATGCAGTTCTGTTTTGTGTTGTATTATTAAGCCAGGTCTCCTCTTTCATATTGGTACAGATATCTGATTAAAAATACATTAAGTCCTACATTAATTTTTAAGTCATACAGCACCATGTAAATGAAAATGTAACTAAACTTGAACAGAGTTGACCCCGGGAATGTAGAGAGATGGTTCAAGTGAGGGGACCTTCAACTCCATTATTGGCACGCGCACACACACCTAAATGTGAACCTCAAGTGAATGTGAACCAATGTGAATGTCATTAAAGCAAATGAACATTGATTGGGTGGACATTAAATGGTGCATTCTGCATTTGTTTAAATAGTAATATACATTTGTAATAGTCTTACATAAAAGTTTGAACAACTCATGTCGATGTTTTGTTGGATATCAAAAAAGAACTTCACACATTACACGTAACAGAGTCTGCAGGGAACAAACTTAAAACGTAACACCTTTAAGTCATGCACGTTCTGATACATTTAAAAAAGGGATTGACAGTGAATGTGTTAAATTCAAGAAGGGTTCCCAGCTTTTGCATAAGGCCGCATGCCAGTATACCAACTGAAATCAATGTAATCAAACCTCCTAAGCTCCAATTAGAGATATACACATTAATAAAAGCATAATACAATATATTGCAATATTTCATACTGAAGACATTTTCATGATCCTCATAAATTATCACAGTGTTTAGTTTTGCTGAGGTTTGTGTAAAATGCCAACACAACTGGTGGCATAATATTGAGGCTTTCGACAGAAAGTTGTGAGTTTGTCCTGGCTCCACCGAGCTACCACTGAGCTAGCCTTAAACCTTTATTTGTAAGTGGATCTGGATGCTGTTCACTTTATTTTAACTGATTTAAAAAGACTTTGGGAATGGGGATGGCCTTGTGGTTAAGGCTCTGAAATGACTATTCAGAAGATTGTGGGTTCAAATTCCTGCTCACAAAAGCTGCAAATGTTGGCCCTTTACCTCCAGCTGCTCAGTGTAATTGTAAGTCACCATGAAATAATTCTTACCTTTTGGCACATTACGCTCTAAAAAAAAATGAAATACAGCAAATGCAACTTTTTACAACTGTGTTTACATATTATAACCCTCAGCGTCAAAGTTAAAATTATGGTGAACCACATTCTGAACATGTATTAAAATTTAGTGAAATATATGATATGTGATCAGGCAATTTAGTGTATCCAATATAAACATGCTCAGGGATAACCAATCACCTTCCAGATCTTCTGGGTTAACTGTAGTGGTTTTGATAACTTCTGGATAAAACCAACTGTTCCTTGAGGATTTCACTACTAGTAGTGCACAGTGATGTGTAGAAGAACTCAAGTGTTAATGGCTGATATTGGTCTGTCTGTGAATGTGCCAAAAACCTCACAAGCTTTACACAAAGCTGTATGGCAGAAACCTTTTCTGAAAAACAGTCTCATTTGTGCTTCTTGATGCCTTGTGATAAAAGACATTATGGTAAGCAGAGACCATGAAGACTGAACTTTATGGACTGAAATCTGAGTATTTTTAGTAAAAACCAAACACCGCACACCAAACCATACCTATGTGATGCATGGTGGTGGTAGTGTTTTATGTAGTGTTTTTCTTCAGTATTTTTCTGGTTACTAGAGTGTTGTAAGGCCATTTTTCCCAACCTGGGGTCCAGGCCACCCTGAGGGGTGCCAAACATCATAGGGGGTGCGTGTGGCTTTGTCTGCACTGAGGTGCTCTGCGTTTGTCAAAATACAATTTGTAAAAGTTAAATCAGTGACAGTGGGGAAACCTCATCTTCGAGGAAGGAAAGAAAATCTTGAAAGATCACTTAAACGTTTGGTGAAATCAATTCAAGGGAGTGGGACTTAACAGCTGTGTAGCCTAAAGAAAACCACTTGTCAGTGAGGCTAACCGGCAAAAATGGCTTCAACTTACTATAAAGCATGGACTCTGGAGCAATGAAAGAAGGTCATGTTATCTGCCCAAAGAATGAGGTCAGATGACTACCTGAATACACTAAACGACCAGGTTATTCCATTAATGGATTTTTTCTTCCCTAATGGCACGGGCATATTCTAAGATGACAATGCTAGGATTCCTTGGGCTCAAATTGTGAAAGAGTGGTAAAGGGAGCATGAGATATCATTTTCACACATGGATTGGCCACCACAAAGTCCAGACCTGAACCCCATTGAGAATCAATACAAGATCTTGGGGAATAGTTAATGCAACTCTGGACAGAAATAAATGTTGTGACATTGCAGAAGCTTGTGGAAATGATGCCACAGTGAATGAATGTACAACTATTAATGTGTGGGACATTTTTATGGCCAGGCAGTATATATTGATATTATTTATTTGTATGATATAATGCATTTTAATTTCAGACTGCAAGATATGACATTTCAAATGGCTGTAATAGTTTTCTATAGGCATTGTAAATGGGTTTTGTAGTGTTGATAACATGATGCGTATTTTATATGGGCATGGTTCAGTGTTAAAATCACTGCCCAAGCTGCCCCTCTTGGGCTCTATGCAGAGACAAAAAAGAGCTAATACCAGCATTTGTTGTGTTTTGCATGTTGGTAAGCTAGTCAAGAAGCAAAATCATGCGAGATCATTCAGGTTCCATGTTGGTTCAAGTTGGCTTATGCCGGTCGGTGCTGCTCTACCGCAGGTTCAACAGGTGAACTCTTGCTGCATGTTCTTGCTGCTAAAGTGGAAATGACCAGCACACCAGTGTTCAAATCACAACAGATGACGGCCTTTGCTATGTTTTAGCAGGATTAGCTTTCAGATGCTCTGCTTAATGTAAGTTACTGTATATAAGGGCATATAAATGTAAATGACTACAGATGTGTACAGTGGGGCAAAAAAGATTGTCAGCCACTGATTGTGCAAGTTTTCAACATGGACTTTCAACTCCCTCCACACATTTTCTATGGTGTTGAGGTCTGGAGACTGGCTAGGCCACTCCAGGACCTTGAAATGCATTTTAGGAAGCCACTCCTTCATTGCCCAAGCGGTGTGTTTGGGATCATTGTCATGATGGAAGACCCAGCCACGTTCCATCTTCAATGCTCTCATTGATGGAAGGAGGTTTTGACTTCTCACGATAAATGGCCCCGTTCATTCTTCTCTTAACACGGATCAGTCGTCCTGTCACCTTTGCAGAAAAACAGCCCCAAAGCATGATGTTTCCACCCCCATGCTTCACAGTAGGTATGGTGTTCTTGGGATGCAACTCAGCATTCTTTTTTCTCCAAACATGGCGAGTTCTATTTTGGTTTCATCTGACCACATGATATTCTCCCAATCCTCTTCTGGATTATCCATATGCTCTCTGGCAAACTTCAGACAGGCCTGGACATGTACTGACTTAAGCAGGGGGACACGTCTGGCACTGCAGGATCTGAGTCCCTCTCAGCGTAGTGTGTTACTGATGGTAGCCTTTGTTACTTTGGTCCCAGCTCTCTGCACGTCATTCATCAGGTCCCTCCGTGTAGTTCTGGGATTTTTGCTCACCGTTCTCATGATCATTTTGACCCCACGGGATGAGATCTTGCGTGGAGCCCCAGATCGAGGGAGATTATCAGTGGTCTTGTAGGTCTTCCATTTTCTTACAATTGCTCCCACAGTTGATTTATTCACACCAACCTGCTTGCCTATTGTAGATTCACTCTTTCCAGTCTGGTGCAGGTCTACAATTTTCTTCCTGTTGTCCTTCAACAGCTCTTTGGTCTTGGTCTTGGAGTCTGACTGTTTGAGGCTGTGGACAGGTGTCTTTTATAGATAACAAGGTCACCCAGGTGCCATGAATACAGGTAACGAGTGGAGGACAGAAGAGCTTCTTAAAGAAGTTACAGGTCTGTGAGAGCCAGAAATCTTGCTTGTTTGTGGGTGACCAAATACTTATTTTCCACCATGATTTACAATTAAATTCTTAAAAAATCCTACACCGTACTTTTATGCCCCACTGTATATTGGTTAATTTGGTTAGGTGGATTGGTCAGTCACTAAGGCTCTGGATTCTTAAGGTTATGAGTTCATATTTTAGCTCCACTAGCCACCCTGTGGCACTTTGAGAAAGCACATGCCTTATAAAACTAAACCCCATAGAATCAAATCCCACTCAGAGTGCACATTGAAATAAATGCACTAGCACGCACATTCAACATTCAGTTATCTATGCAGGTATGCTTTGTGTAGTACATTAGTTTAAAAAGTACACGCCCAATCATCCAAAGGTACTGGATTATGAACCTAAAGCTTCAGCAGAATCCAGTTCTCACCTCTGCCAAGCTATTCCTGTTGGATCCTTGAGCATGGTCCTTAACCCACAACTGTAAGTGTGTGCCAGTTGCTCCGGATGACTGCGTCTGCTAAATATAAATGCTCTTAACCTGTAGTTGCTAGTGGATCTTGATGAGGGAGTGTGCTAATGCTGAAAAATGTACTTTATCAGATGACCATGGGTGTCTACATTTTGCATCATGTCGTACACAGACCTGGCTGGACCTTAACGAGGTTAAAGAGGCTCTTTGGTGTACAGGAGGGGTTTGGGTGGAACGTCCTCTAGAGGCGCGCGAGCGAGCTCGATGCCCTCATTCACCTCCTTCTCCCGGCTGTCGGTGCTTCGTCTTCGCATTTGTCCGGTCAGAGAGCGCAGGAGCAACAACTCACCGATCCCGGTCGGGACTAACCGTGGATCAGATGATTATAGTGACAGATCCGGTCTTATTTCCAGCTCTTTCAGTAGTTTCCTCGTCTTCAAAGCCCTTTTGTTGTCAGTGTGAATAGAGAGCGCGGAGCGGTGCGCGCAAAGTGCAAAGGAATCACAGCTGCGGATTAACGGCGATCGCTTGCGCCTTTCCCGGTGCGTCTCTCACTCCTGCGACTCAGACACCGCCAAACTGAATTTCGCCAACCCAGACCTGGGGACTTCGTGAACAGGACTAGAATCTCCAGTCTCCAACAAGGTTCTGATTTGTGGGATCTAGACTGCAGGATGGATGTGCGTGTGGCGCTCGTGCTGTGCGTCCTGACCGGTGCGGTGACGGCAGAGAGTAAAGCTCGGAGCTGCGCCGATTTCCGACACTTTTACAGCTCAAAGGACTTCAACCTGAACGGAGTCCCGCAGACCCAGATCTCTGGTGAGTGTCAACTGGAAACTCAGCAGGTTGCACCACCAGGACCATGAAAATTATTATTATCGTGCACTTACTGTATAATGTGTGGTCAGGGCTGAACATGAGCACCTTCTCACTGTAGTTAGAGGACATGTACCTACTGTCAAACCCTCTAGTTAATACAGTGAAGGATGACAACCCGTGCAGTTATTTGGAAATAAATTTGTCCTATTTTTAAGAGCTGACCAGGACCAGGAAGTTTTTGTGCATTATGCAACAATATTATAATATATAATAGTATAGTACATTCCCTGGTGATACGATTATAATATTGATGGGATATTAGAAAAGAAGAGTAAGGACCTGAAGTATGGAGGTTTCCATTGCAATTCTTTGTACGTTTTGTAAAAATAATGGCTAAAGAGTGACGGGTAAGGAGCTGAGCTATAGGAGAAATGCTTTGAAGATGAGGTATGGAGACATCACAAGCAGTTTTTCTAAAGATAAAACAGTAATTATTCCCACATACTAGAAAGTAAGAAGTATGGAAGCAACAAGGTGCATTTTCTTGTAGATCATATTAGTATTGGTCCAATTTTGATAAGTATGGAGCTGATGTATAGAAGAAACCATGTGAAGCTCCTTGAAGGTAGAGTAATAACTTGAAAAGATTGAGGATCTGAGATGTGGAGGCAACCACTTGCAGTTCATTGGTGTAAAATAATAACATTGGGTTAAGTTTGAGGTGTAAGGTTCTGAGATATGGCAGCACCCGTAAAGTAGTTTTTATTACTATATAATGCTGCTTTTTAGTCAGCTCCTGTGGCTTGTATGTGAGAGCCAACTGCTGGAAACAGCATTTCATGAGGACCCGAGTTCGAACCCCAGACTGGTCTAATGAAGTAGATGGTTAGGTGGTGTGGTTACAGTGGATTGGCAAAGGATTTGGAGCCCATTTGCCTGTGCTGAAATGAATTCTGCGATGGGTTCCGGAACCCGACCCTAATCAGCATAAACAGGGACAAAGAGGACCTTTAAAGCTGCCTGTAAATAAACTGCCTTAACAAATAAAATGATCTACTCTGGTCCTGTAGATAGAGTGCAGTATTTGGAGCTGTACATTAATATTGATTCACCTAGGGAAAGCTTTTATCCAAAGTGAGGCTGAACGTGTGCAGTTAAGCTTCCTCAGCCCCAGACATTGGCTACACAATTTAAGCAAAATACTGGGTTACATAGCTATACGACACAAACCACCAAAACACATGGGTGCTGCTTAGCGTGCCCACGTGACACGCTTGGAACTGGAGCTTTGTAATTTGGACAGAAATGTACTTTGGTTGGACTGCCTGTACAAATGCCTGTAATTTGCCAAAGCATTTAAAGGATAGTTATGGGATAGCTAAGATGAGCTGAGGAGCTTCTGTGCTCTAGCAGGGTACTCCTAGCTAAAGACTGGTGTTTCTCGAACTTGTTTGGTGAAAATTGAAAATGTTTTCTTGTTTAACTGATCATTATTGTCCGTTGTGCTGCCACGCCAATTCATGTTGCTGTAGTTGCACTGAGCTGCCCCTCAAATCAGTCAATCAAAGTCATATTTGCTGTGTGTGGGGGGGTATGATTTAACTCTTGTGGAGGCACAACTTCCTCATAATGTCAGGGGTGCATTACAGTTTTGACAGTCCCATAGTGTTTGGATCACTATTAAACCCTGGAATCCCTGGCAGTAGAATGAGTCATAGCGAGGAGCTCATTGACGTTTAATGTGGCATTGTCATAAGATGGCATGTTTTTAGCAAATAAGTTCACATTTCTGCTAGATCTTCAACTGTCTGTGCTGTAATTCATGGACAATAAATGTGGAATTTGTCCTGAATTGTTCTTGAAAAAAAACAGTACAATCCAAAAATGGACTTGGAATTGTGGTAAATAGCAAGAATTTTCACAACAATTCACACTCCTAAACTTATGTGCATGTGCAAAAGAGCAGTGCTGCATGTGACCAGCTTGTCCAGTAGTCAACAGTAACAGGCAGTTCTTTAATGGTCATGTTAAAAAGGGCATCGCTGCTTCTTTGGTTTCCATCCTTGGTATCTTTAAACTTTGCTTTTAAGCTTTTTATTTTCCTTTGACACTGACGCCACGTCCTCCTGTGGTCGCGTTCGGCCATTTCTTTAGAAGTTGCCTCAAACATGGAGCGGTTGTGATATGTGCCTTCTAATTTTGCTTGCACAGAGACATCAGCCCAAATATTTATGAGGTCTGTAACTGTTGCATCAAAATCCCACCACTGAAAATTGTAGTGTTAATGTCAGATGCAGTCACGCTCCAGTCAGTCGATTTGCCTGAAAAGTGCATGATGGTTAAAAAGTAACTATAAAAACTGGCTTCAGCAAGACAAACCAAATCCAGTGGTACCTCGGTTCTCGACGCATTTTCACTAGAAAAATTTGTCTTGGTTCTTGTAGTTTGCATTTAGCAGACGCCCTTATCCAGAGCGAGTTACAACTGCTACAGTATTACAATCCAAGCAATTTTGGGTTTAAGGGTCTTGCTCAAGGACCCAACAGTGGCAGCTTTTTGGCTGAGGTGGGATTTGAACCCTGGACCTTCTGGTTCATAGTCCAGTACTTTAACCACTAGGCCACCACAGTTTGCTCAGTACTTGCCGCACTAGCATAAACTTGTACGGGTCGAGCCACGTGACTTATTCCAGCCTAAACTCGATTCATGATTCAGTACACAGTGATTCAGATTCACAATAGCTCATGCTTAGAGTTCATTCTCCAGCTCATAGGATATACAACAGATTAAGTAGGCTACAAAATAATCAGCATTGTAAATACACTGTTAATAAAATCAAGCAAATAAACTTAAAATGACATGTAAAAAAATATACATGAGCAAAATGTATCGTCTATGATAATGTCAGAAACAGAAACATGCCTTAAGATATTGACCGTGTCATAGAGCCAGCATTTTACCTAAAAACACATGATTGAATTTAAAAATGAGTGAACAAACTGCACCAAGAGACAAAATCCAGACACCACCAGCCTGGCAGTCCATGTCGTTAGATTTAATTGCTAGACGTGGCTCGGCAAAAAGATGGATGCTGCTCAACAGGCAACAATCTGTAAACTCTTTCAGAAGTCGGCTGCTGTTAAAGACAGCTTTTGACAACATCTGCAAAATGACCACTGTGCTGAATATGAAGATTATGAAAAACTTTGGGAGTCAGCTGTCCACAACAGACTTACACCAGCCAAAAAACACACTCAGCAAACCTTTTTCGAAAACCTCATTCTGCAAAAAAAGTAGAGACAGAAAAGCAACAGACAGCAACAGAGAAAAGCAACAGACAGCAGACTAACATGTGCTGTCACCAGTTACATTACTAAGGACTCAGTGCCAATTCAAGCAGTTGAGAGAAATGTATTCAAGTACCTTTTGAATATTTTTGACCCAATATATACACTGCCAAAGTATCGTCTAATTATCATTATCGACAAATCCCAGAAAATGTTGAGAGATCATCTTTTTGTCAATGTGGCGCACCCCTAGTTTGGTCTCAGCACCTTCAATCTAGTAAATGAAATTTTAATACTGCATCACACCCTGACATTCAAGAGACTTTTGCTTGGAACAGTTTAACAAAGACTTTTCTTGTTTTCTGTATTTTCTGAGAGCAGGACTTATCTCTCGACATCAGCACCTGACCTGTTCTTGTGGTTGAGCCGAGGGGGTAAATTCCTGTAATCATGTTCCAATATCTAGTGAAAAGCTTCCCTCAAGACTCCACATTATCATCGTTGGTTCAGGAACTAATGAGTGGCTTGGGTGTGCACATACTTTTGGCTGCTTAGCCTGTACGTATGTGGCATATCTTCACAGGATGTCAAAGGACGACCGTGAATTCTGTTTATATGATCACCATAATGCTTTTAGGAAATGAAACCCACATCTGACTGTGTAAACCGAACCACACACTCACAAATGCACACTTGACCTGCTAGATTATTGCTGGTCCGCTTCCAACATGTGCCATGCATGCTGATGCCAGCAATCCTTCCAGCTGTGATGAAACGGAAGTCGATTTATAGGGTAAAAATGAGCCATTAGCTAGCAGACACTTATGGGACAAAATAATCATGCTCATAAAACAACCTCCACTGGCGTACGTCATAAAGCGAAGCCTGCTGTTTTCGAGGCGTGCTCAATCAACCTGATTAACCATCGAGTGTATATCAGTCAGACGCATTAACGCTGGAACCTTACAGCTTTATGAGTGTAATAACTGGACACAGACGAAGGGTCTCAGCAGGGACGTCTTGAGTTTGACATATTACTTAAGTAATTTAAATGAAAAATTGTACTTTTTAACTTAAGGAGCATTTACATATTGTATTACAAATGTTCGCTATTAATGCCAGTACTAATAAATGTATAAGGAGACAAGGGCAAAAAAAGTCCTTATTTTCAAAATTCCATTGCATATTTTCTTAAAATCGACATCTCTACATGTTTGGCAGCAATTCCATTCCAGTATCTGATCAATTCCATCACAGACACACCTCATTCTACTTAACAAGCTCCTGATTAAGTGATCACCTGAACCATCTTATTTATTGAGAGAAAGTACAAGGTACATGAAAGCCGTGAACTACTGAAATACTGATTTATATTTATGTGATTATTCTTTGTATTATTATTTGTATTGTTAATCAAAGTCTGAAAACCCATCTTCTTTATTTTGAACAGCTGTAATTTACAGTGAATAAATGCTCTTGTTATTGCTGCAAATAGATATTTTTATTTGGAATTTGTTAGTAATTTATAGAAAACAATGTTCCATTTCACTCAAACCCATGCAGAGAGTAAAACCAGAGAAACTGACATTTTAGCAGTGGTCTCTTAGTTTTTCCAGAGCTATATTATTTAAAAATGCCCCGCAAAAAAGATCTCATTCAATGACTAGTCAGCTGTTCTGTGGCTCTTTGACTTGTTTAGGACATACTTTGTACAGTTATGCTTAGTCAATTAGCAGACACTCATCCATAGTGACACTCAACTGATACAGGCTTTCAATCCAAGCAACTGTGGGTTAAGGGTCTTGCTCAAATTCCAAACTGTGGCAGCTTGACAGTGCTTGGTCTTGAACCATGGCCCCAACGTTTTCCTGAGGAACATAGCTAAAGCCTGCTTGAAAAGTCGCTAAATGTCACTAGACGTCGTAATGCGCTAATTTCCATATTTGTGTCATTATCACATCGTATTTACATTTACATTACATTTACAGCATTTAGCAGACGCCCTTATCCAGAGCGACTTACAATTGATACAGTCTTACAATCCAAGCAATTGTGGGTTAAGGGTCTTGCTCAAGGACCCAACAGTGGCAGCTTGGCAGAGGTGGGATTTGAACCCTGGACCTTTTGGTCCATAGTCCAGTACCTTACCCGCTATGCTACCGCAGTATTTACATGCTGCCTAGTGTCAGATGGTATCAGTCCTTTCAGTACTCTCTATACAGAGTAAACCAAACAAATGATGTCCATATTTACAAATAAAACTATGTACAGTGGTACCTCGGTTCTCAACCACCTCGGAAATAGCTGAATTCGGTTTTTGGCCCGTTTTGATTAGAAAAATTTGTCTCGATTCTCGTCGTTTACTCGGTACTTGGTGCACTTTCAATTGAAACTTGATTCACAAGTCACGATTCAGCATTTATTCAAGTTCACAATAGCCCTCAGAGAAGAGCTCTGCTATTTTTTGTCATGTTCTTCTTTATTTTTACATCTAAAGTACTGTATTCTTGTGTAAATAAATCTCCATGGGTCCTAAAATGGTTAGTCTATAAGAGCCAACCAAAAAGCAAAACAGGAATTGAATGCTTCAGAACACAGGCTGCAGTTAGTAGCTATGCTGGTGCCGAGAGTTCACCAGTAGAGTAAGTGTTTTGCTTTTACTTTTCACTTTAAATCCATTACTCACTAAATTACATGAGATTTGTCAACACTTGAGCTTTGTGGTAATTATTTTGGCCAACTGTAGGTTAATGTAAATGTTTTAAACATTAACTTACTTATCACTACTATATTATAGTATCCTTCCCATATCTCCACTATTATACAGTATAGACCGCTCTATCAAACACTCGTTATACTAAACAGTTCATGATGCATTTAACTCATGATGGATTTGTTGGAACATATCCCCATCGTAAATCAGGGAGCACCTGTACAATACAACTCCATTAATGCATATACTGCCTTATACAGTGTGGACTTTCTGGGGGTCTGGAACGGATTAATTCAATTTAACTTATTCCTTTTGGGAACATGTATATCCCATATATTTGGGAACTAATTTGCTCGGTACTCGTCGTTTTCGGTTTTTGACAAGCCTTTTGCAACAAATTAATGACAAGAACCGAGGTACCACTGTATAAGGTTTGTACAAAAAGTCGCTAGATTTGTCGCAAGTCACATTTTTGAAAATGGCTTGCTGGACGGGTCTGAAAAGTCGCATGGGGGAAAAACTGCATGGACTTTGTGGTCCATAATCTGGTGCCTTAACCACTGCATAAGGTTTGTTGTACCAAAAAAAGTCGCTAGATTTGTCGCAAGTCACATTTTTGAAAAATGGCTGCTTGGACGGGTCTGATGAGAAAAGGTCGCTGTTGGGGAGGGAAAAAACTGCATGGACTTTGTGGTCCATAATCTGGTGCCTTAACCACTCGCATCACTAGAGAAAGATTATGTCTGTGAATCAATCGAAAAAAACCTGTACATGTCCTGTTGTCACGCAGAGGCCTTACTTAGAGGACTTAAGGAGAGATGTACAAGCATGTAATTTTTATTGGAACAGATTAAGACATGCTACTAAAGTGGAACACGGGGGGGATAAATATGGAAAATAAGCACAAACACATGCTGGGCAGCAGGAAAGTAGGCACGCGCACAACATTAATTTCAAGCACGCATTTGAATACAAGCTCTGAAGGACAATAGCAAGAATCTAGGGGAGACAGTGTGCAAACTAAAGCTTGTCCACGGTCATTAGCACCCACAAATAAACACGGAACAAGGGCGACTGTAAGTACAAAAACATATCTGGAGAGCTAAACAAGCATAAAGGTAAGAAGAATTTTACAGAGCTAGGATGCCTACTAGAACACTGACTAAAAAACACAGTGACAAAGGACCTGGGAAGCTATAAACAGACACACACCAAAAAGCTAATGGCTAAGGATACGCTGAGAATACACAGAACAGAAGCAGAAACATATACCGGTAAGCAAAGTGTTAACAGGAGGAACAGAGCTGAGTAATTCTAGAAACTTTGAGACAGGGAAACCAGGAACTGACCGGCCCAGAGCTTAAACAGATCAAGAGAGACGGCTACTTGATTACAGCTGGGTACAGAGGGCACCATGGGCCAATCCGCAAAGGAAGCTATGCAGAACTGAGCAAGGTGCCTTTTATTGAATTTTTTGTGGTGGCTTAGCAGTTAAGGTACTGGACTAGGACCAGAAGGTCCAGGTCAAAACGCACCGCTGACAGTGCTGGGTTCTTGAGCAGGCCTTTTACCGTACAAGGCTGGGCTTGTCTGATTGGAGGATAGTAAGTCTGTCACACACTGTCACACCTGACCCTGCAGTTAACAATGGGGACCCATATTTTATTACCAGGCTAAAGTAACCCTGGTCTGAAATATCACACTATTTCAAGCTTTATGCAAATTAAGATTTCCTGGATATTGCAAATATGGTTTGGGGAGAAAACAAACTTCCATATTTGAGGATGGTGCATCTGGCCAGCAGTGTGGTAAAGGCAATGTGTCTTGGAAGAGGTGTAAGGATTAGATTTATCTGGTATGATACCGTCATATTCAAAAATGGTGACGGCATTTTACATTTCTGCTTCACGCACTGGATTTACGTACTTAAAGCACCGCTAGACCAGTCATAAGACAGCTGAGTCCTCAGACAAGGATACATTATAAACACACTATAAATCGGCCCTGAGAGTTGTACTGGGCAGGTAGGCTGTTTTAGTTCCAATTTTGCATGCTCTCGTATGTATATGTAGGTTGTTCCATGACTTGTTGCCTCTTTTAACCGTCATATCTTCACATATGATTAATGAATACATGAAACAAATCTTTTTAATCACCTGCCCTGGATATTATATTGAATATTGTTCCAATAATGCACACCCCAAATCCCTGTCCAATAGACCCTCTTTAGTTTTGCACATTTGAATGCTTTGCCTGACATCATAAATAATACACGAGTATGTGTTATTTCTTGTTAATGCCTGCTATCCTTTGCTTGTTTTGTGTGGAAAGTGGTCAGTGAGAGATGGCTGACATTCTCTAAACTGTATATTGTAACATTTGTCGTCCCATCACACCCCATGAATAATGACCCTAGTAAGGATCCATGGAAATACCAAACAGTCAACAAACTGTTAACAGACTTTGGTGAAGTGTGCAAAATATTTCAGACCGGAAGGCTAAAAGCCTTAATTACATCTGACACATGGATCATCTCTAGACAGGAATATTTTTGCTAGCTTGGCATTGGGGGAAATAATCCTTATGAAGCACCTTAAAGGCTATGAACCCCTCAGGATATTAGCTATTTCGGTCAGTTAGTGGTCTTGCATTCTGGACTGGTTACATTCCCCTTCCATTTGTGCCAGACATGGCGTGACGAGGCGTAGCTTCTACTATAACAAATGGCAACGTAAAAATTTTATCTAAGAACTTGAAACCAAAACAGTGTGTCTCAGGATATCATAATTAAAGTAAATGGTAGATTAATCTAATTAATTTTGTTTATTACCCAATTATAATAGATAATTGGGTAATAATTGAGCATATATAGTAATTCTTGTTAAAAGGTGTACACAATTTAGCAGATTCATTAGCAGTGGACCTTTTTTCTTAAGCCCTGCCTACCACTCATCTAGCAGGCTAGCTGGCTAATCGGAAAGTCCCTTGTACAACAGTTCAACTGACAAAATTATTGAAATAGGCAGGATCAAGGTAGGGATTTTCCAATGAGAAATAGTGAAAATAACATTAGATTATTAGAATTAGATCATTAGAACAGGGTTTGACTGTACATGTATAGGTTGCCAGTCAGTCTGTAATCACATTTCCTTTAGAAACCACTTCTCAAGTGTCCTTAAGTATAAAAGACATATACCATATATGCCCAAAAAATATCAGGTTAAAATTCTGTACATGTTGTACGTTGGATTTGCATAAGACAGCACAGATGCAGATCTTCACTATCAGCATCACATTCTAAAATGACACTGTCATTTCACTTTGTATATTAACTGAATAATGAATGCAGAGTCATTGCTAGTTTTTGCACGAGTTATAGTCTCATGATTATTAATAGGATTCAGATTGACTCAGAAAGAAATGACTCAGAAAATATTGACTCTGAGGAACTGACTCAGAAATAAATGGACTTTTTTCCCACTGCTCTGTACCCTCACAGTTTAAATCCATTGAAGTTAAAGGTCAGAATATCATAGCGCCCACAACTTTTTAAAAAATCGTAGCAATCATCAAATCAGTTTAAGTGCAATGTGATTATTCAGCAAAATCCAGTTAAAATCCAGTTAATTACTTGTGTGTAGGACTGGGTATTGTTTTAATGATTTTGTTCGATACCTTCTAATTGTGACAATAAACAAGACATGGCGGTAAGAAATATTAATTAACTAATTTTATTTAACAGCAATAGTACTCACAATCTTCCCATAATTTGTATTGCTGCTATGAGACTGTATAATTTTGTTTTTATTAAACCAATCAAACAGTGGGTTTCACCAAGACTCAGGAACAAATCAGCATTAATTATAGTGCTGTGCAAAAGTCTTAGGCATTCTATATTTTTCAGTTTACATTCTGCTTATTCTTCAACTTTTGGTGGTCACTCCACTTTGTAGTTCTACTATTCAGACTGTAGTCCATCTGTTTCTCTACATACTTTGTTATTCCCCTTTACTCTGTTCTGTAATGGTCAGGACTCCCACAGAACCAGCACAGATCAGGTACTATTTAGGTGGTGGATCATTCTCAGCACTGCTGTCTGATCCAATCCTACCAGCTCAACACACACTAACACACCACCACCACATCAATGTCACTGCAGTTCTGAGAATGATCCACCACCCAAATACAAAGTATGTAGAGAAACAGAGGGACTGCAGTGTGTACTTGTAGAACTACAAAGTACCATGACCACTAAAACGTAAATAAAGAATAAGCAGAATATAAATTGAAAAATATAGAATGCCTGAGACTGCACAGTACTTTGTATGCATATACAGGAACAGGCTGGGTGACTATATTGTTTTTACCGTTCAGTCTTTAGGAGTTTGTCTTAAAAAAGGTTTGACAATGAAACTTGATAGTTAACAGGGCTTGTTTCTAAAAAGCAAAGAGAATAAATTTGCATTTGCTTATAGCTAGCTGAATGTTAAATGTTAGCCACAATGACAAGCGTCATGGTAGCTAACGTTTTCTTGCAAAAGTAAGCTTACCTGCTCCTGACTTGTAGTCACTAAAACATTTTTGTGTGTATTTAGTAATCTGTGGCAGTGGTAAAAGAGTAAGAAGGCTGCAGGTTTCTTGACTGAGAATGATCCCTTGTTACGTCAGATGTTCCATGGGGTACGTGTGGTCGGTTTCTGAAGCTACTACCTTAAGACATTAATTGCACAGGGAACTGTTGCTGTTTATTTTAGTGAAGTTAAAGCCATACTTTAGACCTCAGGGACATGTTCATGCTCTCTCCGTGCAGCAAGGATGTGGTAAGATATGGCATTGTATTTATGTCTTGTGCCATTTTTTTCTTAATGTCCTAATGATCATAATGTCCTTTCTCTTCAAAGTCACATCTACTTGTGTGTAAGTAGTATATGTAGATCTCCATCCATGCTATAATAATACACAAACACATTCTACCTAAACTAATAACACACACAATTGTGCTATTTATGTATTTATTAAAGATGCTCCTTAATTGTTTAGACCATGTAAAAATTGTATTTAAACCTGTAGGCTCATGGCTTATCCAAAAGGCTGTTGTTCTGGTTAATACAGTTGGATTGATTGTGTCAGTCAGTTTTACCCAGAGGTTCCAGTGATCCCTGGTTTGATTCCCACTCCAGACTATGTCTGTGGAATTTACATATTCTCCCTGTGTCTGTTCAGAATTCCTTTGGGTACTGTAGTTTCCTCCCATGTTCCAAAGATGAGATAGGTGAACAAGTATTAGAGGTGTTTGATATGTATCATCTATGGCAATATCTTAATTGTTGTTTTAACGATGTGAGAGCTGCCATTATCGAGTATGTCACTCAAAAAAAAAAAAAAAATCACTACTGAGCATTCTAGAACCACAAATCAAGCTAGCGTTCCACCTAAAAACGTATGACTGAAGTTAAAATGAGTGAACAAATAGTGCCAGGAAACAAAATCCAAACACCATCAGCCTCACAGTCTGTGTTATTAGATTTAATTGCTAAACATGGCTCGTCTTTGAAAAGAAAGATTAATTGATGAAAATCTTGTGACTGTGTGGGAAGTTGGTTGGTGGTGAAGACAGCTAGCTTGACAACTAACTTACTTCACCATCTGCGAGGTAACCACTGTGCAGAATATGAAGGTTATGACAAACGTTGGGACCAGCTGTCCATAACAGGCTTAAACCAGCCAAGATACCAGCACAAAAACACACTCAGCAAACCTTAGCAGAATCATTCTGCAAAAAAAGGGCCTTGCGGCAAGAAAAGCAACAGATGGTATGACATAACAATTCAGGTGCTTGAGAGAGATGGGTTCAAATACTTTTTTAATAATTTCGACCCAAGATTTGTACTGCCAGGATATCGTTTACTTATCATTATCGACCAAATCCCATAAAACATTGAGATTTATCACACACCCCTAACTAGTGTGTCTAAAATGAATGCTAAGTAGGTGTCTGCAACTTTAAAGTATATAATGAACATACCATAAAGTGTATTCAGTCTCTAAGGAAGACACGGGTAAAACCAGAACGTCGGAAAACCTGAGCTGTTTTTTTACTTTTTCGGCAAGTAAGGGTAAAAAACCTGAAAAACAAACATGAAGCATGGAATAATAAATGAGGACATTAAAGCAGTCCAATACTGAACTGCTGGATCATAGAGGCAGTTTCTAACAACCTACTGAAGGTCAAAGGGAAATGACTAGGTAGCAAGGGAGCAAGAAACAGGTGTGTGCACTCAGCTGATTAGCAGACCACTCCCTCTGGGTACTGTCTTCCTGATTTTGTCCACACTCATCCGTGACTGCTAGGAAAAGAAACAAGATGTGCCTTTAGTTGGGAAAAAATGATCTAGCAGGGCTGTTCCATTTACCCTGACAAATTCTACTCGTACCTCTGTCACACGTGCACTTGATTAACCCACAAATTTACCAGGAAAGTTTAATTGTGCACACAGGCCAGAGTCAAAATTCAGGGAAGATTGATGCTAACCTGTCATCTAGTGTTGGAACCTAGTATAATTACTGATTACACAAATACATTACGCATGTTTTGGTAGAGTTAGGAAATGAAAGAAGAACCTTTCAACACACACTCATGACTCTGTGATCTGCTGATTTGACTACACATGAAGTGGGAAGAAACATTACACTATAGTCAACCTCAAGGACATGGAACCCACACCCCTAAGAAGGTTGCCTTCTAGAAATGGGACAGTGGTCCCAATGGGGTTGGTGTTGGTATATACAGTACTGTGCAAACATTCACCATTAGATTAGATATACCATTGTTTTAGCACTGGTATAATGAACATGTTCAGTGGTACCAGAATTCATTGCAGAAGGCTTGTCGAGTCCCGAAAATGACAAGTGCCAAACTTTCCCATAAGGAATAATGTAAAATGAGTTAATCCATTACAGACCCCCAGGAAATCCTCACTGTATAAGGCATTATATTAATTAATGAAGTTGTATTGTACAGGTGTTCTCTGATATACAATGGGGACATGTTCCAATAAATCCATCATAACTTAAATGTATCATGAACTGAGGAGTTTAATATAGTCTGTTCTATAGTATAGTGGAACCAGCCTTATAAACAGCCGAGCTTAAAACACTTGCATTAACCTACAGATGGCCAAAATCATTAACACAAAGCTTATTTTATATTAAAGTGTTGAAAAATCCCATGTAATTTAGTGAGTGATGGATTGAAAGTGAAAAGTAAAAGCAAAACACTTATTGGTGAACTCACTAGCATAGGTAGCGCTAGCATAGCTGCTAATGCTAACTGCAGCCTGTATTTTGTAGGATTCAGTTCTTTTTGGTTGGCTGTCAATACTAACCTTTTTAGGACCCACGAGGACTTATTTGCACTAAGCATACAGTACTGTAGATGTAATAATAAAGAAAAGCATGATAAACACAGAGAAGCTCTTCACTTAGCAAGGGCTATTGTGAATCTGAATCACTGTGTACTGAATTGTGAATCAAGAATTGTGAATTGCGTTTTGGCTGTAACGAGTCGTGCTACAAGTTTCAGCAAGTGCACCGAGTACCAAGCAAACGACGAGAACCGAGACACATTTTTTTAGTAAAAATGCATAGAGAACCGAAATTGACGAATTCCGAAGTGGTTGAGAACCGAGATACCGCTGTATAATTATTTAGTTTCTTTATTATAATGCAACCATAAAATACAGGAAATTTGTATGCAGTATAAATACACTGAAAAATACATCAGAAGAAACAGGTTCTATAGGCTACAGTGGCAATTGTGTAACCTCTCCTTACACATGAGCAATAGCATCATCAGGCAGCTTCATTGGGATGCCAAGTTGACCCTTCTACAGTCCAAAGAAGCTTGATCAGGACTGGTCTTATTGGAAGGGTAGCATCCAAGAAATCACTGGGTCCAATCAATGATAATATGTTATATATGGTTATTCTGCCATTGCTAAACAACATTGCACAGTACTATATCACTGCGTTAGGTCTTTGGTGGGGGTATGGTTTTCCTATTCTTATAGTTCAGAAGGAAAAATATGTGAACTCTTTATTTTACCTAGACAAATTGTAGCAAAAAAAGCTTGCCTGGCCTGGTTTATGTCACTAGAGCTGCACCTATTTTTTTCTGTTGATTATCCTAACAATTTTTTTTATTATTATTTCATTAATACCATGGTTCACATATGCGTATTGAACACATTTGTGTACTGAAAGGGTCAATAAAATGCGTGGTACTGTACAATCCCAAATGCCTTCTGCTAATAACTTCAGCTTTTGCTAATAATCACCTTAATTATGACCTTTTTGCTTTGTCAAAAGCTTTATTTTCACACTGAAGCACAAGACTGACATTAGATCATTTAACTTCCTTTCATAGATGGTCCTCACTCACTGCGACTAATATCTTTGTTTTAACTTCCATGTATTGTGTGGCCTGCATTGCTAATAATATATCATTGTGGTTTGTTAGCACTGGTCTCCAGGATCTGCTGCACTCATTACACCACCTGACAGACACAAATTGTACCCTAGGGTTGTTTCAAATCCAGAAACCGTCTTATCTAATGATACTAAAAAGTGCACTGACACTGCTCATGCACAATTCAAAATGGTGTTAACCAAACTCGTATATTAGCACTGAGGCTAATTTGCATGGGTACTGGTAGCACATTAAGAGCTGCACAATGTACCACTGTTCATGATTGATTAAGTCATTTTTAATATTAATGCTATGTAGGTCCCAAATCTCAGACAGGATACTAAATCCTTTAGCCAATATGACCATGTTACTCCTTTGTACAGGGAGCGTTTCAGATTAAATTAAATGTAAACATGCTGTCTCTGAACAAGACTTCTCTCTTCACTGTCCTTACAGTACAGTACAGTACAGTAGTTCACCATACAGTTCTTGGTTAGGATCACAGTCTGAACAAAATGAACAGATTTGTATTAATGAGACCCTCTGCATTTTACAGTAAGGTAATTATATTTTACTAGCTTGTTAGGATAAAAGTCTATAGACTTCTTGAAACCTTTAAATGTTTGTATTAAGATATTAAGGGTTGTTTTTTAATGAAAGAAGTAAGCTAATACTATGAACAAAGCACAATTTAGACTTTTTTTTATAGCCAAGTTGATAACTTTGGGTATTGTGTAAATTATTGTGTCAAATGTTGCTCAGGATGTTGATACTTAATCATTAGTTTTGGAGCTAATGTACTTGTATGTGCTACAATGCTAGATAATATATAGTCCAAAAAGTCTGAGACCACTAATGAAAATGATTGTCTGGATCTTTGTGCAGAATGATTCACACTGCAGCATAATAGTGACAATAATGACATGCAACAACTACTTGAGGACCAAAGAAGATCAAGGAGTGCTGACTGTCATGAATTTCCTTCCACGGTCAACTGATCTAAATCTGATTTTTTGGTTTTATTTATGGAAGTGCTTGAAGTCAGAGAAAGCTGAGCTTTCAGTAATACAAATGTGCTATTTGGAATATTGAGAAATCATGCTGGGTTAACATGGATCATCAGATTGAGTGCATGCTGTTATTCCAGCAAATTTAGACATACATATACAATTCAATTCTGGATTGGATATCAATTTCCAGAGACTCGCCTTTTTACTCAAATTGCTAAGCCGACTGTAGGATTTGTAATGAAAACAATTGACAAAAATGCAAAATGGAAGCATTTTCAATAGTGGTTTCAGACTTTTAGCCCAGTATAAATGTCAAAGAATGTAATGGGGCGCACAGTATGAACCTGATGTTAATTATCATTAAATAGTAGGCATGGGTATTGGAAAGGTCTTGCGATATGATGCATATTGCGATAAATTGCACATTCCACAGAGTTCACTGAACATGTACAAACAAAACTGAGTGAAAAGACTGTACTGCGACATCTACAGGAATGGAGATTGTAGTTTACACCCCATTTAAAATGAAACTCTTTTTTTAACCTTTATTTCTTCCTTCAAAACAAATTGATATTTTGAGCTGAAAATCATATATCATGAAATGTATTGCTGTATCGATCTGTTAACACAGGCTAGATAGATGTGCCAGTATTCCTGATTCCTGAAAAGCAAAAACAAAAATGCATTTATGCAAAATGAATGAAAAACTTTCATTTTGCAACGGCCAAATGTTTCATTTTGTTTGAGTTTGTTTTCGGCCACACATTTTCATTTCGCTGCATCCCTACCTGTCAGTTTTGAAGGTTTGGGCATTGAAACACTGTAATACCAAGACTGAAAGATCAACCGTATCAGTAACACCAAGTTGTGTGCGTGTGTGCCTGAGAAACATCTAGAAGGTCTAGCGTATGGAAGGTGGACTTAAGACTCGTGATTCATTGCCTTGCCAGAGGACATGGAACTGTGACTAATCAAGGTGACCTTAAGCGGATATGCTATTATTTTCATCAGTATGAAGAGAGAGAGAAAAAGAGTGTGTGAGTGAGAGTGAAAGCTACAGCAAATAATAGAAAGAAAGGAAGAAACCTGCCAGAATTAGAGGATCAAAAGATAGAAAGAAGATCCGTGAGGGCCAGGGAAAGAGTGGAGGGATACACCTAAGAATAGGCTGTTTAGAGACTTAGAGACTAGACAGAGTGTGTGCGTGTGTGTGCGTGTAGAGTTAACTGGATTTACCGTGTCTTTTGATCAATCACTAACAGCTGACAGCAGGATGGAGGGTGAGACTGCCAGATTCTCCCCATCAATATTTAATACCCTTTCAGTGCTCAACTCTTTCTCTGACTCTCTCTACGTTCCCTCTTTCAGTCTCTCGCTCTATAGCTCATGTTATCTCTTTGATTCTCCCAAATTCTCTCTCTTTCACTCTGTATTTCTTTCTACTCTTATTTTCTCCCTCTGTTTCTACCTACTTAGTCCATGCAGTTCTTAGTCAGTTGATTTCAGAAAGTGTCAGGGATGCTCTTTTTTACTGGAGGGTTGTAACTTTAAATTTCACATCATCCTTGCTTTCACTGGTGGACCCTTGGGCAAGACCCTTAACCTTCAGCCGCTTGGCTCTATAACTATAAAGCCACATTCACACTAGAGATAAAGTTAATACAATACTGAAATGTACAACAATAACTGGAAACAATAGTACCTCAAAATATCAACAAGCACAATATAAATGGATTTAGTGATGCAATAGCAACAATAATTACAGCAATAGGTACAGTAGTCATTTCAGTAGGGATTGGAGTGCAGGTGTGTGTGTGTGTGTTACTATTAATAGTAAGAGATATTTAACTCTTGGAGGTCTGTGATCAAGTGGTGTCTGTTTCATACAACATCACAAAATATGCCGAGAGTAAGTTCTGTTAAGTGAGGGCTTCAGTCTAGCAATTTGATAATGTAGATTACATTAAAACATTGCCATAGGAATTTTAAATAATTGTAAATACCGTATTTTTCGGACCATAAGGCGCACTTAAAATCCTTTAATTTTCTCAAAAATCGACAGTGCACCTTAAAATGCGGTGCATCTAATGTATGAATTAATTCTGGTTGTGCTTTCTGACCTAGAACCGATTGTAGATGGTACACGGCGCTCATAAATCTGTCAAAATGTTTTAGCACGGCGTTAGTAAGTTACGAAGCTTACGGCCACCGTAGTGCGCAGCATCGCGGAGTAATACGGTATGTGCTTCAGCATTAGGGTACGTGCATTCATTCATTTATTTTCGAAGCGGATTTCAAACACAACGCTATCAGTCACGCAGTACAACATGGACATAGAGCAGCTGCGAGAGAATTCAACATTAACGAATCAATGGTACGGAAGTAAGCAAGAAGACGCCCTGCGCCAGGTAAAGACCAAACTGAGCTTCCGACGGAACTTAAGTGTTTTGTTTCATTTAATGCGCCTTATAACCCGGTGCGCTTTATGTATGAAAATATACCCGTTAGCAGCCGATCATTGATATCGCGCCTTATAACCCGGTGCGCTTTATGGTCCGGAAGATACGGTAGTCTGATTTTACTTTTGTATAATATATTCATGCAGATTTTTGGGTGTGTTTTGGGCTCTAGTGTTGATGTAGTGTGTCTTGGTGGAAAAAAGCATAAAAATTTGTATAGTAAAGTAAAAATTTTAATACAGTGTGGGCAAAATTCTGAGACTACTACTGAAAATGCTTCTATTTTGCCTTATAATGTGACTCTTTAGATGGATCTTAAAATGTACATTTTTTAAATTCTTATTTGGTTTAACCCCTGTTGCTATAATGACAACATGTACTCTAGCTGGCTTACTCTAGAAGTTTGTACAAAATCTGATGATCCATGTTATCCCAACATGATTTCACAGTTTTCTAAAGAGCATTTTGTAGTGTTACTGAATGCTTGGCTTAATCTGTCTTCGTGCTTCCATAAATGTACAGTGGGGTTCAGGTCAGGTGACTGTGGAAGAAGGTCCATGATGTCAGCACTACTTGGTATTTTTGGTCATCAGGTATTCGTGTCTAATATTTGAGCTGTGCTTTGGGTCATTTCTTTGCTGCAGTATGAATCATTCATCACAAGGGTCTAAACAAGCATTTTCACTAGTGATCTCATGATCACAGTATGTAGGTCAAATCAAAAGCATATTGACCAGAACTGGCACCACTCTAAGCATTAGTATTTATTTATTTATTAAATCTGGTAATGCAGTGGCGTCTAGTCCAGGGTGTACCTCTGCCTGCACCTAGTGAATTCCAGGATAGACTTGGGTCTACTTTATTTAATGTTTAAAAGTGGATATCCATAAAGTGGATCACAGAACCTTTGAACAGTTTAAAATGTAAAATTTAGGTTGTGGTCATACAAGATGTCAAACTTAACATGCACCAGATGGAAAATGTATTTATGCACTGTACCAAGAACTGACAGACAAATATAACCTTTTTAAGGTCTAATTTAAGTTATGCCAGGCTGGAACAATGTTAGACATGCACGGACATGTCACATTCTGACTCATATTCTCCCTCTTGCTGCCTCTTTCTCGATCACTATAAAGCCCTTTCCTGACACGCTGCTCAGACAAAGTGATAGCGTTCAGATGGCGTTAACCATGAGCATTCGTCGTGTCTTCTGTATAAACACTGTCCTGTCTTCAATAGCTGTGTAAAGTGTTGCGGTCCTGCTTTTAACTGCTATTTTTGTCCATCACATTAAAAGATCAGCTCTGAGGCCCACACGACTGGGCTGGTGAGCTCTGTAATAAAAGCCTTACAGGGCACGTTTTACAGCTGAAGACGAGAACCTGCGGTCAGTCGAAAGACAGCCGCAGACTGACTTTGAAAACAGTATTGTGTATGGTTTAGGTATATTTAGCGGTCTGGAGTGGAATTGCAAAGACTGAACACAGAGAGATTTAGATATGTTCAGCCTCAGTCCATAAACCCCCCAAAAATACATGGTCATCAGAAATGAAACGAAAAATGGCTTATTCAACTTTTTCCTTTTTTGTGAACAAACATTAAAACATCGATTTTGGATGAATGGATAGCTCAATAAACTCGCTTACTCATGGTGATTCACCCAAATCAAGCCCAAATATGACTCCCATGATGTAAATGTCTGAGAGAATTACAGCTCTTTGTCTTTTGCATATCATTGGATCATCAAAACAGTTCTACTATAACAAATACTAGCTACTATCTTTGATAGTTAGCTGGTGGGTTTTTTTTTACATTTACAGCATTTAGCAGACGCCCTTATCCAGAGCGACTTACAATTGATACAGCCTTACAATCCAAGCAATTGTGGGTTAAAGGTCTTGCTCAAGGACCCAACAGTGGCAACTTGGCAGAGGTGGGATTTTAACCCTGGACCTTCTGGTCCAAAGTCCAGTACCTTAACCACTACCACAGCACAGTGGTTTCACTCACATATACATAAATTTTGGAAACAAATGCAAGTACAGAAAAACAAACTAGTTGGCAGTTTGTGGACAGAAGGACGAGCTGATACCCTGAGCTACCACAGACAAAAATATTTATAAAAGGTGGTTGAGTAAGTTTGTGCTTAAAAGCACACATAGTGGTTGTATTAAACCATCAGGAACATTGCTCCCTCGTTTAGACACAAATTAAATGTCCATAGTTTATGAAAGAATGGCTGAGCGACGATCAAGAGGATTAACTGCAAATCTGACAGACCTGTGGCTGGGCTACACAGCTTTAGAAAATACTGGAAGACATTTTTTTTTGTTGTGCGTCCTGAAAATAATGCCACATTATGATAAACAATGACAAACTGGACACACAAAAAAATCAGATTTGGTTTATCATGTAGGAACTTTGGAGAAACATTAGAATAAATATACTAAATTTAATCTCAATAATGAGTCTTGAACCAAGCAGTTCAGCTTTAGCTTTCTACTAATCTAAGTCCCTGACCAGGTCATTTAAATCTGGATAACCATGTATGATGTTCAGCATCTGGATCAGCATGTTCAGCATCTGGATCAGTGCCGTTTTTCATGTCTGAATAAGCATTCATGCATTGTGACATCTTCTGCCTCATGTAAGCTCCATGTCATGGTGGTTTTGGCACTGGCAAATCAACATGTGGCACTGGTCTCTTGGCTGAAGGCAGATTGGGGTATTCAATAGACTTTTTATTTTTAATAGGGAAGCCAGATGCATAGAAAAAATTAGCAGTCACGTGATCCTGTTCTCGTCGCATTGTCACCAATTTATCTTCTGATTAGAGCTCACAGGCTTTCCTAGTAAGTGCAGTCACATTTGTATCTTTGAGCCTTAAGCGTATACACACCATAGATGCAACAGCATGTACTGCAGCTGTTGCGACATTGACACTTCTGCTGTATTAAATCTTCCTCAAGACAATAAATTGTTAGTGTTAAATATCCTCACTATGCCATTGCCTGAAGAACATGTGCGCCAATGTGTCCAAATGACATCTGTAAAGGTTCAGCAGCTTTTATAACCTGTCTGCCAACATCTAACCTGAGACAACATTTGCATAGAACCCACACTGAGTGGACTGATGAAAACAGCTTGCTTTGTGTGCAATAGTAGACATAAAATGTAATGGGAAATCACAAAAGTATCTTCAAAATGATATGTGACATGAATTTCTAAAGTGGTTTTTTGTGATCAATAGCCCAAAATCCATCAAACTCTTGGTGGTCCAGTGAAATCAGTAACCTTGCAAGAAGCCAGACCACCCATCCACCCTGCCGAGAGAGAGCGAGAGAGTGAGAGGGAGAGAGATTAAGTGTATGAAGTATTGAGTACTATGTGATGGTTAAGTCCCTCATTTAGTTTGTAATGCACTTTAACCTTTGGGAATCTTTGGCCTGATTCTTCCTGATGTTAAGCTAAGGAGATTTTAAGCTTCTTAAGATAAGAACTGGCAGATGAGATGTGAAAATGATGTTAAACACAGGAGAAAGGAACTCAGCAGAACAACCTTTGGAAAAGTGATGACCCTTAAATCCACCCAAAATCTTGACAGGAGCCACTTTGGAGCTAGTTGGGGTTGGTCAGTGAGGAATTTCTGGACACATAGCGATGCAGCTTACAGGAAGGATCAGAACAAAGGTTCAATATAAAGGGAGAAAATTGCAGAGCAAATCATTTCTATAGCAATGCCAAACCAGTAATTTAATTTTAAAATTACAAATATGTGCAATATGAGAAACGTTGGAGGGTGAAAGGCAAGACCTGTTGCCATCTGCTGAATCAGTTAATTCAATAACATTATTTTCATCTTATCTTGTTCACTATGACTTCTAAGTCCCGAAGTTCAAAACATAAATACAAAGCCATGTAAGGGAGCATGTGAAATCATTTACTACTCTCACTAATTCTGTCCTATATAGATTAATGGTGCCCTAATATAGTATGAAGAATACAGGGAGTAGGAGTTATGGGACTATTTTGGACACTATTTGGACAGGTGCCACGTGTGATCAAACGGCAAAACTGCAATGAGTTGTCAATAGTCAAAAAACTATTTGTTTTAAACAATGCAAAAATGTGAGATGTGCATCGTGGAGATTGACAATGTCACGTTTTCTGTTTATGCCATCTAATGCAATTACTTTTTTGAAAACCAGAGGGCGCAATCATATGTCATGCTCCCATATGCATTTAAAACTCATAATTTCTTTTAATTGCAGGTTTTGTTTAATTTTTATACTGGAAAATTACACTCATTTTGAATTGCTATTCTTCATAAATAAAAAAGGAATGTTTTCATTTGGTTATTTAATTTATGGTGAAGCTACAATAACATTTTGTTGACAATTTTAAACCTCTGATTCTAGTCATTTATTTCATTGCAAGGGACTAAAGTTTTTTTTTTATTATTAAAAACATATTCAAGAAAATATGCATTGTTTCGCATTGTTTACACTTTTATTTACACAAAAATAAACAATAGCATAAGGATATCGAATCGTGAGGTTATCGTTAGAATATTAAAATATTCTATTAGAATCTTAAAATATTTTTCTGGGTACAGCCATTTTAAACAAATTAATATATAATAATAATCCCGAAATTCAGTCATTTTGTGAGAAAATAATAGAGGTCTCCACCTAAAAAACAGCCTACCGTATTTTTCGGACCATAAAGCGCACCGGGTTATAAGACGCATAAAATGAAACAAAACTCTT
>JAJAGP010000388.1:384544-444251 GCA_025084515.1 Ancistrus triradiatus
ACAAATTTGTTAGCATTAATAGAAAATTGTCATAGTTCAATATGGTGTCCCACAGGGTTTGCATCTAGGACTCTCTATTGTTTCACTTTATACACATACCAGGGAACAGTTCTAAGCATGTTGGCTTTCATTTCTGTACAGATATTGCACATTTAGATGTCTCATCATAGCCAGGTTCAGCTATACAAAATGCACGACTGTTAAAAATCATAAAAGCATGTATGAAGCAATTTTTAGCCATGTTTTATAGAAGCATCATAGTACTGAATCCATGCTAGCTAATAGGTTTCTGCTAGCTTGTGCCCTTAAGAGGAAAAGGTTGAAGTAATGTTGGTCTTATTTAGTTTACATTGTTTCCTGTTAGATACTGCATTGGTTACAACACTTTAGGTTTGTAGGTTGGAATTTAAATCACACACATGACATGGCAGATGGTTCTTCACTCTTCTATGTTATTAAAATGTTTTTCTTGTTTTTGTTTTTATTTTCGTACAATTGCTGTCTGTTTTGCTGCAGTTTTTCATTTATATGTTGTATATACAGTGGAAACTGAATTCTAATGCCTCTTCACAATTTGGACATCAAACAGTTCGTTTGATTTTTTTTTTTTCTTTTCTATATTTGAACAAAAATTCAGACTTCGAACATGTGCACGATACATAAAACGCTCAATGGTGTGATCTTCCAACCACGATGCATGTAATCCAGTCTCGTCGGTGGTGATAATGCACCAATATTGTAGGCAAATCGCCATAAAACCCAAAAGAAGATCAACTAGGGTGAGATTATAGACATATTGTGTTTTTTATTATTATATTATGTATATTATATTATTCTACAGCTGTGATTTCAGACACACCCTCAGTCTTGGTGCTGCTGTCCCAGTGATAAGACGTGCCGAAACTGTGTTCGCGACAGTGGAATATGACTTTATATTCACTTCATGTCTTTATATTTCACTTATTTCATGTCTTTTTTTGTTGTTATTGCAGTATTACATAGGCGTAAAAACAATCATTTGGAAGTCGGGAATGGATTGATTCTATTTACATTACTTCTCATGGGGAAATTTGATTCCAACTCTGAACAAGTTCAAATGGCCTTGTGGAACCAATTAAGTTTGAATTCCGAGGTTCCACTGTATTATGATTATCAAACAAAGCCATGCTGCTAACTGATAAATTTGTACCTGTGCCACAAACAATACCATCACAATATCACCTCTGTGGTGCAAATGGTTCATCACCCAAATAATATCTAGCAAGCAGCAGTCCATTTGCGTTGATGGATGGAGTAGAGTGGGGGCTGACTAACTGACTAATTGACATAGATGGACTACCAGTGTACAGTACATACAGCCTGTAGCTGATGCTCCTTTGTGATTGCCCTTCAGCCGAAATAATATTTGTAATTTATAATGCGCTTATGTCATTTAATCTTCTGACAGCTTATCAAATGCTTTTTATATAATGAAGCACTAAGATCTATTGCCAATTCATGTCAATTTTTCCAGGTGGTTTGATGCGTAAAGCACTTTTCTGTCGCAACTTTGCAAAGCCTTTCAACACTTGTCCTTATGGCACAAGGTGATACGTGTGTGTCTCTACTATTGGAAGTCAGCCAAGGATAAAACTACAGCAATGGCTGATTATAACAAGACCCTTTCAGAGTTTTATGTGCTGTGATCTCACTGATCCAGCCCCAGTTCTTTTGTGCTTGGTCTTAAATTTAGCCTGGCATGTAAATTGAATCTGTCCTTTTGGCTGTAAAACAAGGTCTCTGTCTTGTCAAGTCCCTACTTCGTCATATTGCTCAACAAAATTGAATCGCAAATTGACAGTGGGAAACTTGACAGATGTGGAAATAAGAGAAAGACAAAGCATGAGAGGTGATTTAACATCACTATCAGCATCAGGGGCTGGGGTAGCCTAGCGGTTAAGGTACTGGACTCTGGACCAGAAGGTCCAGGGTTCAAATCCCACCTCTGCCAAGCTGCCACTGTTGGGTCCTTGAGCAAGACCCTTAACCCACAATTGCTTGGATTGTAAGACTGTATCAATTGTAAGTCACTCTAGATAAGGGCGTCTGCTAAATGCTGTAAATGTAAATGTAAGCATCAGTGGCCATGTTCAGCGACATACACAAGGTTACCTCAAGACAAGTCACTCATACTTTCAAGTCATTGCCAATTTAGTGTAGTCAATTAACCTAACATGCATGTCTCTGGACTGTGGGAGGAAACCGGAGTACCCGGAGTAAACCCACGCGGACACGGGGAGGACATGCAGATTCCACACAGAAAGGAACCAGGCCGATCAACCCTGGGATTGAACGCAGGACCTTCTTGCTGTGAGGCGGCGATGCTACCCACTGTGCCGCCCCAGTAGTGATGCACAGTATTAATAATAAACTTAGACTCATAGATCACTTTATTAGGTACACTCCTTGTTTCTACATCGATTGTCCATTGTATCAGTTCCACTTACCGTTTGTAGTTCTACAATTACAGACTGCAGTCTGTTTCTCTACATACTTTGTTAGTTTCCATCACTCTGTTCTCTAATGGTCATGGATTTATGACAGGATATGAACACAGACATGAGAATTGGTTGAGTTTTAGTGGAAGCTAGTCTTAAGAGAAATCCTGTGTCTGTATGAACTTTTACATACACATCCAAGGGATCACTTTCCAGGTACAGAGCATTTGAGTGTGTGTATGTGAATCATGGTGGGCATGGCATGACAAGTGCCTTTATATCTGTGGAGGTTTGTTATTCACCTAGCTGAAGGTGCAGGAAATAATATGGAAATGATTACCATTTGCAACTTGAATTAGCTTAGTTGATTCCGTTACAAAACCTGGCTTTGTTACCATGCTGCTTGTACCATTTCCATGTAGAATGGGATATTTTTAGGTCAGAAGACCAAAATCATCAAGCACATGGAAACGGAGTGTTTTTTTGTTTAACTTGAAATTTGGATTACAGTTGTCATCGTTACTGCCAGGAAATGATTACACCATGACAGCTTGCTTAAACACAACCCATGTCCAGGGCAAAAAAAAAAAAAAGAAGTCTGACCTGTTCATGACAGCTTGTTGGACGTTAATGTAGCTGAAGTGTCAAAATATATTATGGACCTCCGTGAAAAAATATGTAATTGTGGATGATGTATATCATTTTTGCTGTAGATGTTTATATTAGGACAGAGTTTATGAGCAGTGGTTATGAGATATAAGTGGAATATGGTTGTGTTTTAGCACCAGATTTTCATCAACGCTGCCCAAGTTTATTATACTAGAGCAACCAATGAACTTTGAAATAAGAAATGATACTTGTTGAAGTTGTATTTATAGTTATGCAAAGTGTTGTAGTACCCCAGTGTAAGTCATGTGGCACAAGATCCCTTGCGTAAACTGAAAATCACGTAAAACAGCATGCCCCATATAAATTTATAATACACCCTACATACACTGAATGGACACTTTATTAGAGACACCTGTTTAGTAGCTTGTTGAACCTCCTATGATCTTCAGCTTATCCCAGAGATGGTTAGTAGGATTAGAGTCTTGGGACTGTGAAGGCCACGGAAGCAAGAAAATCTCATGTTTTATGTTTCTGGAATCAATCCATGACTATACAACCCTTGAGATAGTGCATTGTAATGCTGAAAGTGTCCTTCTGCCATTGGGTAAACAGCTGCCATGATGGGATTAACTTATAAATAAGGTATCAGAGGATCCAATGTGTGCCAAGAAAGCATTCCCCACACCTTTACCATTAGCACGAGCCTGAACTGTTGACAGATGACAGTAAAGGTTCTTTGATTAATGCTGCTTGTGCTGAATTCTGATTCTCCAAATTATGATTCAACATGGTCCAACAGAAATCTGGATTCATCTTCTCAGTGATCCAATTCTTGTGCTTTTTTGTTCACTGGTGTCTATGTATTGCTATTTAGCTGAAATTTGCTCCTCCACAGGATCCCATTTCATTGGGTGATTTCCTTGATCACAACATTCTCACTATACTCTCGACTAGGAGTGTCACCATACACATAGCAATATGAATTTTTTTATACGGGGGGTTCGATACGATACGAACTGTGATTCGGATACATTCACATTTTATTATTTAAAAACTTTACTAAGCCGTTCGTCAACCAACGATACTGAGATGCAGTCATCTGCATAGAGCCAGCTGCAGTTCAGGCATGCTGTAGTTGTACACATGCGCCATCTAGGGGCAGGTTCTGAAATAGGTTCTGTGCTCTATCTAGATACTGTAAGTACGGAGAGAGAATATAATCTCACCAAAGAGATTTTAAGCATTGGGCAGCATTAAAAACAGGTACACTTGATGCTGTTTTTGTTAATGTGAGTAAATAGAACTAATATAATATATAAGATATAATAAATAAGTTTCTTCATAATTGATCTCTATTGCGCAAAGCTAGAGAGAATATGTTGACAAATCCTTCAGAAGAGAGTGTGGACCCTGAGCTGCCTGGATCATGCCATTCAAAAAAGCAGTGGCAATGGCAGCAATGGCAGAGCTCTTTGGTGAAAGATGAAACCATGTAATTGAAGTTTGCATAAAGGCGATATTAACAATAAAGCAGAACTTTGTTATTGCATAAAATAATCCAATGTTTTATATATTTGGAAATGTACTCTTACTGTTTTTCTTCACACTCTCACCACAGGTTAACTGGTTTTGATCCATTCTGTTGAAAATTGTTATGTAAACTGGCTGTTTTTGGCTGCTCCTAACCTTAACAGACGCAGAATTTCTTCTGTTTGTGTTGGATGACCACTAAGTTCTTGAAATGAGACATGAAGAATAAGGGCTGAAGTAGGCCACGATCTTTCCCACTTCATCTAAACAGAAAACTGCCATTCTCCCCACCCAGGCATTTTACCTCAAACCTGATTACTGCTCGTCGTGTCTGCCAGCGGTGTCGAAGCAAAATTGAGATTCACTTCTGTGTCGGAATTCGTTTGACTTTAGCCCATGTTGACTTGCAGGGAAACCTGCCACCTTGACCAGCTGTGTAGCTCTTACCGCCCCACCCACCACTCTAAACAAATATACACACAATCGTTTCAGTTAGAGATTTGGTAAATTGTTTTCATGAGGCATTAAACAGGGCGTTGGATGTGAACAGTGCCAAGGTGACTGGAGGCTAAATCTCCACTCTTCCATTTTAATCAGCTGACAGATGGAAAGCTCTTGCAAGACAGCGTGTTTGCGAAGCGGGGCGTGTGCAACACACTTTGTGGTTTTCTATGCTGATAAAAGAAGGCTTTTCACCACTAGAGTGAAGTCATGCATACGTACACTGTATGTGATGACTGACTTCAGCACGTATTTGTTTTTTGTGCGTAAGCGTAACGAAATTGTGCTGGTATGCTCCAGGTGTTGTGAATATTTGGCCTGTCTGTGATTAGCTGAGTGAAGTCTACTCTGTGATCTTACATGCTTAGGTCTGTCCTGCTGTTGGCTGACTTGAAATGGGCTCTGTCATCGACAATGGTCATTTCTCGACTTTAGGAAATGTACCATATAGAACCCATATGTAATACCCAACAGTGTGTCCTGATATAAGAAATGCTGTTTCCTTTGCCTAGTGTTCCCAAGATTTCCACACTCATTCATCTGTTCATTCATCTCTCTCATTCACAGCACGTTACAACTACTACACTATAACATGCTACATTAACCATGTTATGTTTTATACACAATACTGTCTGATTGTCATTCTGTTCAAATAGACAAGGGCCTTTAAGAACCATGTCCAGGTCTAGGTTTTTATCTCTGTGCATCTCAAGGAAAATGGAAGAGAAAACAACTAGAATACTTTTGCCATTTGTTCTTTACATATGTCAGGTGTTCATGTACAGTGGTGTGAAAAAGTGTTTGCCCTCTTCCTAATTTCCTATTGTTTTGCATGTTTGTCACATTTGTTTTGGACTGTACTGTATTCTTTGTGCAAATATGTCTCAATTTGTCCTAAAAATGTTAGTTTATAAGAGCCAACCGAAAGTAAAACAGGAATTGAATGCTCCAGAACGGTTTCGGGCTGCAGTTAGCTTAGCAGCTAGGCTAGCGCCGGAGTTTGTCAATACAGGTAGTCCTCGGGTTACGACGGTCTCGATTTACGACGTTTCGTGGATACGACGCCTCTCCCATTTACTGTATAAAGCCTTGTTTCGCACTTAAGTGGTTTTGCGCCGTAAACGTCATAACGCGAACTTCTTGTTTGGTGTGCACGGCAGAAGAATACACGGTTACGCGGCTCGTTTTTTGATAATTACTGTGTTAGGATAGGTGTTAGGATAGGATAAGTGCTTACAGTATGTTATTTACGTACAGTTTGTACGTATGTTCCGACTTACACCGAAAATCGGTTTACGACACCACCTAGGAACGGATCTGCGTCGTAAGTCGAGGACTTACTGTACTCAGTAAATTACATGAGTTTTTTCAACACTTTATTATAAATAAAGCATTTTTGTTAATTATTTTGGCCACCTGTAGTTTAATGTAAATGTTTTAAACATGAATTTACTTACTTTTATACTCTAAAAACTCTTCAGTTTATAATACATTTACAACATGATACAACTTATGATGGATTTGTTGGAACATTATCCCCATCATAAATCAGGGAGCACCTGTACAGTACAGCTCCATTAATGCATATAATGTCTTATACAGTGTGGTTTTTGGGGGGGTCTGGAACAGATTAATTCAGTGTACATTATTCCTTATGGGAAGAATTTGCTCGGTGCTTGTCGTTTTTGGTTCTTGACAAGCTTTCTGGAACGAATTAACGTCGAGAACCAAAATACATTTACATTTACATTTACAGCGTTTAGCAGACGCCCTTATCCAGAGTGACTTACAATTGATACAGTCTTACAATCCAAGCAATTGTGGGTTAAGGGTCTTGCTCAAGGACCCAACAGTGGCAGCTTGGCAGAGGTGGGATTTGAACCCTGGACCTTCTGGTCCATAGTCCAGTACCTTAACCGCTAGGCTACCACAGTCCCAATACCACTGTACCTCCAAATTGCAGATGTTTGTCATTAGACAGCATGAATCATGCTGCTTGTCCTGTTAGCTAACGTACACGTTTGCTAGCCTACTTTTACCTTATCTTCAATCCACGTCTTAATAAGCAAATGAGATGATGCAGTTATCAGATGTATTGTTTTTGTGAGCAGTGTATTCTGGATTGTGTGTCTAATTAGCAATCAGCAAAACTCTCCTGATAAAGTTCGTAACCGAAGGGGAAATTGTACTCAGGTTGCACATGGGTGGAATATTAGCGGTGTAATCTGAGTCTTGACTTTGTTTGCCTTGTTTATACTGATGAATCAAGTTAGCCAGAAAGTGGTAGTGCATTGCCCGGTGGACTCAGTTTAGATTAAATGTAAGATGCTCGTAGTGCATGAAATGAGAGCGGCTTAATTTAATGTGAAATGAGTGTTCGGTTGCCGACACGTAGGAAGAAAATCTCAAGGAATAGCATCTCTGTGGTCACTAGCTTTTATGAAACACTATCCCTTTCCTCAAATGGAAGAACTAATTCCATTGCGGTATTGCTGCTTTTCCAGCCATACAGAAAAATAAAATCCACCTGTTCTGGACATATAATGGACAGATTAAATGAGCGGTTTGGCCAAAAAAAATCCCATTTGCACGATTTTCCACTTACCTCAACGGCAGTAATATTTATAATGGGAATGAATAATCAATGTGGTATTGGAATTTTAATGGATATTACTTTACAAGGCCGGTGCAGCAGCCAAAGGCAAAGACTGAGTCTGTTGTTGTGCATGGATGGTCTCTATACTCACTTTTTTAACTTCTGAGCCTTTGAAGTGTTTAGAAACTGGCAATAAAATGTGAGTTGACTTAGCTAAATTTCATCCCAGAATGGGGATTATTTCCTGCATTTATCAGTATAATTCTCTGACATGAGTGGACACACACACAGAGTAATGCTGCACACAGTAAGATGTGCAGAGGCAGTGATGGCATTTTAATAGACATTTCTTCTGACTGAGAGAGAGAGCACGCAATAGGGAAGGAAAGGAGCGGTACAAATTACTTTCGAAATGTCATTTTGAATGCATTCGTAATTAACTGAATTAAGAGTAGAGAAAAACACAGGACGGTAGAATGGTGTTGGAAAAGGTGTACCCTAAATTGAGAGAAAGACACAGACTATCTGCGCTTTCTCTTGAGTGATAGCTGGGTAAAGGAGGCCTGACAAAGTACACCAAAGCGCTGTTAAAGGCCGTGCAACTGATTCCAAAGCTGTCGACTCACATATCTACTGACATATCCTCTAAAGGTTTCTAGACTATCTGGACAAAAGTATGTAGACACTTTCTAATTGGATTCTGCTATTTTGGCCACTAGTAGTGCGAACAGTTGCATACGTTCGTGCGTCAAGCGTACATTCTATTGCGTTGGCAATAGAATAAGTGAAGAGCTGGCTTTCATTGCAACATGATGCTACCTTCCTAGCATTTTACCAGTATCTAGGGCTGACATGGGTAGCTGTCTAAGTGCTGTTATTGTGGAGAGGGATGTTTTAGAGCAACAAAAGCTCAGCCAGATGCATTATTTCACATACATCAGGACTGGCAAATGCAGAGTAAAATGAAATTATTTGCAGTGGAAAGCATTATGCTGCAACTGACAGTAAAGCAAGCCTAATGGGAGGGTGAAGCCACTGCCGGTACAGATATTAGCGACGTTCCTCGGTACATCGAAAATGACGAGTACTGAGCACATTTTTCCCATAAGAAATGTATTCTGTTTATTTATTTTATTATGTCAAAATAAAGTAAAACACACTAAAAATAGCAGAGATCTTCTCCGATGGCTATTGTGAACCTGAATCACTGTGTACTGAATTGTGACTGGTGAATCATGAATCGAGTTTCAGCTGAAATGAGTCGTGCGGCTCGACTCATACAAGTTGTGCTGAGTACCAAGCAAACGACAAGAACCGAGACACATTTTTCTAGAAAAAATGGGTCAAGAACCGACTTCGACGAGTTTCGAGTTGGTCGAGAACCAAGGTACCACTGTAGTAGCAAATATTTAAACGAGGTTTGAAAACTGCCATGGTTTCCATTTGAACAATAGTAGAATGAGACAGTCGATCCTAAGTGATGGGTCAATGCTGCTCAGAAGGGAGGGGCTATGGCCTGTGTTAATCCCAGGCCGAACAAAAGGGAGTTGGGTTCACATCTCTGGACCCGGAGTGACGAGAGCACCACAGGTCATAGGCCATCTGTTGTAAATGATGGGCGAACACCATTTAGAATGGTGGGTTTGGGCCTCTGTCACATCAAAAGGGACTTGGGTTCACATCCTTAGACCTGGAGAGGCAGAGGTAGGTGACGTCAGATGTCCTGTGTGGTAACACATGAACCTGGTGACGTTGACGAAGAGCACCAAGAGACAAACAGACAGAGAATCATTTTTCAAGTATATATGACTGACAAATGTGCACTAGCAGTAAACTTTCAGCCATAATTGGTATGCATACTATACCAAGCATGCTGCGTGTGAGGGGGGATATGTGGGTTTATCGTTGACAGCCTCCACCTCATCTTTCGTCATTTTCCGTGACTTCATTCCGAACTGAGTATATGTTTGACAGGTTGGTGTTTGCTCATGTATGTGCGTGAGTGAGAGAATACTATGTTTTCTTTATGTCCAAAAACGACCCTTGCCAGGCTATAATTTGAGCTTTGCCTGCCCAGGCAAGCAGGTGTGTGCTATGCGTCATCGCGGACTTGTTTTTGTTCCTTGGGTGGGTGTAACTTTTGTCGTTTATGAGCTCATATAGAGCTTTTTTCCCCCATTTCTCTTTTCTTTGAGTCTTTGAGCTTAATTAGTCAGTTTAAGATGTTGTCTTAGTGGTTAAGGTTTTGGCAAAATGGGCTTTCCAGTCAAGACATGCGAGGATATACAGTATGTTTTTTTTTTTGTTTTGTCTCACTGCAGAATGTGGCAATTTTGTGCATTAACCAGCCTCTTCGAAGCATCATACAAGTAACACTTCAATATATTTCACTTCAATATATAGTCATTTTGCAGAAGCCCTTATCTAGAGTTACAACCAAGTGATGCAACCATTCAATCAAAGCAATTGTTTGTCTTGCTCAGGGAGCCAACAGTGGCAGACTGGCTGAGGTCTGTAGTCCAGTACCGTAACCGCTAGGCCACTACAATCCTGTATATACATTTACATTTATGTCATTTAGCAGATGCGCTTATCCAGAGCGACTTACAGTTGGTTCATTTTTACAATTCAAGCAATTGTGGGTTAAGGGCCTTGCTCAAGTACCCAACAGTGGCAACCTGGCAGAGGTCGGTTTAGAACCCTGGACCCACTAAATACTTTTTTGCCCCACTGTCTATACTTACTGTTTGATTCCGGGAATGGAAAATACTATTTCATCAATCCATTTCCACTAGTTTTGATATATCACTTATATTAGAGAGTATCCAATACCTGCCCAATATTACTTTTCTCTGACAATCCTGCATTTCTGTTGCTAACTTAGGTGTGACATGACAAGTAGGATAACAGTAGGTTTTAGGAGGAGGATGAAGCTACTGAGTCCAGTGTGATATGCTGTGTGACTGACTTAGTCAGCTTTACATCGTTGTCACTGTTCATCCATCATATGCACACATCCAGTGGTTCAGACCAGGTGCTAGCATGCTTTTTACTGCTATAAACGCAGTGTGACAGATAGATTGCTGTGACAATCAAGCGACTGTTTTCTATAAATTTGAGTTCCAACAAAAGAACCACTTTTGTCTGCCTTGTGAGGATATTTCACGGGTCAAAATCGACCCATGAAAACAGAGTTATCCCTGAGATAATGACGCTGTGGACTCGCTTTGCTTCGGTATTTTCCTGCGCACCTCGCTATGACTATGTAATTTAGAAAGGCTGGTGTTTTGAACCATACTTTTACCTTTACATTTACAGCATTTAGCACACACCCTTATCCAGACAGACTTAAGGAAGTGCTTTGTATACTTTTTAGTAGACATTATGTCATGCTAGTGGAAAATAAGCATTAACCCAAGAACGCAGTCTAGCTAAAATCCTGTCAGGATTTGATGTAGGTAAATCCACGATTCAGATACTTTTTTGTTAAATATTTCATTAAATACAAAAGTGCAGTTTCATTCTTCACTTTAGTGTTGAGTGAAGAGGTGAGTCTTGAGTTGCCCTCAGAAAACAGCAAGACACTTAGCCATTCAGACATCCAGTGGAAGTTCATGCTTGAGGAAAGCAGGCACTGGTCCATTTTTGGTTTTGTAGGTGAGAATCAGGGATTTGAATCTAATGTGGCCAGCTACAGCGAGGCAGTGAAGAGAACGTAGCAGTGGGGTGACGGAAAACCAAAAGTGATGCTGCATTCTGAATCATTTGCAGGGGTCTGATTGTTCATATGAGAAGACCAGCCAGAAGAACATTGCAGTAATCTAGTTTTGCATATAATTTTAGCATATAGGTAGCTGAATGTCTTGTTATAGATTTAAAATTTAAGGTGTTTTGTCTTATTGAGTATTTCTAACACCAGTGAGTTTTCTACTCTAGTTTTCTACTTTAAAGAACCCCTTCTTTCAAAATTAGTTAGGATATAGATATTATGAGACAGAATAATGTCTCCATTATCCATTTTTTTGTGAGAAAAAGGTTTTGGTGAAATATATGACTGTTTATATATTTAAAACCTTTGTGTTGACACTATTATTAGAAGACTTGTTTTGTGTCTAAATATTAATAAGAAATATATCAGACTGACTAGTAGAACAATCATTCAACCCACCCAGTGAGTGGTCCATCTAAAAAGAAACGCGCGTGTGGGTTTGTGAGCTCAGGATATTTTGGCACATTGACAGTTAATTAAAACTGAACCCTGTCTGTTCTTTTAGCAAGCAACATAACACGTGGAGAATCCAGTATAAAACCCGTAATGTTGGCAAAAAGCAACCCTCTATAGACTTGGTCAGCATGATGAATATTGGGATGCGTGAGCCCAGTTATGTATTGTGGGAAAATCTCTACCTGGTTCCTGTACATTCGAAACCCTCCCTACTTTATTTATGTTAGCATAATATAGTAGTGTAGGGGACTTCCTGCCTGGTCCTTCTGCCTGTTATCTGCAGATTGGGAAGGGCTGTGCCTCTGTAATGAGGTGTCTTAAAGTTATTTATTTTAGCTCTGAACTCTTGAATATAAAACACTAACCATTCTCTCATACTTAACCACTGAATAAAATGAAAGTGCAGGCTGTAGAAAGAGGTTCAATGCCATTCAGAACAGTTTGCTATTTTTTTGATAGGCACTCATAATGGGTTAGTGGTTCAGATCTCTGGTTAGGAGATTAAAATAGCCCATACATTATGGCAGATATTAGGGAGTATTTTTGTGGCTGATGGATCCAAATGAGAGCCCTACCTGGACCTGTGTGCCTCTAGGCACCTTTTTTCTCAGTCATATACACATACACTTGCTCTATTCAAAGTAAAGCAAATCATCCTGCTTATCCTGGTCAAGGTTGCGGGAGAAGGTTTGAGCCTAACCCCTAATTCCCCTGGCACAGACAGAGATACACCCAGGACAGTGTGCCAGTCCATCACAGAGTTTTCTAAATGCGTAACCTGACCTTCATGTTGAAAGCCCCACCCATGATTTGAACCCAGACTACTGCAGTTTCCAGCATGTAGTTCTTACCACTGGGCCACAGAAGCAGATTTTTTCAAAATTTTATTTGTAGTAGTATGGACAATACAAATATTGCACTTTTAATGCACTGTGGTTGTTACCAGAAGTTGAAAATGACAGTCCAGTGGCTACCAGACAGCCACAGTTTGGTTCTTGATTTGAGTTTACACTTAGAATGGATTCTGCTTTACCTTTGGAGAAACTGTTTTATACCTGGGCCACACCAAAGGGCAGTAACTCCCTTCTTCTTCTGGTTGGCTGGGGATGACGTGCTGCCAAGAACTTTCCTGCTGTTGACACAAAATCCTAAAGTGACTCTGTGTATCGGACTTATATATATATATAGACTTATTTGAGTACATACATTAGTTTCATTCTTACATTCATCATCTATGCCACCCAAGGAGGTTGGGTCCCTTTTTGAGTCCTCCCAAGGGTCCTTGCCACTGTCGCCCTAGGCTTGCTCAATTTGGGATTGGTCCTAGATATTAGAAGATGATCTAAAATTGTAAAGTTGCATTGAGACAATTCTCCATTGTAAAAAGTGCTGTAAAAATAAATCTGACTTCACTTGATATTCATTTATTTAAATTAATAGTCGAAATAGTTTGCAGAAATAGATCTAGGAGATATGAAAGACATCACTACATAGTCTTCATTTCCACTTTCAGTTACATATAGTGGTTTCCAGCACTCTTAAAATAGAAAAGGCAGAACTATTGGAGACTGAAAGTGTTTTGGAAAGCATATTGTTCAGCGTCGGAGCACAAGTGACCATCCTAAAATTTATGCCCCTTGAGAAGTGTAAGCAATTACCAGATCAAGTCCAGCTATTTGATGAACATCAGGGTCTGCGCTTCTAACAGATGTAGGAGGCTATAGTTGTCTGACAAAAACAGATATGAACTACTCAGGCTGAAGACTTTCAGATGCATCCTTCCTGCTCTGGAGAGTTCAGTGTTCCTGCACTATTGAACCTGGTTCGACTCCTAGTGTTGATGCATGTCTGTTTCACAGACTGGTAGGTTTTGTCTTAAAATCTTGAAACCCTTGTTCTTCAGTGTTCTGTTGGGAGTTTCTTCAACGTAGCACTTTCCCGGTTTCCTTTGTAATAGAGTTTAAAAGGGTTTTGTAGAGAGCGTTTTTAATATTCTGGTAGTGCGAAAGCCAGCAAAGGTACTGAATGTAAAATGTATTTAGACTTAACAGATGACATTTGGATCTAATCATGGACAAGTGGCTGTTCTTGGCCTATAATGAAGTGCCTGTGTTGGGATCAAAGCGTATTGTTAGTTGATAATTAGTGCAGGCAAGGACAGGGTCATGGACTCCGCTACAGAATTTATAGCGGCACACAGCTAATAGCTTACTAAAGGCCTATTGGTGATAAATAAAATGTTGCAGCCTTCTCAAAAGGAGAAGGACACAAAGGTTTAGAAGCGATAGATGAGTAAGGAATTGGAATGCATTTTTTTCAAATAAGAAAAAAGTCACTAAATAGAAAGATGGAGGTGAAAAAGCAGCATAGAAAGGGGAATGCCTTTCAGCCTGAAAGCTTAAAAGGAGGAAAGAGTGAAAAGAGCACAGAGGAAAAAAAGGGGTTCATTTTTTACCCACAGGTTGCAAACTTAACGTCAAAGTGACGAGCACCGTTTCGCTGTTTTCCTTCTGTGAAAAGTCTTTTGGGGCTGAAAGCACGGATGTGAAAGCGGGATTACAGAGAGGCGACGGAGAAGAAAGGACCCTGCGTTGCTTGTTCACACCTCGAGCATTCATCCATCAAAAAGTTTCGATTCACCCTCGTCTCGTTGAGTTGGGTGAGGGGCGGGGGCATGGGCATATTCTCTTTCAAACTAACAAAAAAAGGAACGCAGTCACCTCATTAACCTCCCGCTTTTTTTTCTCTCCTGTATGTGTCTATAGCTCGCTAGAAGCAGATGTTGCTCAATCTATCCTAACCAGTTCCTCTGATATGATTAAAAACTGAAATTGAATCCAAACAAAAAGTGCAGCATATACCAGCCAACAGTCTCAAAATCTGGAAATCTATTCCTGTTGTAATATTTTATGACCACTTTGTGGGTAGATAAACAGGCTGTTGTATAGTGAAACAATAAAAACACAGATGATCAGGAGATGTTGTGTTTTGGATGCTGGTTTGCTGGTCAACTGCTGGTCATCTAAACCAGTGGCAGACTGGCACTGACCAATATAATTCAACTTGGCCCATTGGAACATGGAGCTTGCATGGCAGGATAGATATTTGTGCTGCAAATATCTAGGGGTTCAGCTTAATGTCAGAATGGACTGGACTGACCATACCTATGCACTGGACAAGAGCCAGAGCAGATATTCTTCATAAGCCCCATTTGTGGCCAATGTCCTGTGTTATGCAATGGTCTGCTGGGGAAGCGGTGCCACTCTAGGAGATCCTCGTTGCCTCAACTGATCAGAAATCCAGTTCCAGGATGACACTGGACACACTGTAGTAGGACTGGGAGATAAACTGGCTTTGAAGTGAATACCGGTATGACACTGTTCCATGATATTTATTTTTCCTTAAGGTGGATACCATGATAAGCCCAGAAACTGTGAAACAGACACCAGCCCAGCACACATGACAAAATACACATCTGGCAACATGCAACTGGAAAACAGATTTGTTTGGTGCTCGCTTATGTTTGGGAAGGTTTTTATTCATGCTTAAATGAGATCGGTCCGTTGTTACTCACAAATTAAACTATTTAATGGAAAGTAAAAGATCTGAGCACTTCTTCCACCACTGACAGGCTTTATACAAAATGTTTTAGGATTTTATCTAGCTGTAAAAAGTAAACTTGTCTCCATAGCCAAGTACGCTGCTGTTCCAATTGTAGCATAACCGAACTGCGTCCTCCCTTCATACAGTCTATATTTTAGTGGAGATATGGAAAGGATACTGTAATAATGGGACTTTGGTAGCCTAGCGGGTAAGGTACTGGACTATGGACCAGAAGGTCCAGGGTTCAAATCCCACCTCTGCCAAGCTTCCACTGTTGGGTCCTTGAGCAAGACCCTTAACCCAAAAATTGCTTGGATAGTAAGACTGTACCAATTGTAAGTCGCTCTGGATAAGGGTGTCTGCTAAATGCTGTAAATGTAAATGTAAATGTGATAAGTAGTGATAAGTAAGTTAATGTTTAAAACACTTGCATTAACCTACAGTTTGCCAAAATCATTAACGCAAAGCTAACAAAGTCTTGTAAAATTTCATGTAATTTAGGGAGTAAGTGATTGAAAGTGAAAAGAAAGAGCAACACCTACTGTATTATATGTTTACTATCGCAATGTCAGGAGTTAAAAGACAGATTTTTGTTTCCTATTATAATTTATTATAATTTTTAAGACCTTGGTTGTTAAATTGAATGGACGTTGATTGGATGGACGTTAAAAAGCAGATGTCTGTATTCTGATAAACCATGGATGTTATTCGGTTTCATGATTACATGTCTGGCTCTTCTAATCAGCCAGGCTTTTGCCTTCAGTGGGGAGTCCCGGTGTTAGCAAGAACACACACTCAGGGTTAGTCTCTCTTGGGTGTAGCTAGAGAGATAGAGGTGGGGTTTTTTGCTTTGATTAGTAGAATAGAAATCAGTGTGTTAATAAGGTTTTCACCTCACTTCCAGGAGGTGTAACTCTATACATATTAATACAATGTTCATAGGGCCTTGTGATTGCTACAACATCACGGACATGAGGCATTAAATGTACATGAGATATATGCACAGAATTTTGGATTTGTTGTTTTTCAATGTATGCTCGTCTTCAGAGAAACCCTGCAAAGCTCTGTGCCGCACTATATTTTTAGCACATGCTTTTACACATTCACAACTGTCTCATTTGCTATGCTAAAAGTGTACCTGTAGACTATAGTGCAGTATAGGACAGAGTGGGATTTGTGTGGGATGTTGAGTACATATACAGTGGGGCAAAAAAGTATTTAGTCAGCCACTGATTGTGCAAGTTCTCCTGCTTAGAAAGATGAGAGAGGTCTGTAATTTTCATCATAGGTACACTTCAACTATGAGAGACAAAATAAGAAGAAAACATCCAGGAAATCACATTGTAGGATTTTTAAAGAACTTAATTGTAAATTATGGTGGAAAATAAGTATCTGGTAAATAACAAAAGTTCACCTCAATACTTTGTAACATAACATTTGTTGGCAACGACAGAGGTCAAACGTTTCCTGTAAGTCTTCACCAGGTTTGCACACACTGTAGCTAGTATTCTGGCCCATTGGTCCTCTAGAGCAGTGATGTTTTGGGGCTGTCGCTGGGCAACTTGGACTTTCAACTCCCTCCACAAATTTTCTTTTGAGGTCTGGAGACTGGCTAGGCCACTCCAGGACCTTGAAGTGCTTTTTAAGGAGCCACTCCTTCGTTGCCCGAGCGGTGTGTTGGGATCATTGTCATGCTGGAAGACCCAGCCACGTTCCATCTTCAATGCTCTCACTGATGGAAGGAGGTTTTGGCTTAAAATCTCACGATACATGACCCCGTTCATTCTTCCCTTAACACGGATCGGTCGTGATTGTCCCCTCTGCAGAAAAACAGCGCCAAAGCATGATGTTTCCACCCCCATGCTTCACAGTAGGAATGGTGTTCTTGGGTTGCAACTCGGCATTCTTCTTCCTCCAAACATGACGAGTTGAGTTTTTACCAAAATGTTTTTGAGTTTTTACCAGTCCTCTTCTGGATCATCCATATGCTCTCTGGCAAACTTCAAACAGGCCTGGACAAGTACTGGCTTAAGCAGGGGGATACGCCTGGCACTGCAGGATCCGAGTCCCTCTCAGTATAGTATGTTACTGATGTTAGCCTTTGTTACTTTGGTCCCAGCTCTCTGCAGGTCATTCATCAGGTATCACCATGTAGTTCTGGGATTTTTACTCACTGTTCTCATGATCATTTTGACCCCATGGGATGAGATCTTGCATGGGGCCTCAGATTGAGGGAGATTATCAATGGTCTTTTATGTCTTTCATTTTCTTACAATTGCTCCCACAGTTGATTTATTCACGCCAACCTGCTTGCTTATTGTAGATTCACTCTTCCCAGCCTGGTGCAGGTCTACAATTTTCTTCCTGGAGTCCTTCGACAGCTCTTTGGTCTTGGCCATGGTTAAGTTTGGAGTCTGACTGTTTTAGGATGTAGACAGGTGTCTTTTATACAGATAACGAGGTCAAACAGGTGCCATTAATACAGGTAATGAGTGGAGGTCAGAAGACCTTCTTAAAGAAGTTACAGGTCTGTGAGAGCCAGAAATCTTGCTTGTTTGTGGTTGACCAAATACTTATTTTCCACTATGATTTACAATAAATTCTTTAAAAATCCAATGTAAAATGTGATATCCTGGATTTCCTGGATTTTTTTCTCATTTTGTCTCTCATAGTTGAAGTGTATCTATGATGAAAATTACAGACCTCTCTCATCTTTCTAAGTAGGAGAACTTACACAATCAGTGGCTGACTAAATACTTTTTTGCCCCACTGTATTTTTTGTTGTTTGCCCCTGTTAGGTGTCCCCACAGTGGATCATCCGTCTCCATCTTGCCCTGTCCTTTGCTTCTTCTTCTGTCACACCAGTCACCAGCAAGTCTTCCCTCACCACGTCCATAAGCCTTTTATTCCATATACCTCTCTTTGGCTCCATCCTAAGCATTCTTTTCTGGATATACCGCACATTCCTGCTCTTCACATGGCCAAACTATCTAAGTTTCACCTCTCTCACTTTTTCCAGAATGTATCTGTGCTGTATCTCTAATGTACTTATTCCTAATTCAGTCTCTCCTTGTTGCTCCCAACGAATCTCGCAGCATTCACCAGTTCTGCTTCCTGTCTTTTTGTTTGCACCACTGCCTTCAAACCATACAACATAGCGTTTCCACCACTGTCTTGTAAACTTTTTCTTTCACTCCTGCATATAGTACCTCTTTTATCGCAAATCACTCCTGGCACCCTTCGCCACTTCCTTGCCTGCACTCTTTTCTTCACCTCTCTGCTTCACTTTAATCTCACCCAGCTTTGCTAACTTTACTCTTTGCAACCGCATCATTCTGCCCCCTCCCTCTCATTCACACACATATATTAATTATGCTTAATTTAATTCCCCTTCTCTTCTGTGCCTACCTCCACCTCCCCATGCTTGCCTCAACCTGCTCCCTACTTTTGCTGCAGATCGCATTGTCATTTCTGAACATCATAATCTATGAAGTCTCCTCTCTGATCTCGTCTGTCAACCTGTCCATCACCATTGCAAACAAGAAAGGGCTCAGAGCCGATCCTTTATGCAGTCCCACCTCCACCTTGAACCTTTGTGTTATTCCTACTGCTCACCTCAACACTCTCACACTGTCCTCATACATATCCTGCACCACCCTCACATACTTCTCTGCCACTCCTGACTTCCATATAGGTTATAATACCTTATAACTCCTCTCTCGACACCCTGTCATAAGCTTTCTTTAGTGCAACTGCTTCTGGCTTTCTCTATACTTCCCCATCAACACTCTCAAAGCAAACAGTGTATCTGTAGTGCTCTGTCTTGGCATGAAACCGTATCACCGCTCACAGATCATCACCTTTTCTCTGTGCTTAGCTTCCACTAGTCTTTCCCATAACTGTGTGCCTCTGTAGCTACGTAAGCTCTGCACATCACTCTTATTCTTAAAAAAATATGTACCACTAAAGCTCCTTCTACACTCCTCAGACATCCTCTCACTTTCCAAGAATTTGTTAAACATCTGGTTAAGAACTCCACTGCCATCTCTCCTAAACATCTTCATGCCTCCCCTGGTATGTCCTCTGGGCCAGCTGCCTTTTCACTCTTCATTCTCTTCATAGCTGTCCTCACTTTGTCCTTGTTAATCCACCACACTTCCTGATTCACCATCTCCACATCATCCAGCCTTCTCTTTTTCATTTTTTCATTCATCGGCTCCTCACAGTACTCCTTCCACCTTTGCAACACACTCTCTTCGCTTGTCAGTACATTTCTGTCTGCATTCTTTATCACCCTAATATGCTGCACATGGACCCAGCTCGGTCCCTCTATCTGGCCAATCGGCTCTGTAATGTCCAGCATACAGCTTGCCATACACTTTTCCTTAGCTTCTGTCGCCCCTGTTTTCAACTCGCTGCATCTCCTTGTATTCCTGTCCATTTTCTTTATCTCTATGGATTTGCAAGTCTTTGTCATCATCGTCGTCCACTTTCCTGTCCTTCCTCATTCTACCAACTTTTCTCTTTGTGTTCCCTCCTCTGCCCAGATGTCACACCAAGTACCTTACTTTCTGGTTCCTACTGTCACTTATGTAGTAATAGTCCATAGTGGTTGCAGATTACAGATTTATCATTGTTTATATTATGGTTGATTAAATTTATATTTAAGTAATATGTGTGTGTAATATTTATATTAGTAAATTAGTAGAGTATCGTATACAGTGGGGCAAAAAAGTATTTAGTCAGCCACTGATTGTGCAAGTTCTCCTACTTAGAAAAATGAGAGAGGTCTATAATTTTCATCATATGTACACAATCGTATTGCTTTCTTTTGTGATATGTTATCAATACACTGGCACCAAATATCAGAATTTTTATTTGAACATGCAGGCTGATTTGACTTAATGGAGTCACTGCTTTATGACTCCACTTAAGTGCTAATGGTAGCACTAATGACTAGGGTAAACCTGTGGTGAAGATAAAGAAGCTCACAGGGGAGAAATGCAATGCACCTCTGTGCAATTTCTGCACAGATGAGTACACTCACTTCTGAGCAGGTTGATCAGTTGCTTTTTCTGAAGAAGAACATATTTGAAGATGAATTGAAATGTGTCCAGTTTACATACAACAAGTTGGTAAACACTGTGTTGCCAGGTTTGCACAAAACAGGTTGGTTATGCTTGTTAAGTTCTGAAATATGTATTTAAAATTTTTTAGGTTTAGTTTATGAATTAATGTTCTTTTTTTGTATTAATATTTTTTTTTCTCTAAGCTTAATTTATACAGTTTGAAAATATTTGTCAGGCACAGTTGTTTTGTGACTTTAGACATTTTAACCCCAGAACTGTTCTGCTTTCTGGCAGTTTATAGCTATTTTACATTAGAAGGATGTCACTACACAGAAATGGACAAGTTGCAGTCAGTGTATATGTGTTAAATTTGTACATTTTCGTATTGGTTGTCAAATTCTGAGAAACTGACGTTCATTATTTCATGATTCCTGCTGTTTGCCTGTTTATGAGTATTTTATCTTCAGTCATAGATATCGTGATGTATTGTTGGAGATTGTCTTTCAATACATTGAATATCACAGAATCGCAGTACCGTGATATTATCATTATCATGGGCAACATATTGATAATGTCATATCGTGAGTAGCCTTGTGATTCCTACCTGTAGTCTGTATTCTTTTTGACAAGTTCTCCCCATGGTTTCCTCTGGGTATTCCATTGAAGCAAATTGTCCTTTTCAGGTCACTGATCTTTGCTGCTGTAGCAGGTTGCATCACACCTGTAAGCTTTCTGTCAAAGAAAGTCATGCTAAGTGTTTCTTAGCTTGGGCTTTGGCTCAATCCTGTACTGTTTTTGTTTTCCCCATAATAGTGGCTTTGGTTAGAACTTGTGTGTCCTGTTGCCCTTTATTATCCTAAACCCAGCCATCATGTGTTCCTGTTCTTGAAATACTGCAGCCTGTCTAGACTTTATAGTCAGCTGACAAATGAATCTGGTACTGTGTGTGTAAGTAGGGTTGTGATGGTCGGGCATGGAGTGGATTTTCTGTTTTCTGCAGATGTTTTCCTCGTGTCTGAGTGCTATTTTTGAAATGGGGACAACGGGTTTACAAGCACAAAAAATCAACTCGCTCCTGCACCCACATGTTGGTATTGGTAGATTTGTGCTAATTATTCACACATAAATAGTTTAGCTTTTTTAGTTTTTCACGGTTTGGCTTCATTTTGTACATTTCACAGATCAGTAGATTTCTCAAGTTTGGCCGTTTTGACATTTTATCATCGCAAAAATCACACACACACACACACACACACACACACACACTCCAAATGCAGATCATAGATGTAGAGCAGCAGTTGGATTCTCCCACCTGCATCATTTAAATATCAGGAGGGGATTTAGCTTAGATGAGCTCTCACAGTATTAGGACTGTCAATCATGCTGAGATACACCATTGCAAATGTCTGTATCTGCATTTGTGTCATGCATTATGAGGTCAAACATTATCAGATTACCACAACATGAGCTTGTAACAGTCAAGGGACAAACAAGTATCCACAAGTATGTTCTGTTCACACTGCAGGTCAAATTCCAAGATTTTTATCTCACATGTGACAGATGTGTTCCTCCATGACACAGTGTATGGCAAAATCAGTTTCTGTTCAGTTATGATCTGGGCCACTTTAATGTGTGGTATTGAAATTTGATATCTATCAGATATGTGGCTATGTGACCTCAGCCTGTACAGTCAGATCGGAATTCATGTGACTTTCATGTCAGGAGCTCCAGGGCATTGCAGAAACCCTGACCTCTTTCAGAAGACTTCAGGGTTCAGAAGACCAGAGCTCATCTCCTTGGAGGAGCTAGATGTAGTCAGGCATGCGGACGTAATGAATGGCTTTGCAAAGCTCAATGACAATCAAACAACCTGAAAATATAGTGACGTCAAATAGGATAGTGAGTGCGCGGTAACCCATTCCCATTATGAACCAGTACAATCCAACCCTGATCTCGTTTTTATGAGTCTTGTAGAAAGTTCGGTGCATGGTTAAATGTTGCAATCAATGAATTCAGTTTCAGTGAATTCCGTGTCTCTAAAGATGTTCTTGTGGGCGGCACGGTGGAGTATGCATTTACTCCCTGTGTCTGTGTGGGTTTACTCTGAGTACTCCGGTTTCCGCCCACAGTCCAAAGACATGCGTGTTAGGTTTATTGTTTACGCTAAATTGGCATCAACTTGAGTGTTTATATATAAATGGATAGTTTTGAGGTAACCTTGAGTATAGATCTAACCTTGTCTGTGTCGCTGAAATGGCCACTGATGATGATGCCGATGTTAAATAAACTAATAATTAATAATTAAATAAACCTCTGTGTCCCTTTTCATTGCTGTGAATTTTGTAGTTGCCATTTACTACATTTTACTACTAACATTCTAACTACTAACAAGTTTAGGTTAGCAATCACTAGAGCAATCATACAGTACACTTTGCTTCTGAGAGAGCTCGATGATCTTCTGTGCCACAGATGTAGTGGTGGTTTGTTAGTGGGTGTTGAACTGCTATGAATGGATCAGATACAGCAGTGCTGCTGGAGATTTAAAACACTGTTCACTCACTGTTTCACCTTATTGCTCAACGTTGTAGATGCAAAGTCAGAGATAGATGCAGCTCATTTGTTGATGCACAGTTTGTGTTAGTCAAATATTAGCATCACCTAAAAACTAAGCATAATAATTGCAAATAAATGCAGTAGGAGGGAGCAGTTATAATTGTATCATAAACTTTAATAACAGTACTTTTTACTTACCCACCATAAAATGATCCAGCTTCAGTTCATCAGCATGCAGGAGAATTTAAACACTTAGATTTAGGACAAGGTAGGACAGCCAAATTTCAAACTGCTACCTCTATATTACATATGTTCCCAGCATATGGTATACAAACTTGTGTCAGGAAATTAAGATGCACTTTATGGTCAAGGGAAAGACTTGAAATTCAGGCTCAGAAATAATTTAATGTGTATATGTATCTATCATACAGTATATTCCACATTGTTCTATTTCTGCACCAATGTATTGTCCTGTGTAATGCACTGTTGTGTGTTGTTTATCATCTAACCTGAAGAATGGCATTTCATTCCAGTTACAAAGGTGTCTTTAAAAATGACATAGCCCACTTAACTGACATGATTGTAACTGTGTGTATTACATTCATGCCATTTAGAAGACAGTCTTATCCAAAGAGACTTTGATACAGTCTTACAGTCCACCCAATTGTGGGTTAAAGACCTTGCTCAAGGACCCAACAGCAGCAGCTTGGCAGATTTGAACCCTGCACCTTCTGGTTCTTTGTCTAGTGCCTTAACTGCTAGGCTACCACAGTTCCATATTATTATGTCTTGACACATTTATTCAAGTGAATGTCAAAAGGACCTCAGTCTAGTGTTCCTGAAGTAACCAAAAGCCCATAAGTAACAGACAAACTCGGTTTTTTGTTTACGAAGCACTTGTGTGACAGGTCATCAAGCTAGCTGCTAATAAATAGCTTGTATTTCTCACAGGCTAACGCCTGTTAATTGGTATTAGACTGCCAGACCAAATAATTCTGTAATAGCAAGGTTTTTTGAAGGACAGCAGGTCAACTAGATAGATAAGTAACAAACAACTTTGTAAGACCATTGTAGAATATCATCCTCTGATAACTGTATATTAGACATTATTGGCATGATATTGTTGAATATAACTGTGACATCACTTGGTTCCTTAGTATATTAGTCAACCAATACCATTAAAGATATGGCAAGAGTATTGTAAAAGACAGTGCAGTGTTTAATGTCAGATCTATTGTGGCTAATTGAAATCTCGGTTATGTATTAAAATGTATTAATCATAAAGAACAGTATCCCATTAGACTTTCAAATGTTTCTGCGTCAGTCATACTGATGTGGTTTTGTGTAGGTGCCTCTCTTACACATGCACCTCCTGCCTTCACATATCTTCACATCTCTCTCTCTCTCTCTCTCTCTCTCTCTCTCTGTTATGGAAATACCCTACATTTTGGCTGACCAGTTTCCTGTGCTTTCTGTTGTGGTTGAGAGTCAAGTCAGGCTAGGATATGGTCAGTAAAACAGTTAAGCATCTGCCAAAGTCAGCAGTCATGGATAATAGCCCAAACCGAACCATTATTTTCCATTCTCAGATGACCGGTGTTTAAATCATGGGTGTCTTACAATGTTAAGGTCACAGCTAATAGACGCAGTGGTTTGGCATTTTAGCCTCTGGACTAGTAATCAGAACCAGTGCCAAATGCATGCATTTAAGCGCTTATGTATAACCTGATGTGTTAATTCATACTATGTGAAATGTAAATTAGACTTGGACATGTTCGAGTTTCCCTCTCCCCGACTCTTGAACCAAAACAACAGGGGCAGCATTGGTCATGGAGACCTCGGGAGAACAGGATTTTGGGAGATATGTCTATGTTCAGGCAAACCAAGAACCAGTTCTCATACATTATGGATGATGTAGTAGCTTGGAATTGTGAAAAAAAATGTGGATGTGTTTTATTGATCAAAATCTCTCCATGATGGCCAGCTTCCTGTGTACAATGTGTTGACTCGGAAAACCAAAACATTTGGAATGTAGAAAGAACACCCATAAAATGAAATTGCATTGAATGCCACAAGAAAATGCAGTTAATGTTGTAACAGGTCCCAGATCAGTTGGATTCTCACAAGTGTGGGACATGTTTGAAGTCACAAGTAAAGTAAGTGAAGTGAAGTACAGGTAAAGTCATGGGCAAAAAGTTTGGGCACCCTGATCAAATTACGTTATGTTGGTTTTCTTAATGGATAGCGTCAACCGAGATCAAACTAGAACAGAAACCACAGATGATTGCTTACACAGGATTACATATCACCATTTTATAATAAGGCAATGAAATGGTTACCAAAGTGTCCATATTATTCATTAATCTTAGTGGAATTCAATATATTAGCAACTTTAATGGTTATCTTTTTCCAGTGAACAGCACAGTCTGTTCGTTGAAGCCCCTGATGCTGAGCTAACAAACACTCACTGAGTGCTTCTGTGGATGTCTATTGTGATTTTGTGCAATTTTTTTTTTTAAGAGAAAGAAAGATTTATGCTCATTAAACAAATGGCTTTTAACATTTTAAGCCACACCCAGATGCACCATCTTTAGTCTAAGAACCTTATCCCATCTGTGAAACATGGTGGTGGTTGTCACACGGTGTTGGCTTGTTCTGCTGCATTTGGTCCAGGATGTCTTGCCATCATTGATGAATAATTAACAATTAATTATTCCATCAAATTCTTAAGGAAATTGTCAGTACATCTGTCTGTGAACTGAATATCAAGAGAATGTGGGTCATGTAGCAAGACACTGACACTAAGCACACTTTTCTTGGTCGTTCTACCAAAAAATGTTTAAAGAAGACTCAAGTTAATGTTTTTGGAATGGCCAATTCAAAAAGTCCTGACCTTATTCCAATAAAAATGTTATGTTCATGTGAGGAAATCCACCAACATTCCAGATTTGAAGCTGTTCTGTATGGAGGAATGAGCTAAAATTCCTCCAAGCCGATTTGAATGACTGGTCAACAGTTACCAGAAATCTTTTAGTTGCTTTCAGATACTGGAAGCAAAGGTTCATGTACTTTTGCCACTCACAGATATCAGAAGAAAATCAGAAGAAATTGGGACAGTATAGCAAATGCAAAGTTAGAAACAATGCAGTGTTTTTTTACATTTACTTGTAAGGAACAAATTACAAGCAACTATAAGGAACACTTCATTCCTTACATAAAGTTACGACTGATATATGTAAATCCCTTCTAGTCTTTCTTTGAGGAACATTGTTTTTAAACATTTCAATGACATTTGACAACTGGTGATCCTCTGCTCACCATTGCTCCTCAAAGACTCAGCCTTTTGTGGATACCGCTGTTGAAGCAAATCTTGATTATAATTACTTGTTGACGTAATCTGTTTGAAATCAAATCATTATTTAGTTTTTTACCCTCCTACTAGCTGTAAATTCCCCTGTCCCAACTTTTTTTGGAATGTGTTGAAGGCCTGAAATAGAGGAATCAGACGCTGATCAGACAAAACATAAAATATCATGGGTTCATACTGTCTGCCATTAAACAAAAGTCAAAGTCAATGAAAGGAACACTGTGTATATTAGGTATAATATAGTATATACAACATAAATAAGATTTTATGTGTGTGCCTCAGAGGATGTAGGGTAATTATAAGGACAGGTGCTGTTAGTGTCTTAAATGAAGCTACTAGGAAAGTGGGGTAGATTTAAATGATAACATCCTTGGAGAAGTGGCATACTTTCATGGCTGTTCTTTAAACAAGTAGGGTAGCTTCATAGGTAGACTTTAGGGAAGTGTACATCTGAGGTTATCCAGTGCAGTTCTGGAAGCCGGCATAGTTGCCAGACTACAGGAAACTATGAATCCTATGTCATATCACGTTACGAAACTGAAGGGTGACAGTGGCTGAGTGTGTGTGTGTGTGTGTGAAAGAGAGAGTGTGGGTATTTGGTCTGCAGTGTAACAGGAAGTTGTCAACCCATGGAAGATGTCAGCTGTTTGCATCTGGGTATACTCCACATTTTCCCACGTCTCCTCCCTAACAGACTTCCCAGCAGCCAGGCAGAAGACAACCACATACAGACTCAGCAGTGGTTACTAAGAAACCCAGTGCCAGTGCAGGAGTGTGTTCAGTCTCCGGTTTTAGTCCTCCAGCAATTTTTATGCACAACTGCTGGTACACACGTGATTCTATTTAGCAATGTAATGACTGACTCAGACATTGCTTTTTATTTATATACTGGCGGTACAGCTGGAGAAACATACTAGATGGCAGCTCAAGTACCGTATTTTCTGGGCTATAAAGCGCACCGGGTTATAAGGCGCATTAAATGAAACAAAACTCTTAAGTTCCGTCGGAAGCTCAGTTTGGTCTTTACCTGGCGCAGGGCGTCTTCTTGCTTCCTCCACTTCCGTACCATTGATTCGTTAATGTTGAATTCTCTCGCAGCTGCTCTATGTCCATGTTGTACTGCGTGACCGATAGCGTTGAGTTTGAAATCCGCTTCCAAAATAAAAGAATGAAATGAATGCACGTACCCTAATGCTGAAGCAAGCATAACCGTATTACTTTTCCGCTATGCTGCGCACTACGGTGGCCATAAGCTTCGTAACTTTACCAAGACCCGTGCTAAAAAATTTTGACAGATTTATGAGCGCCGTGTACCATCTACAATCGGTTCTAGGTCAGAAAGCACAACCAGAATGAATTCATACATTAGACGCACCGCATTTTAAGGCGCACTGTCGATTTTTGAGAAAATTAAAGGATTTTAAGTGCGCCTTATGGTCCGAAAAATACGGTAATCGGATAAGAAATGCTTTTGCTTTTTTAAAGAGCAATAGTAAATATAATACAAAATAAGAGACATCTTTTAAAACAGCTTTTTTCCTTTACAAGACATAAACATTGTCTTTAAATTGTGCATCTCTCTACACAATGCTGTCCATATGATGGGGTGATTAACTGAAAAAGTGGTGAGATAATAACTATTTATATTTAGTACTAGGGTAAATATCACTACTGTACTGTAACTACCATTACACGATGCTTAGATCCCAAGAATTTGTGCCTATGATTTTTTTGTAATGAAATTACTCGAGTTCCAATCGTTTCAGCCCTAGCATGTACTGATGGGGTGCTCGAATGAGGTCACTCTTGCAGGGCTTTGGGGAAGCTCCCCGTCTGACCTCCTTTGTCTCAGACACAGCCAGTCGTGTGTGTCTTCTTTGCAAGGTCTTGCTGATTTGTTCAGCAAGTCTCAACCATCGTCCTGTGCAGCAACCCTGGCTGGTCCTCTCGTACATGGCTTAGTTCTTTTGGTTGGACTGTGTTTTGGATATGTGTTGGAAGTGGTAATGTCAGCACATTAGGACTGTATTAGGACAAACAAAAAATACGACTAATGGATTAATTGAACAATTAACATGATTATGTTAATCATCTGTCGGTCGTATATCACATATAACCTATAACCTCATGCATTGTTACAATATGTAGGTGTTGCAGGGTGTAAACTACACTCTCTGCTCCTATAGGTGTTGCAGTACAGTGTTCTGACTGCTGAATTATCAGTGTGATGGGATGTATTAAGACGGCTCAGATTGTACACTGTAACTTGTATTTCAGCTGTTTTTGTAATTTCAGTCAACTATGTGGAATAGCGTAATATATCGAAATACGCATCGTATCGCAATCGTGATAGAATCGTATCGTGACCCATGTATCGTGATGCATATTGTATCGTGAAGTCCTTTCTAATACCCTCCCCTAGTGTAACGATACATTGAAGGCAAAAATGTCACGATGTACATTGTAGAGATTGATGATTTCTTATTCTTTCTGTTTATTACATTGTTTAATTGCATTTTTTAAACACCAGAGGGCACAATCTTGCGTCACGTTCCCATACGCATTAAAAATGCTTCTAATTTATTTTAATTGCAGCAGACTCTTTATAGATTTTTTATGTTTAATTTTTATCCAAGAGAAGTACTGTGGTAGCCTAGTGGTTAAGGTACTGGACTATGGACCAGAAGGTCCAGGGTTCAAATCCCACCTCTGCCAAGCTGCCACTGTTGGGTCCTTGAGCAAGGCCCTTAACCCACAATTGCTTGGATCAATTGTAAGTCGCTCTGGATAAGGGCGTCTGCTAAATGTTGTAAATGTAAATGTTGTAAATGTAAGTACACATTAGTTCTTCAGAAATAAAAAGGAAAGATTTCACTTGGTTATTTGATATATGGTAGAGCTGCACTAGAGCATTTTATTTACATTTTTGCCATTTAGCAGGCGACCTTATCCAGAGTGACTTACAGTTGATATTATCTTACAATCCAAGCATTTGTGGGTTAAGGGCCTTGCTCAAAGACCCAACTGTGGCAGTTTGCAGAGGTGGGATTTGAACCATGGACCTTCTGGTCCATAGTCCAGTATCTTAACCGCTAGGCTACCACAGTCCCAACATTTCTAACCTTTGTTTCTAGTCATTTCTTTTAATTGCAGTGGACTAATGTTTTTTGGTTTGTTTAAAAATATTTGCATTGTTTTGAGTTTACACCTCATAAATTTGTCTTTTTTGATTGAATATTGTGAATTGAATCGTCATCAGCGTGTATTGTTACACCCCTATTCACTGTAGTGTCATCTGACTTACAACTTTTTAAGTTACATAAATGTGTGACCTTATGAAGAGCAGATGTAGAAGAATAATGTAATCATTTTTAATGCCTCCCTAAAGCAGATGAAGGGATTCTTCTGCTGTTACTGTTGGTGGGCTGATAATTGTGCATGTGGCGATGGGCAGTTGCTGTCAATTACAGCTGTAGGCTGATAAAAGAAACAAGCGCTGAGTACCGAAATGCTTTATAAGCCTTTTCCCTTCCCAGCACAGTCTATAAATAGCTATCTCCCCATCTCTGCCTCTCTCTTAAACACAGACAGTTGAAGTAGATCTCAGGCTGTCCTCGTTTTACATCTCCAAATTAGATCATAATAGGGCTGTTCCTCCTCAGAGACCTCTGATAACTTAATGCTGGGGGAATTCCAGTGGCGAGTGTATCAGTGCCACTTGCGTCTTGTTCAACCCTACAATTTGCACCCATACTAACACACATGCAAGCAGACGACATTGTGGGTTCTCTTTCATAGTCATGCACAAGGTGAGGTTTCAGGTCTTTATCCTTCAAAATGGTATTAATGACACATCGTTTCACATTTGTTAGGATCTGGTTTTATAGGAGGTACAATATTTGTAGCCCCACTTCAATGCATAGGCTACTAATGAAAAGAACTGCCTGATTTATTTATTATTTTGTACCACACAACTGAATTGTGGTTCAGATTTTTGACAGGTATTTGTCAGATATATAAAGCTAAGGAATTAGCTCATATAAACTCTCTATCCTACGGTTTTCACATGATGCCAAAGGAGAAAGAAAACTCATCTGCTGCAACCCATGACCGCCAGCCAGTCATTTCTTCCACTGTCTTTCTGTCCATATTCTTCTTTGACATTTTCTTTGGGTTACTCCATTAGCGTGACATCAGTGGTCTTGTCGCTGTGCCTGACTTTGGTTTATGATTATGGATTTTTTATTTTCATTTGAAATGCCAGAGTGTCCTCTCCAGGTCAGCACCCTGGAAACCGGGATGGAACCTGGAGGTGAGGCTCAAAATGCAACTCCAACCTTGCCTCAACAGGTTCACGAATTGGTGTTCCATAGCGATAAAGCACTGGTTTGCGGTACTGACCAGCATGACCTGTATACCAACTTTGGAGTCTCACCACTAGGTTCTTTACTGGTTCTGTACATGTCCAAGACTGCTGCATAACCATCGGGTTCTGTCTTGGGCCAGGATCAAGTTCTGTTCCTGAGATGCCATCTCGTCTCCAAGTGGCATTCAATATTAAGGGTGTGCTATCTGGTGAAAATATATCACAATTTTTTAGGCTAGATCACAATCCATGATATGTATCGTGTTTTTTGTCATGTTGGTTTATTCATTCACTAACCAATGGAAAAAGAGGCCAACTACAGCAAAGTCCTTAGAATACACAGATCTGGCAACCACGGCTGAAGGCTTGCAGACATGCGCAGTCTGAAAACATTTGGCTGGATATTAGATTGACAATGGCAAGAATGAGCAGTTTTTAATATCGTTTCTGTTAAAGTGGCCAGTTGAACGTACACTACTGGTCAAAAGTTTTGAGACACCCCCATTTTTATTGTCATTTAAGAAGATACCACCGTAACCTGAAATTATACAACAGTAAACGGGAAGATGAACAAGCCAGAGAGCTGACAGGGATTCTTTTCGGCTCAATCACCAGCTCTCGCCCGTCTCTCAGCCCGGCTCTTTACAGCATGCGTACATCCTGCTCCTGACAGATTGTGCTAGTTCCTGCTGACGCACACACATACACAGAGACACAAATCTAAAGGTAGACACATGCTATTTTGGTATCTCACACACTGAGACTGAGACTCACCCAAGCTGGCAGACACAGAGACACAGAAACAGAAATACACACAAATCTTACCTAGACACATTTTGTAAAGTCAAACTTTTTAAAATGAACTTAACTGTATATGATATCAATCTGTGTAGGAGCTAGGGGCTCGAGTAACGGAGGTGCCTTCCAGCCAGGTTGGGAATAGTCTAGCCACAATTTCTTTCCCATGCCTAAGATAAGGTTGATTCTGAAGTCAATCCCTGGCTCTGCAAAAGCGACCCCTACTGGAGCTTTAATGCACTGTTGTCCTATCCAGAGAACGCTTACTCTGAACCCCAGGGCTCAAAAGAAATAGCAGTTAAAATGTGAAAACAAGTCTGTGTACCACATAATATCAGTATTAAACAACAACAGCAACCATTGTAATACTGATTAATGCAAATCTCATGTTCTCTCTCTCTCCCTCTCTGTAGGCGAGCACTTGCGAGTGTGCCCACAGGGCTACACCTGCTGTACCAGCCAGATGGAGGAGAATCTGTCCAATCTGAGCAGGAAAGAATTTGAAGAGCAGGTGAAGGAATCTGGTCGTGCTTTACAAGCTTCACTCACCAGCGAGTACAAAGTCTTTGATGGTGAGTTCCCACTGAGCTCAGTGTGCCTATGGGATGTCTGGAACCAACCAACCGCCAGAACACAGATCCATGAGTGTCCGTCTGCTAAGGATTTGTGGCTTCTGATCCTGATTAGTAGGGAAAGACAGATGGTCAAAACTTTGCGGACACAAACATCACATTCAAAACCAATATATTGTAGTATCAGTGCTGTAAAAGTCTCGGTACTGCTGGGAAGCTTTCTTTTGGAACACGACCAGGTGTTTTAGCTTGCATTCAGCCGCAAGTGGTCAGAACTAAGGTTGGCTGATGTATTTTGGCCTCCCAGGACATCCCAAAGGTGCTGCATGGAGTTGAGAGTAGGGTTCTGTGTAAGCCAAACTCAGCAAAGCACTTCTTTAAGGACCTGACCTGTGAATATGTATCAGGCTGAAACAGGACGCTGTTACCACAAACCTAAAAGCATGCAGTTCACTAGAATTAAGTTGTGTGCTTTAGTATTAATATTTCCCTTCAGTGGAACAAAGGCCCAAGTTATCATTCTCCTTCTTTTCCTGGTATCAACCAATCCCAGATTTGTCTGTCAGACTGCCAGATGGTGGGTGTGATTCATCACTCCAGAGAAAGCATTTCCATTGCTATGCTTTACGTCAGCCTAGTCTTGTACATGGTCACGTTATACTTGGGAGGATCTGCCCAGCCATGTTAACCCAATCCACAAAGGTCCTTATTCTGATGTTGCTTCCAGACTCTGTTGCGAGTGTTCCAACCAAGAATTTGGTTTTATGCACCAGGTGCTTCAGCGTCCTTTAGGGTTGGAGCGTTACGCTACTTGTATGATTTATGGTTTTGGCCAAACCATTCAACCGTGCATAACCAAAGACAGCCTATTGGGTGGGGGTTGTGGTTGTGCATTATTGGAATGATATTCAATATAATATCCAGGGCAAATTGCAGGTGGTTAAAGGGGATGGTGAAGGCATAGATGTGGCTGTTATAGCTAATCAGTGTATTCACAATAGCATTTCTGCGACATTGAAAGCTATAAATGATATCTTACTTATTAATCTTACGTGAAGATATGATGGTTAAGAGAGGAAATAAGTCATGTAACAGCCTATTCATAATATTTTTAAATGATTTCAATTTCAATTACATTCGACCCACTTCCCCTTTGTAAAATAAAACGTCCTCGTTTCAAATACATAACCCAGTACTGTGAAATTTCACAGTAGAATCATGAAGTGGCCAAATTACCATCAAAAATTCGTAGTATAACTGTGAACTTCATGGTCAAACTGTGAAAGTTCACATTAAAACTGTCAAGCAATTCACAGTTTTACTACGAAAATTCGCAGTACATTTTTTCCTGGGAATGCAACAATATCAGAGAGATGGACGAATTTGGAACTAAAACAGCATACCGGTACATCTCCAGTACCACTCAGCAAGTCCGATTTATAATGTTCATAATACATGCTTTTAAAACTTGGTTGCCACAAATAAATAAATAATCAGAACATTATGCTGAAATATGGAAGAGTAAAAACCGTTCTAATCTAATAACCTCACCACATCGTATTTAACGCGGAAATGGAGACTGGATTGATTTTGATCTTTTAACCAATGTATTTGGCGCCATCTAGCGACCAGTATGTGTCAACAACAGTGTCCTAGTCTAAGGACTCAGCTGCCTTTTGACTGGTCTAGTGGTGCTTTAAGTAGGCAAATCCAGTGCGTGAAGCAGAGATTAAGAATTCCGTCACCATTTTGCTTACCGTGGTATTCCAGAATACCTTGTACCTCCCAACCCTAGCGTCCTTCTAGCTGTCGTGACTTACTGCATTTTGGTTTAACTCTTTTCTTGTACTGTAGATATATACAGGGTGGGACAAGTGGCAGAACATTTGCCTTACAGCTCTAGAAAGCCTCAGTTCGATCCCAACCTTGATTTCTGTTTGCGTGTACATGGTTTATCTTCGGTTTCCTCACACACTTCAAAGACATGTATTAGGTCAATGTTTCCCAACCTTTTTGAGCCACAGCACATATTTCATATTTGAAAAATCACAAGGCACACCACCAAAAAAAAATCTCCTAAAAAGTACATTTATTGAAATATAATGAAAATCTAGTCTCAATTTACTCAGTTTACTTACTCAGTGTGAACCTTGGGCCTGTTTAGTTTAACACAAAGCTGATATCTTACTGCCCTCTAGTGGAAGAGAATGTAATTGTTCTGCCTATAACTCGCTTAAAGTACCAATCAGGTGAAATTGGATAACCTTCCATTGCACACCTGATGATTTCTCACGGCACACTTATGTGCCGAGGTACAGTGGTTGGGAAACACTATATTAGTTTATCTGGTTGCTCTAAATTAACTTTCTCTAACTTTATTCAACTTGTGACTGTCTAGGGGTGTGCGATATCGGACAGAACGTGATATTTGTCAATTCATTGGCGGTGTATGTCTTGGGTCTAGAGTATTCAAAACTTGTTTGAACCCATCTCTCAACCGCCTGAATTGGCATCTTCTTGTAAGGCACTTTTTTTAACAGAATGATTCCGCTAAGGTTTGCTGAGTGTGTTTTGTGCTGGTACCTTGGCTGGTTTAAGCTGTCATGGACAGCTGACTAATGAAGTTTATCATAGTCTAAATGTTCTGCATGGTGGTTAGTTTGCAGATGGTGAAATAAGTTAGTTGTCGAGCTGTCTTTAATGGCAACCGATTTCTGACAGTTTGCAGATTGATGCCATTTGAGCACCGTCCGTCCACCTCTACCTGCGCGAGTGATGGTTAAATCTAACGGCATAGACTGTGAGGCTGGTAACGCTTGTATTTTGTCCCCTGGTGCAGTTTGTTCTCTCATTTTTATCTTCAGTCAAGCACTTTAGGGTAGAACACTAGCTTGATCTGTGGCGCTAGCATGCTACATGCTGCCCTACCCAGTTACTTGACGCAGTGAATATGATTCTTAAGGCGTGTTTTTGACTCTTTTTCGCTGAATGTGTGACATACACTAATGTCAACTTGCACACTGATAAAACAACAATTAAGATATTATCGTAGATGATACATATCACACATCCCTATGAGTGACTGTTAACGCTATGGATAGCATGGATGCTGATGGGTCGTTAAATAAATCAATAAAACAAGCAATCTCTAGATATGTCCACCTCACAGCATCACTTAGACATGCACAGATAGCAACTCTAACATTGTTTGAGGAATCAGGTCCAGCACAGCATCTGAAATGTCCCACTGATCAGAAGTGGCGTTTACAAACGTTTGGCTGATGCAGTTGGACTAAAATTATAGTGTATTTGTTGAACTGTGTGATTGGGTTTTATTAAGTTTTCATTGCAGAATATCAAAGCTAAGTCAAATCAAAGCTAAGTCAAATGGTGGTGGAAAGTGTACTAAGGACCTGTGCTCCCTGCTAGGTTTAGGAATCATCTGTGTGCACTTGTAATATAGACGTTTTCCTTAATGAGGTTTAACAGTAGTCTGGTGGTGTTTTCACAGAGGATTTGATGATGCTCCCAAAATGAAATTTGGCAGATGGTGTGTGTGTGTTCGGAGTTGTCATTCATTTTTTTCTCCTCGCTGCATGTGTTTAAGGAGAGGATAAGAGATAGTGAAGTACGACGCTGAAGAAGGGGAGATTAAAAGCTGCTTTTATTTATGATCTTTGAAGACTGTGTTTTGTGTGGCTGACGCTGGAAATGTACAAATTTCGAAGCTCGGATGCAGTGACATTTGGCGCTGACATTTAGAAATACTTAAACATTCAAATGCACTAAACAATGAATAAAATTCGTCACACTGTGTAAACATGTTAACGTAAAAGGGCCAAGTGTGAAATGCCACATCATGACTGAGTGGGAACTTGAGATTTTTTCCTGGAGGCTGAACGACTAAAATATGTCAACAAATGTGATTTGAATTAATTACGTAGGGTTTAGAGCGCTCTGTACTGAACACAAAATGAAGATCAACACTCAAAACCAACACTATAATAATTAGGGATAGACCGGTTAATAGGGACGATTAATGCCATTTTGAAATAGTAGATGTACCCACTATTCAGAAATAGTTGGGAAAATGCAGATAAGCTTTGTTTCCTGCATTAGAACTTGAAGCTCATAAATTGGGAGAACTGTGTGAAAACTACAAACAAGATCCTGAGAAGATGAAAACTTTGCTGCTCTGAGAAGATTACAACTTGCTGCTCTGAACTAGAACTGGGATCAAAAACAAAAAGATGCTCCACTACTCTAACATTTTCTTTTTTTCGTATTTACACATTTTCATTTTCCCAGAAAGATGTGATACTGTTATAACAGATGTTGTAGTTAAGAACAATAAAACGTTTATATTAGTTTATAAAAAAGACAGAGTCTGTAACGCTAGGAGGCGAGAGGAACGAGGAGACGAACGCAGGTATCAAACGAAAGGGGTCTTTATTAATGACAAAAACAACAGACAACAGGCAGGGCCGGAATACGGGTGTCAACATAAACTAAGCCGGAGCCGGAAACGGGTATGAAATGAGCACGGAAACGGGTGTGAACAGAAACTAAGCCGGAGCCGGAAAACGGGTATGAAACGAACACGGAAACGGGTAGGGAACAAACTAGACCGAGGTCGCAAAACTGGTGGAAACTAAACAAAACACGGAAGTAAACAAAACGGCCTATACCTGAACGGAACGGAACGGAACGGAACGGGGCGGGGCGGGGCGGGGCGGGACGGGGCGGGGCGGGGCGGGGCGGGGCGGGGCGCGTAGCGTAGGGACGCGACTGAGTGGAACATTAATAATCCGCGAAGTGAGTCTCTTGCGGGCGTCTTTATAGGAAGCCCCACAGCTGAACGTGATCAGAGTGATCGCGGTGGGGCTTCCCGATTGGTCCGTATAACGGCAGAGGTGGCGCACGCTGCCGTGGCGCATGACAAAACAGACAGTGCATTCATAGCTTAAATAGATTATCATTTAAGTTCTGCAATTTGGTGTGTCATTTATTGTTATTAGTTTTATCAGTTACAAAAAAAAAGTGATATCAGCATTATATATCGGCCATCGGTCACCCTGCTCTGTAAATATCGGCATTGGCATCAGCCATTAAAAACTCATATCGGTCAACTACTAATAATAGGTACCACCAGAAGTATTGGAGCAGTCCAGTCAACATGGAGGTCTATGAGGAGGAGACAGTGTGGCTATTTTTACTTATACAGTAAGATCTCTAAAAAGCTTAAGATCTATCACCGAAATATTGAAGGTTCTCAAGCTAGTGGCAACATAGGTTCTCACAGTGGGATTGTGGGGGCCTAGGGGTTAACATAGGTACTGGACTATGGACCAGAATGTCCAGGATTCAAATCCCACCTCTTCCCAGCTGTCACTGTTGGGTCTTTGAGCAAGACCCTTAACCCACAATTGCTTGGATTGTAACAGTTGTAAGGCACTCTGGACAAGGGTGTTTATATCCTATCATCTGTATCAAGATTTAATATATATCACAATCTACCAAACTGCTTCAACTTCATGGCTGGTCTGTCCTCCTGAGCTAGTCCTGAAGCTATTGGAATATCATCTGTTTTGCTGCAAACCCAGAAACACGGGTCTTGCACTCCATCTTCAGATCAATATTTTGCATGCTGTATTTAGAACATGCAGTCAGTACAAGCAACAGAATATCTTGTTCTTCAAAGTGTCTTCTGCTTTTTACAGTTAGGACTGTATAATGGTGGGTGGGGATTCTGCTGGACATATAAAGGCATTTATCGGATATCTTTTCAGGAGTGAGTTAGAAGTGTTGCAGTGTAACTTGTGTGGGGGAGAAGTGAAAGGGTTCACAAATGTCTTTTTGCAGCTACCTAAGATTTATTAGTTAAACGTGTTAGGCAAATCCGGTTCCAGAGGAAGTTTGTTCCCCCACACTCTTTCAATTATTGTATACTGTCGAACACACACAGACACGTACTTGTCTTGCTATCCTTGTGAGGACTTTCCATTGACATGAATGACAATGAAGGAGTGCTGCAGCTAATTAGTACTCTATCTAACCCCAACCTTAATCTCAATAACCTGAAGGAAGTCTTTTGGGTCTTTTGTTTTTTTAAATAAAAGTTGTCATTTTTGTAAAAAAGCAGTTACAGAAGTGAGGATGAGAAAAAAGGTCCTGATTAGTAAAAAAATTCAGGTTTTCCTATCATCATAGGGACATTTGGTCCTCACAAGTATAGCAAGACAAGGTGCGCACTCACAAGGGGCCCAGCAAAATGTCCCCACGACGTAAACAATATCTGATCTTTCTATCCTTAAAACCTCTCTCTCACACACACACACACACACACACACACACACACAAAGGACGTTCAGTCCACCTGCTTAATGTCAGGACCAAATGATAGTTTTGCGCTTTCTCTCTCCTTTCTCTGTTGTTGCTTTAGAATAGTCTTAGCTCGCACAAACCTCTGTAACTCCTGTGTTTGTGTGTGTGTGTGTGTGTGTGTGTGTTATTTTAATGAGGACCAAATGTGTGTGTATGTGTGTGTTCTTTTCACCACTGCCAGATAGCAGTGTCTCATCCTAGTGACCCAATGGGAAGTATGCAAAGAAGATAAATCACACACGAGCGCACAATTTTGCCTTTCTATTATTGTGAGGACTTTCCACTGACCTAATATTACTTCTCCTAATTAATTCTACACGTACGCCTAACCTCAATAACCTAAAGTAAATCTTTTGACTCTATTTTTAAAAAGAAAGTTGAAGTTCATGAAAAAGGCAGTTTTCCTTGTGGGGTCTGCACATGATAAAAATGTCAGATCTTTCTGTCCTTTGGTCCCCACAATGATATATAAACTTGCTGAGTTCACACACACAAACACCAGCCAAAGATGCTTGGACAGTGGTTATTTTCCATGGGCTGTGGATTTGGGAGGAGTAGCTGCTGGATGGCACTTTGACTAAATGTGTGTGTGTGTGTGTGTGTGTGTGTGTGTGTGTTTAGATGCTAGACTTGCTTCCTTGGAAGTCTCAGTCTCTTTTGAAGTTCAAAATGGAGGGGCAATACTGCTATGGACATATAATAAGCAGCTCCAGCATCACTGTTAAGTCACTGTAGCAAGGTTTTAGGAAATGCTGTTTAAGGTTTAAACAATGTTATTTACTGTTTACATCTTTCCGTTTTTATTGTACATGCAGCATTGCTCCTGTTTTAGTTTAGACGAGGTTTTGACTAACTTTCAATAACTAACTGAACAACGTTGAACACAAATACAGCACATAAAATGGATAGATAATAATATCTGATTCTGTCATGATAATTATCGTTTTATTCACTATGCACGCTGACCGAAAGTGTTTGTGTGTAAACGGTGTTGTGTTTATATTATGGGGTTAAACTGACCCCATATGCGGAAAACTTTAATGACCTTAGTTTTGCTTTTAGCCACTGTTGAGGTTTGGCTACTGACAAGGTTGAGTACCAATAGATTACTGAATAAAAGTAAAGCAATAAGTAATGGAGTAGTGGATGGGGGGTTGATAAATGCACAATAACACTAAAAACAGTAAATGACAGCTATTTTAAGAGATGGATTCACAGATCAATGAGAGGACAGATGGGCAAATGCACAGTAACAGTAAACAACAGGAAATAACAGCTTTGCTGAAAGATATGTGGTGAATGGGTGGGTGCATGGAAGGTTTGGGTCCTAGATGGATGTTTGGGAGCCTGGATCGAATGTTAGACGCATAATATGATGCACAGTAATGATTAAGAATAGTAAATGATAGCTATGGTAACAGATGGCTGGATGGTAGATGAATGGATGAAGTGGTGCACAGATGAATTGATGGATGCATGTGTGGATGTACCATAATGGTTATAAAGATATGAATGCTATGGTACAAGATAAGTGGGTGGATGGATCCATAGATAAATACAGTGGTGCTTGAAAGGTTGTGAACCCTTTAGAATTTTGTATATTTTTGCATAAAATTGACCTAAAACATCATCAAATTTTCAAACAAGTCCAAAAAGTAGATAAAGAGAACCCAGTTAAACAAGTGAGACACAAATATTATACTTGGTCATTTATTTATTGAGGAAGATGATCCAATATTACATATTAGTGAGTGGCAAAAGTATGTGAACCTTTGCTTTCAGTATCTGGTGTGCGTGCGTGTTGGTTCCCCCGTCGGCAGCACACATGATTCAGCCATCTTTAACACATCCCACCTTTTCATTCATTCAGTCGTTCATTAATTTTCTTATCCACTTAACATTATCATTTTAACAGTCACATTCACTCAGGTCCACTATTAAATCATATATACAGTGGGGCAAAAAAGTATTTAGTCAGCCACTGATTGTGTTCTCCTACTTGGAAAGATGAGAGAGGTCTGTAATTTTCATCATAGGTACACTTCAAATATGAGAGACAAAATGAGGGAAAAAATCAGAAAATCACATTGTAGGATTTGTAAAGAATTAATTGTAAAATTATGGTGGAAAAGAAGGATATATTCTTCATCCCTTCTATTTTCCCCACCTCTATACTCCTTTTTTCTTTCCTTTCTTCCCTTCCTCCTCAGTTCCTTCCACCTCCTCACACTGGAAAAATAACGTATTTGCTCAATTAACGAAAGTTCAACTCCCAACTATATTGCTCCTATCTCTTCTTTTTCTACTCTTTTTCCTTTTTTTCCTTTCTCAATACTTTGTTAAACATAACTTTGTTGGCAATGGACCAGAGGTCAAAAGTTCCTGTCTTCACCAGGGTTTGCACACACTGTAAGCTGGTATTTGGCCCATTCCTCCATGCAGATCTCCTCTAGAGCAGTGATGTTTTGGGGCAACACAGGCTTTCAACTCCCTCCACAAATTTTCTATGGGGTTGAGGTCTGGAGACTGGCTAGGCCACTTCAGGACCTTGAAATGCTTTTTACGGAGCCACTCCTTCGTTGTCCGAGCGGTGTGTTTGGGATCATTGTCATGCTGGAAGACCCAGCTATGTTCCATCTTCAATGCTCTCACTGATGGAAGGAGGTTTTTGCTTAAAATCTCACAATACATGGCCCCGTTCATTCTTCCCTTAACACGGATCAGTCGTCCTGTCCCCTTTGCAGAAAAACAGCCCCAAAGCATGATGTTTCAACCCCCATGCTTCACAATAGGTATGGTGCTCTTGGGATGCGACTCGGCATCTTTTTTCCTCCAGTTGAGTTTTACCAAAAAGTTCTATTATGGTTTCATCTGACCACATGATATTCTCCCAATCTTATTCTGGATCATCCATATGCTCTCTGGCAAACTTCAAACGGGCCTGGACATGTACTGGCTTAAGCAGGGGGGCACGCGTGACACTGCAAGATCTAAGTCTCTCTCGGCGTATCGTGTTACCGACGGTAGCCTTGTTACGTTGGTCCCAGCTCTCTGCAGGTCATTCATCAGGTCCCTCCGTGTAGTTCTGGGATTTTTGCTCACCGTTCTCATGATCATTTTGACCCCACGGGATGAGATCTTGCATGGAGCCCCAGATCGAGGGAGATTATCAACCTAACCAGAATGAATCAGATTTAACAGCTTGCCCACCGACGTTATGAGCGAGTTTGTGTCTGCTAGTGGTCGATCAAGTTAAGAGCTAATAAGAGAATATTTTCAGTTAGACTGAACCTTTTTGGCCAAACAAAGGCCATACAACGTTTTGCTGTACATGGGTCATTTGTTTGTGAAGATATATCATATAAGAGATTTAAAAATCTAATATTTTGTTAACTCCAGATTAGGTTAGCTACTCTCTGTGGTAACACTACTTTCTCCACAATTAGTGTATATCCAGTTCATGTGATGACCCCTCTTGCCAAAAGAGGAGGGCCATAGGCCAGCGTGGGCACCAACAGAACTTGCAGCCATCGCTTCTTTTCACCAGCAGGGGGTGGACTAACAACCTGTCCAGGGTGTACATTCATGCTTGAAACTCTTTAGAATGTTCTATATTTCTGCATAAATATGACCTACAGTATCATCAGATTGTCATACAATTCCCAAAAGTAGACAAAGAGAACCCAGTTAAAGAAATGAGACAAAAATATCATACTTGGTCATTTATTTATTGAGGAAAATGATCCAATATTACATGAGTGGCAAAGTATGTGAACCTGTTCATTTGAAGGGCAGATTAGAGTCAGTATTCAGTAAATGGGAAGACAATCAGGGAGTGGACACCCTGTTGTATTTAAAGAACTGTGAAGGAGTATCATGACACGAACAAAGGAGATTCCTGAGGACCTCAGACAAGACTTGATGCTCATCAGGCTGGAAAATGGTACAAAACCATCTTTAAAGAGTTTGGACTCCAATCCACAGTCAGACAGATTGTGTACAAATGGTAGTGTGCTTATGCAAGTTGCTGTTTGGAAATGCGGTTTGAACTCGCTGGATGGACCGTTGCTGTGGAGCAAATCCTTATGTTTTGCCAGTCTTTATAAATTATTTATAACATGTTTAATACTTTGATGTATTTCATCAACAAATAATAAAAAAACATTAAAACTTTTTTTAAGTCAAGTTTTTCTTTAGTCTGAAAACTATTGACTAACATATCTGAGCATCCCTGTTTTACTTCCATTGGTGCGGTGGCTGCTTATCTCATTCCTTCAGTCAGTTAGACTGCTGTGGTTGGAATTTAGATCTCCTGATGGCCATCCTTCAGGCATTCCAAAAATCTGCCAGTAAATGGCTTGGCTATTGTAACCTGCCCCTAGGTGTGAGTGAAGTGTGAATGAGCGAGTGAGTGCAAAATCTCTTTCATGGACTGCTTTCTCAACTTGTGCACTGTACGCTTACCAAGTTTAGACATTTTCTGAAATGAAATTAATTGTTAGGCCTTAAAATGTTGTCAGTCAGACATTCTAGGAGGAGAAACCTGATTTGCCAATGTATATATTTTCCAATGCACATTTTTATTTTGGTAGAAGGCAATGCAATTATGTAATTCCTGAATTCCCTCAAATCAGTATCATGCAATGATAATGTCAGCGCACCCCTGGTCTGCTTGCACTACCACCCACACACTGCAAAACTGATGAGCAATCCAACTGACAAACCTCACCTCACCACAGGCAGTAAATTATCCAGAGTGGCTCGGTTGGCAGAGCACTAGTTCCCAAAGCTGAGCTTTCCTGGGTTCCTTGAGTTCATGGGTCTGCGTCTGGGGTAGCACCAAAGAGATCATGACACAGCCATTGAAGTCATACCCACCTAACATGCAACAGGGTAATCTTTTAAACACTTTTACTTTTCCATCCCATGCATTTTAGGTTAGGTTATAGGTTCTTGAAGCAGGTATTTGAGTGTCCATAAAGGCATTTCATTGAGAAGTATGGGTGTTTGGCCCATAAGGTTCACCTGTTCTCATAAAACCTTCTTATATGCTTGTTTAGTGATGATGTAAGCTATTTAAAATTGGCTTTATAGGTGGAAGGCATATTTTGGATTTTTCTTTAATTGCATTACAAACTGCATTCTGGACAAAGATAAAAAGACATTTTTGTTTTATGCTCAAGAATCTTAGGTTGTGTGCTTTGTATACAAGGTTGTACTGGCCTTGGATAAAAACAGTTTCTCAATAGCTATAAATTCCAGCTTTTTGAAGCTCAAACATGCTGCTTTACTGAGTCTGGTTAGGGTGTTTGTGTACAAACATTTGTGTATCTGAGTGTGCATCTGGAGCTGTGAGCATGGCTGGGAATCAATTTATATTTAAATCTAACTATGCTAGGTGAACTGAAAAAGGTAGATATATGGCGTTTAAAGATCTATTTGTTCCGCCGCAAAACTAGATTTTACTGAATCCAGGAATTCAATCATTGATTAAAAGCATTAAAGCATTTTCATTCACATTATTTGGGAGATTTCTGGATTGGTGGTAACACTTTGCCTCATTATGCCTGTAAATTGAGACCTATATGTACCAGAAATCTTTAATAAGTTACATAAAATATTTTAATTTGAATTGCACACTAAAGTTTTTGTACATAATGGCTTAATAAGCTCTGATATGTGTAATCGTGCACGTGGTAATAGGCTTATCATACACGTCAGTTAAATAATAACAGTACTTTATTGTAGTTATATGGGAAATTATTACAGTGTATAAAACCGATGCAATGCCTTGTAACCACATTACAAAGAATTAAAAGCCCTGTCATAAACCTTTATGAGTACAGGTTTATAGAAAGGCCTACAAAGGCAGGCAGTTTGTTATTTGGCTGGCACAATGTTGTAGCAGCTATGTTGTTGTTACCAAGCTCCACAGGGATTCGTTCAGTCCTATGTTAAAGTACTGGACTATGGACAAGAAGGTCCCATTATGTAGTAAACATATGGACCACAAATCACTCATTACCTCATTAAAATGTGAGACCAGTAAAATGCCCTAGAAGGCTATTTGAAAGCCTGTTTACGTCTTGCATTAAAGTGTTTTAGGCGATCAGATCACTTTCAGCTTTCACTTGACAGCATTAAAAGCCAGATGTAAACACAGCCAAGATACATTGTCAATTAAACCACATTCGTTGGTGGGCAAAGTCATATCTTAACCACATTCAATGCAAACGTCTAAACGTAATGCATCTTCTGTATTGGTATACAATTACGCAAGCAGAAATGCATCTGCTGCTTATCGAATACTGACACTGGTGATACCGAAAATGTTTACAGGAGTAATTATTTTTGGTACTGCTCTGTGAGCGTGTGAATATTTATGAACTGTCCTTTGCAGTTACTGCTGGAGAGAAGTTGCAGGTATGTGTGAGCCATCTATTATCCACCACATTGTGGGAACCCCCACCTGTCCTTGAAATTGTTTACAGTCTGTGGGAGACAGTGCCCTTTCCACAATGTGATATACTGGCGTAGGAGTACCTTCAATGTTCCACACACTTCCAAGATTCATATGGACCTGAGACAAAGTGCAGTGTCCTGCACCTTTAGCAAGATACCACAGAGTAATCCTGGGCAATTTGACCTCAAATCAAACATTTTTCCTCGATTATGATTAATCAACGATTATTTTGTGCAGCTGGACTTTTCAAATACCTCAGTGTCACTGCTGGATTGAAAATATTCTACCTATCAAAAATGTCCAGCCACCAGCAAGCAGTCTGTAGGCAGCATCCTGTGAGCACTGATGACAGATTAGAGGAATGACTATTGTAAACTGTGCAGCAACACATTTACATTTACATTTACAGCATTTAGCAGACGCCCTTATCCAGAGCGACTTACAATTGATACAGTCTTACAATCCAAGCAATTGTGGGTTAAGGGTCTTGCTCAAGGACCCAACAGTGCCAGCTTGGCAGAGGTGGGATTTGAACCCTGGACCTATTGGTCCAGAGTCCAGTACCTTAACCGCTAGGCCACCACAGTCCCATGAGCTACTGTCTCTGACTTTCCATCTGCAAAGTTGAGCAGTATGGTAGATGTCTGTTAGACTCTGTTCGTCTGATCCAGTCATACCAGTGCATCACACACGTACACATTAGTGTAGTCCTGACCATTAAAGAATAAATAAATGGGACTAACAAGGTATGCAGAGAAACAGATTGGTCAACAGTATGTCATTGTACAACTAGCAAGTGCATATCTAAGGTAAGTGGAACTGTGTGAAAGAGTGAAAGCTGGTAAATTGAGTACTGTTTATAGCTTGCAAGCCAGTACCATGGAAAATGGATACGGCGGGTTAAAGAGAGCGAAACATATGGGGAAATGATAAAGTGAGAAAGATGGAAAGAGAAAGACAGGAGTGAAGAATGATAAATGATATGGAGTGAGAGATAGGGGCATAAATGTGGATGGAAGAGATATGGTAGATATGGAAACAGAAGGAAGAGAGAGTGACAAATTATGGAAGAGTAAAGGAGTGAACTGCCAGAAATGTTTGTGTGTGTATATGTATGTGTGTGTGTGTATATATATATATATATATACACACACACACCACACACAGTATATACTTTCAAGCAACACTATGTATGTAAGTCCTAAGAGTAGATAAACAGAATGAAATGAAACGAAAATATTACACTTGGTCATTTGTTTATTGAGGAAAATGATCCAATATTACATATTAGTGAGTGGCAGAAGTATGTGAACCTTTGCTTTCACACACACGCACACACACATTAACTGCTCGCTTCAGGTCCTTCCACAACATTTTGATTGGATTAAGGTCAGGACTTTGACTTGGCCATTCCAAAACATTAACTTTATTCTCCTTCTTTGGTAGAATGACTTGTGTGCTTAGGGTCATTGTCTTGCTGCATGACCCACCTTCTCTTGACATTCAGTTCATGGACAGGTGTGCTAACATTTTCCTTTTGAATTCTCTGATATAATTGAGAATTCATTGTTCCATCAACAATGGCAAACTGTCTTGGCCCAGATGCAGCAAAACAGGCCCAAACCATGAGACGACCACCACCATGTTTCACAGATGGGATAAGGTTCTTATTCTATAATTCAGTGTTTTCCTTTCTCCAAACATAACGCTTTTCTTTTAAACCAAAAAGTTCTATTTTGGTCTCATCCATTCACAAAACCTTCTTCCAATAGCCTTCTGGATTGTCCATGTGATCTTTAGCAAAGTGCAGACGAGCAGCAATGTTCATTTTGGAGTGCAGTAGCTTTGTCCTTGCAACCCTGCCATGCACACCATTGTTGTTCAGTGTTCTTCTGATGGTGGACTCATGAACATTAACATTAGCCAATGTGAGAGAGACTTTCAGTTGATTAGGAGTTACCCTGGGGTCCTTTGTGACCTCACCAACTATTAACTACCTTGCTCTTGGAGTGATCTTGATGATGATGCACTTCCACAAACATGTTATGAAGAGCAGACTTTGATAGATCTCTGATCTCTTTAAATAAAACAGGGTGTCCACTCACACCTGATTGTCATCCAATTGACTGAAAACACCTGACTCTAATTTCACCTTCAAATGAACTGCCAATCCTAGAGGTTCACATACTTTTGCCACTCACTATGTAATATTGGATCATGTTCCTCAATAAATAAATGACCAAGTATAATATTTTCGTTTTAGGTCGTATTTATGCAGAAATATAGAACATTCTAAAGGGTTCACAAACTTGTGTGTGTGTCCTCGGGTAGCTCAGACAATCCTCAAGAGTAAAACCTGGGTGAAGCATTTGGACCTTAAAAGGTAATTGTGTATGAATAGAACGAACAAAGTGTGGTCCATTTAAAGGTTCAAAAACAGCCCTCATTCCAACTGCAAATGTTTAATGAAATCATTCATTGCTTTCTGAAATAGGCAAATAAAATTAAACGGAATTGGATTCATCTGCCTTGGCTGATGTCTGTTCCTGTTCTCCCCTCCCTGTCAACATCCTCTCACTCCTCCCTGAAAGCCTCTCCATCGAGGACTTGTCCACAAATTAACAGATGAGCTTGTCCTGATACAATGCCACTGATGCCATTAGACCATCACGCCTGTCACTGAGATGGATGAGTAGAAAGAAGGGAGGAGGAGGAAGGAGTATGGCAACCATAAAAGTTTAGATCCTCCTTCTCTGCGCTTCTTTCTTCCTTTTTTTCTTGTACTTTGTTAAAGTATTTTCTTTATTAATTTGAATGTAGTTTAGTTACATAACTGTCACAAAGTAATTATAGATTAATTGCAATTATTGTACTAATCAAATTACAATGACCTGTACAAATATTATTGGCATGGATTTATCAAGTTCTTATTTAGTTATGTAAAAATTTTTTTACATTCTTCTTGTTTATTGTCATTCTGTCCTTCTTTCTCTTTCTTCCTTGCTATTCACAGCTTTATTTATTTTTCTTTTTATCAAATTTTCTCTCTTTTTTGTGTTGTTTTTTTTCTTTCTTTTTTCTTTCATTGTCATTATATTTATTGCTATTTGTGCTTGCTTTAATGTATTTCTTTTATATATTCTTTTTTGTTTTTCTAGTTTTTTGGGGGGGGGGTCTGTTATGTATTGTTCAAATATTTTATATTCTAAATATATTTTTCATTTGTTGATTCTTTTTCCTTTTTGTGGTTATCTATTATTTACCTTGTCACCCCTTTTCCTTTATTTTTATTTCATTTCTCTATTAATTTATAGTTTCTTTTTTCACTATTTTTTTCTTTTCATTTATTCTTTCTTTTATTTTTATATTCTTTCTTTCTTTCTTTCCTTCATTTTCTGTGTTTTTATGCATATTAAATTTCATTTGGATTCATCCTTCATGTATGTTTTCACTTTCTTTTTTTAACTTTCTTTTTTTGCCTGTTTGTAGTAAATCATTTGTTGTAAATTATCTATATAAAATGTTTTTATGTCTTTTCATTTTTCTATATTATGACTGTGTTTATTCCCCTTTTTATAATAATTTTTAAGTATATCAACAGGTTTGTAAACTTAAAGAAAATGTCTTATAAATCTAGCCTATGATGTGTCAGAGACAGAAAATGTCTCCAAACCAGCAAAAATGGACAGAAGAAGAAAAAACTATTCCTAAATTATGCCACAAAGCAGTGGTTTTATTCTTGTGTTCTCAGATGTCATATAATTTGGTATTCTGAAATAGTTGTTGACCTGTTAGATTATAGATCTTGTAGGACACTTCCTTGACCCATGTGCATATTGTTTATAGTTGGCATTCGTCTACATGGCACATTTCACCTGATCCATATAGAGAAATCCATCAGAAACGGTATTTAACAGCCATGCTGCATTGCTGTCTGACTCAGGCCTGAACGCATTAGTAAAGTCTTTTACAGTAATTATCAATGCCTGACCTCCTGGTTTTGTAATTTGCCCTGGTATTGATCCCACCATCATTTTATCCAAATCATCTTATTGGTCTCATCCTTCTTTCTGTCTTAGTCACAAATACACCATGGTGCCACTGACAGGAAGTGCTGACTTTGTTTAGACCTTCATGAGAGGGAAAATGACTTTGTCTCAGATCATTTGTTTAACCACAAGTGTTGATAGTGCTGACGTTACAGTTCTGGCTATACAGTGGGGTTCTATATTATTTTTATGGTGCTATGAACACTTAAAATATATAGCTGCTGTTTATGCTCACACTATAAAACTTAACACAAATACAAGCCTTAATGGATTAACCCTTGTGGCACAAGTCAGCATGTGTGTATGGGATGAATGGTGGCAGTCAGTGGTGATGCCGTACAGGTCCACGGATTCACATTGGAGCCTTAACATTGGTGAAAGTCTGTGTGAAGGTTTATTTTCCACATGCATCCGGTGTTCTGGGGCTGGGCTGCAACTTTCACAGAGATTGTGAAGATGAATGGAAAGACCATATCTTTAATCAGTGGTCTTGTCCAGTCTGAATTAGTGAGTGGACTGCAAGTAAAGTCATAATTAGAAGACATTACACACAAAAAGCTAGGTAAATAAATGCGTATAGTGTATATATATATGTGTATATGGCCCTAGCTACATTACTATGATTACTCGTAGAGCACAATCAGCCTCATGCAAACAATGCCAGTCATGCACCCACAGGGAACAATTTGTAATCTCTTTGTTTTTGCTCACCACAAGCAGCTTGCAAGTGGTTTTCAGCTATGTAAAGGTCAGAGTCACTGGATATGATATTTTTGTGGTGAATAAAGCATGGAAATTAATGCATTTTTTAATATGTAAAATGTACATTTTACAAGAGGTTGCATTTCTCTTGAATTTAATACAATGTTTGTCAATACAAATCATACAGTCAGCTTGAGTGAAATGTTGAATCTTTGAATAAATAATATGATGCATTTCAGAATCGATTAGTATTTGGCATGTTCCCCCTTTTGCTGCATTGACAGCATGTAGTCGAACTGGCATGTACTCCTCATGTTTATGCAAACTCTGATGATTACTGTTTCACAATATTCCAAAGAGCATCTAGTGATGCTGCTGAATGCTTGGCTTTCTCTGTCTTGAACTGTCCACATAAATACTTGCTTGGGTTTAGGTCAGGCGACTGTGGAGTAGGGCTGGGCAATGAATCAAAAATGAATCAAAACAGACATTCAGAACCGTTAACCGACGTAATCTCGCCCATGTCGATTATTTAGATTTTTTTTGTATTTTGAAAATTTTGTTAAGAGTTAAAAAAATTATCTTAACACAGTGGGGCAAAAAAGTATTTAGTCGGCTACTGATTGCGCAAGTTCTCTTACTTGGAAAGATGAGCGAGGTCTGTCATAGGTCACATCATAGGTACACTTCAACTATGAGTGACAAAATGAGAAAAAAAATCCAGGAAATCACATTGTAGGATTCTTTAAGAATTTAATTGTAAATCATGGTGGGAAATAAGTATTTGGTCAATAACAAAAGTTCAGCTCAATACTTTGTAACATAACCTTTGTTGGCAATGACAGAGGTCAAACTTTCCTGTAAGCCTTCACCAGGTTGGCACACACTGTAGCTGGTATTTTGGCCCATTCCTCCATGCAGATCTCCTCTAGAGCAGTGATGTTTTGGGGCTGTCGCTGGGCAACACGGACTTTCAGTGGCTGACTAAATACTTTTTTGCCCCACTGGTCATTCCCCACTGTGTGTTAATGTATTGTCCCCTTAAAAATGTAGTCACGTGACTCTGCCCCGTCCAGTCAGCAACTTGGAAGCAACATGGAGGACAACTCAAAGTCTCATATAAACATTGGAAAAAAAAAAACAGTTTCAGCTACCAAAAGTAATATCACCAATCTCTTTCAACACTTGGAGCATAACAATGTTACCAAATGTGAACAGTTGATGGCTCAAAAAAGAGAGAGACTGACAAAAGCCCAGCAGCAAGTGCCTCCACAAAGCAACACATGCATTTACAAACACTACAAAATATGAAAAGGATTCAAAAGGATGGAAAGAAATAACTATTGCCATATAATGCTACATCACGAAAGGATGATTCCAGTTGGTTGAAATATAGATCATCTGTCCTTCCATTAATTATTTTAAAATCACAACAATATGCACTTTGTCATTACAAAAATATCCCAGTTGTAATAGTTGAGCATATTTACAGTACAAACCTTGTCAGTAAGGATGAGGTCAGAAAACAAAACAAAAAAATTGTTCATTTATAGTAATCAAGGTAAAATTTTCAACGAATCGATTTGAGGTCATATTGCCCAGCACTACTATGGAGGCAAGTCCACGACAACTAGCACTTCTGGATTTTCTTTGGTCTTCAAGCGGTTGCTGCAAAGCTTTGAGGTGTGTGTTAGGTAATTATTCTGCTTGATCATGCATCCTTCTCCAGAAAGACCAAAACAAGTATTTTCACTAGTGATTGGAGACTTTTGGACCCCAGTTGTAACCCCAAACATCTTCTGGGTAAGCAGGCATCTGTAAAGAAGTTCTCCAAAAATATTCATTGGTCATATAGCAAACACAGATGGCCTGAGCTAACCTGAAACCTATTACTACTACTAAATAGAACATATTAATCATTAGGGTGATATTACTTCATGGTACTCAGTCGGTTTCATGGTATTATTCAACAATAACTAAATGTGTCAGGACATAAGATCCAGCCAGATTTTGATACTTTTAGAGTGAGCTTGCTGTGCGATGTCAGGAATCATTAAGACGGTTCTGAGGGAGAGGAGATTAAGCATGACACCTTTCTGGCTTGCGTGACTGGTTCCCCAATCCCTTAATCTGTTCATCTGGGTGTGTGTGTAGATGTACCTATCCCACCTTAACTGATGAAAGCAGTGAAGATGGATGAAGCAGAATGTGTGTGTTGGCACACGTCTTTCACTTGATGCTTTTTCCTTCAGAACTTCTGCATGCCGACCTTAGGAGAGTGGAAGATGTTTTCAATAAAGGAAAGCTTCTTTGTCAAATCTGCAGCACGTGAAATGATCATTTATGTTCGAAAAGAATAGAGAATTGGACTGGAAGGGCAGTAATAAACACTTTACACATAAATGAGGAGGTATCACAGACATTCCAACATTGGAGTAATGCATAACTAACATACATATTTCCCCTTGTCAGTTCTTAAGTTGTATTTTCTGGTTTAATTTCACCACCAGTGAGTGTGTGTTTGTGTGTGTACCTTGTCTTGCTATACTTGTGAGGATCAACTCTCCCTACAGTGATAGGAAAACCTGAAATGTTGTCTTGTCTGCTTTTTGTGTTTGTTTTGCTTTTTTTTTAGAAAGATGGCAACTTTTATTTGAAAAACCAAAATAGCCAAAAGATTTGCTTTAGGTCGCTGAGGTTAGGGTTAGGGAAGGGGCAGGTGTAGCATTAATTAGCTGCAGTATTCCTTCATTGTCATTCATGTCAATGGAAAGTCCTCACAAGGATAGCAAGACAAACATGCACGTGTAATTTCAATGGCAGCTCAATACCATGGTACCATGAAGCTTTAATAATGTCACACTGTAACACCACTAGTATTAAGATGTTGGTGCATTAATACATTATAAATGATAGATTTCTTGTTTTGTTGAACCCTCGATCAAGACCTAATTATCTCTACTACAGGGGCACTGTATCATGACTGACTGACTTATCTCTGAGATCTGTCAGACCCGTGTCTTGTTTGGGGAAATCAATCATATGTATGCCACATTATAAATACACCGCATGTTGTCTGTGTGTTTATGCCCATCTGTTACAGTCCTATATCTGTGTACCAGCTGAATAACCTTGTCACTGGGCCACAGGAAGCTTATGCTGTCCCCAACCTACACAACCTCAATCCACAGGTTTTCTGTTCACTACATGTGTACTGCATTCACTACATGTGACAGTCTTTCCCTTGTTCTGTGCTGCATGAGGGAGCTAATTCTTCTGCTGGTCCTGTACTGATAAGACATGTCTTTAGTGGAAGGTTGAGCATGTTATAGCTGAAGCAAACTTAGCATATCCATAATAGAAATTGAGTCTCACCCCCTGTGTACATTCAATAACTGATGATGAAATGACATGTCGCATCATTCCTGGCTGTGTGTGATATCACTACCTGGGTGGCACCAGCTACTCTGACTGACAGATACTGTGACACTTACGCACACTTTGGTCATTAATATTAACTAGTCTTAATTATGCTTTATTATATAAGGTGTATAGTGGTGGACAATCTGTCAAAATAGTATCACTTGTTTTTTTAGGTTGGATCACAGACCACATTATAATCACTGTTATTTTTCTTGTTGTTTTTAAGGACTGATTTGCAGCAGAAAACAGCACTCAAACTATTTTCTCTACTGGAATTTATTGTCACATTGCCGCCCAGTATTAGTATAGTGTTCCCACTAAGGTGTTTGCTGACTGTATATATAATGTAGTTTTAGGGTGTCACCTCACAGTTCCAGAGATTATTGGTTTCATTCCCAGCATGGACTCCACCTGTGTGGAATTTCTATACACTCACAATGTGTGCATGGGTTTCCTTCATGTACTCTGGGTTCTTTCCACATGAGTGGATGTCTGTGTGTGTGTGCATATACCGGCCAATGGATTGTCACCCTGACTAGAGTTAGTTCCCACTTTTCACCCTGAGCTGCTGGTTAGGCTCCAACCTCCTGTCAGCCTGAACTGGACTAAGCAGGTATGAAAATGAATGATTGATAATACAGTGGTATTTCGGTTCTTGTCATTAATTTGTTCCAGAAGGCTTGTCGAGAACCAAAAACAACAAGTGCCAAGCAAATTCTTCCCATAAGGAATAATGTAAATTGAATTAATTCGTTCCAGAGCCCCAGAAAATCCACACTGTATAAGGCATTATATGCATTAATAAAGTATTGTACAGGTGCTTCCTGATTTACGATGGGAATATTTTCCGACAGAGTCATCACAAGTTAAATGTAACGAACCGATGAGTTTAATATAGTCTGTACAGGGCTGCTTGAAAGTTGGTGTGAAAAAATCAACTGTGGGAGCAATTGTAAGACATACAAGACCATTGATAATCTCCCTCGATCTGGGGCTCCACACAAGATCTCATCCCGTGGGGTCAAAATGATCATGGCAACGGTGAGCAAAAATCCCAGAACTACACGGAGGGACCTGATGAATGACCTGCAGAGAGCTGGGACCAAAGTAACAAAGGCTACCATCACTAACACACTACACCGAAAGAGACTCAGATCCTGCAGTGCCAGGCGTGCCCCCCTGCTTAAGTCAGTACATGTCCAGGCCCGTCTGAAGTTTGCCAGAGAGCATATGGATGATCCAGAAGAGGATTGGGAGAATATCATGTGGTCAGATGAAACCAAAATAATTGGTAAAAACTCAACTGGAGGAAAAAGGATGCTGAGTCGCATCCCAAGAACACCATACCTACTGTGAAGCACGGGGGTGGAAACATCATGCTTTGGGGCTGTTTTTCTGAAGAGGGGACAGGACAACTGATCCGTAGAAAATGTGTGGAGGGAGTTGAAACTCTGTGTTGCCCCAAAACATCACTGCTTTTTTGGCCCATCACTGGAGGAATGGGCCAAAATACCAGCTACAGTGTGTGCAAACCTGGTGAAGACTTGCAGGAAACGTTTGACCTCTGTCATTGGCAACAAAAGTTATGTTATAAAGTATTGAGTTGAACCAAACTTATTGACCAAATACTTATTTTCCACCATAATTTACAATTAAATTCTTTAAAAATCCTACAATGTGATTTCCTGGATTTTTTTCCCTCATATTGTCTCTCATAGTTGAAGTGTACCTATGATGAAATTTACTGACCTCTCTCATCTTTCTAAGTAGGAGAACTTACACAATCAGTGGCTGACTAAATACTTTTTTGTATATGAAACCACTCCCACATTCTGGGCTATTGTTGGGTTAATAGTGTCTCTGTCAAGGAAGACTAGCAAATGGAATAGCGCCTGGATGTTACCACAACTTGTAATGCCATGGCAGAGCAATTTTCAGTGCAAGTAGTAAATGTGTCCAAAAATCACTGACGGATTTATTGACCTGTGAGCTATCAGATTCTGGATTCCCACATTATGACGCATTTTATTGCTTTACTTTCCTCTAAAACTACTCCTTGTATACAGTAGATCATAAAATGTTAAATATTACTATTGTTAATAATGTGTGTTTGTCTGTCACAGGATATGTCCGAGAGCTGTTAAATCACTCTGAAGCAACTCTCCACAACTCCTTCCAGCCTGCATTCAGCACCTTCTTCTCCCAGAATACCCGGCTGTTTCAGGAACTGTACTCAGATCTGCAGCTTTATTACCGTGGCTCCAATCTCAACCTGGAGGATGCGCTCAATGATTTCTGGGCACGGCTGCTTGAGAGGCTGGCACGGGCACTCAATGGGCGCTACAGTATGAGCGAGGATTATCTGGAGTGCGTGGTGAAGCAAGCAGAGACACTTCGACCGTTTGGTGACACGGTGCGAGAGTTCAAGCTCAAGGTCACGCACACTTTTGTGGCTGCCAGGTCCTTTGTCCAGGGGCTCATTATATCTGGGGAGGTTGTGCGAAAGGTGTCTCAGGTATGTAGGGCTGTGTTTTTTTGGATCTTGTATCTGGTTTTATGTCATTCTGCTTTAACTCAATCTATTCATGAAACTAAGCTAATAAGTGGAAATCATTTTGCTTGATTACATCGGTGCTAGGCTGAAAATTTAATCTGGATAGGTTCATTGCAAAAAAAATGGGTTCCAAAAGGGGGGGAGGGAGGGGAGCTGCATTAGAGCTGTCCCCATATTCCTCAAATACCAACCGTTCATGTGTTTGTATAAATCATGTTTGACACACCCAGCTCATGAAACTTTAATTCAAGAGATTATTTTAGCTAAAATGTACCTGGGGGAGGGGAGGGTCATGCGAACACTAGCTAGATAGCAAAACCACACTTCTGTTTTGGGCCTGCCCTGGTATGCTGTCAGCCCAGCTTTTCTAGAAAAATTCAGCTACCAACCAGATCAGTACTAACCAGCATTAACCAACTTAGACCAATATGGAAAATGGAACTTCTATGTTAATTGATCAGCATTCAAAACACAATAGACTTCACATTTGGCCTGATTATTGATTTAACCCTATAAAGTCTAATAAAGAAGTCATATAGGGTTAATATTAGCACTATGCTAGCTGGCCTGCTCTTGTCTGTGACATGAGAAGGTTTCCAAAGCATGACGACCTCGATCAGTGTGATATGTACAGCTACGTATTCAAATCTGTATGTTCTTTTTTGTTTGGTGGTTTGTTTATTCAGAAGCAGATTGTCCTTTATTTTAGCTTCAGTGTTCATGTTTATGTGCACTTTTTTCAGTTTCAAAAAGTTCATACATTTGCCTTGATTTAATGTACAACAGTGCATGAAAGTTTGTGAACCCTTTAGAATTTTCTAAATGTCTGCATAAATATGACCTAAAACATCATCAGATTCTCACACAAGTCCTAAAAGTAGATCAAGACAACCCAGTTAAACAAATGAGACAAAAGTATTATACATTGTCATTTATATATTGAGGAAAATGATCCAATATTACATATTAGTTAGTGGCAAAAGTACTTGTGTGTTCAAGTATACAGGTGTTTTCAGTCAATGGGATGACAATCAGGTGTGAGTGGGCACCCTATTTTATTTAAAGAACAGAGATGTTTCAAAGTCTGCTCTTCACAACATGTTTGTGGAAGTGTATCATGGCACAAACAAAGGAGATTTCTGAGGACCTCAGAAAAAGAGTTGTTGATGCTCATCTGGCTGGAAAAGGTTACCAAACCATCTCTCAAGAGGTTGGACTCCACCAATCCACAGTCAGACAGATTGTGTGCAAATGGAAGAAATTCAAGACCATTGTTACCCTCCCCAGGAGTGGTCGACCAACAAAGATCACTCCAAGAGCACAGTGTGTAATAGTTGCCGAGGTCAGAAAGGACCCCAGGGTAACTTCTAAGCAACTGAAGGCCGCTCTCACACTGGCTAATGGTAATGTTCATGAGTCCACCATCAGAACAACAATGGTGTGCATGACAGGGTTGCAAGGAGTAAGCCACTGCTCTCCAAAAAGAACATTGCTGCTCGTCTGAAATACATGACCACTTCAGAAATCAGACTGTGATGGGACTATTAAGTGCATGAAAACACACGCACTCATATTTCACGTGGCAATGTTTTTTCTAATAAAAACACGACTGACTTTCAAATTATTAACAAAACACCAAGTCACAGTTTTTTTAAGTTCTGGATGACGTTTAGAGAACTTGGAGGTCAAGGTACCCTCAGAATGAGGTTCCATTAAAATGGAAGCCTGAAAAGGGCAAAGGCGTATGATCCACATCGAGGTATGTGTTTGTGCGTGAGTGTGGTGTGGGTGTAACAGCCAAACACTGCCCAAGGTGACAAGACCGAAAGACATAAACAGCTCAAGAAGATGGATTGGAGTAGGTCTCTCTCTCTCTCTGTCTCTTTCTCTCTCTGTGTAGGTGTTTTGCATCAGTTTGATCCACCTTGTGGATAAAACACCTCAGGGTGTAGCATGATCTTACTTTTCACCGTCTTTAGTCACCCACATTTAGCATTGTTAGCAATTTTAATTCCACACAATGGCTATGTTACAAGCAGCCTAATAAAACATTAATAACCAGATTAATAGCTTAATCAGAATAGAAAGCATTCATGTATGTACCTCAATTGTGATAGAGTAATTGTGATAGAGTAATATATATATATATATATATATATATATATTACTGAGGACAGGCTTCTGTTTGGTCACTATACCATAAAAAAGCAGATTGGTGCTGTGTTACAGTGATGGTTGACCTTCTGGAAGTTCCATCTGCACACAGGATCTTTGGAACTCAGCCAGAGTGAGCACTGGGTTCTTGGTCACCTCTCTTCTTCCCCGATTGCTTAGTTTGGTGGGGCGGCCAGCTCTAGGATGAGTCCTAGTTGCTCCAAACTTCTTCCATTTAAGAATTATGAAGGCCACTGTGCTCTTGGGTACTTTCAGTGCAACAGAAATGTTTGTAGCCTTCTCCAGATCTGTGCCTCCATACTATAGTAAAGACAGGTGTGTGTCTTTACAGATCTTGTCCAGTCGACTGAATTTACAGTAGATGGACACCAATCAAGGTGTAGAAACATAATGATCAAGAGAAATGAGAGGCCCCCAGAGCTAAACTTAAAGTATCATAGCAAAGGGTCTGAATACAAAGGTGATGAAGGATTAGAGATGACTAACTCAAACTACACAATTACAGATGAGCTGCTGTCTCTGACTTTATCGCTCCACTTTGTCGATGTATGGTAGATGTATGTAAAGGGGATCAACAAAGTATGTAGAAAAACAGATGGACTACAGTCTGTAATTGTAGAGCTACAAAATGCATCTATATGGTAAGTAGAACCGATAAAATGGACAGAAATGAGGAGGTGTGACTAATAAAGTGACTGGTGAGTGCATTTCTTAAAGGGTTGGTCTACATTGCCATCGACTGTGTGGTGTGTTTGTAGTAACTACTTTTTTATTGAATTTTGTTCATCATTAAAAATATCACGACCCTTAGATGACATGGCTTCTGTCAAAAACTAATGTCTTTGTACTCTAACTGTAGCAACAGATATATACTGACTATATAATGAATATTCTCATTTAATTTATCCAGTCATCTAGTTAATCAGCTCCTCAAATAAATATGCACAATACTGAATAATGTAATTGAACTATTATGATGCACACTGATCTATAATTAATTCCTGCTCTCATCCACGTCTTTGTATTCTAAGCAGTGTAACAGCCAAAAAAACAATGTCTAGTCCTTACAAAACTGGCCACCTGGCTGGCAATTTACCCGACCTATACCCTTCACCTTGCAGGTGGTAAGCCAACATGATGGTCCCTTGACATAGTGCTGAGGGTCACTGAAGCACAAAACCGCTTTACCAAGACAAAGTCTCTGTCCTTGAAGGGTGTAAGAATAAATGTTGCCTAAATATTGTTCCAGACTCCATTTCCCAGGAGTCTGTGCCCACTTAATGCTCTGCATCACATGAACCATATTTTCATCAGCAACACTATTTTTAGCCCACAGTCACATTCAGTCTGTACATAGCATTGTACTGTTTGTGTGTTCTTAGCACTTGTTAGCACCTTAGCATCCAGTTAGCGCTTAGCTCCTGGTTTGTCCCTTGCAACGAAGGAGTGGCTCTGTAAAAAGCATTTCAAGGTCCTGGAGTGGCCTAGCCAGTCTCCAGACCTCAACCCCATAGAAAATGTGTGGAGGGAGTTGAAAGTCCGTGTTGCTCAGCGACAGGCCTGAAACATCACTGCTCTAGAGGAGATCTGCATGGAGGAATGGGCCAAAATACCAGTTAAATTGTGTGCAAACCTGGTGAAGACTTCCAGGAAACGTCTGACCTCTGTCATTGCCAACAAAGGTTATGTTA